>OX371225.1:61638659-62238659 GCA_947310385.1 Nephrotoma appendiculata
ACTTATTTTGAACGGATAAAATTTATTGTCACCAATTCCGAATGTTTCGTTTATTTTGGATTATTGATGTAATTATGAGTAGATCAACGTTTAATTTGGTGCAATATGTCACCTAGTTCGCCTACAATCCATGTTCGATTACAAATGTGGCCGAATTTCAAAATGCGAAACTTACCATAACCGCACTTTCCATACGCATTCTGCAGGTAGTTTCGTGCATAACATGCCATATACATTACCTTTAATCATTTCGAACCAGAATTTCAACAAAAAAAAGTTTTCAATTTTTCGCGAAAATACCTGATGGTTAGCCTTACTTATTTTGAACGGATAAAATTTATTGTCACCAATTCCGAATGTTTCGTTTATTTTGGATTATTGATGTAATTATGAGTAGATCAACGTTTAATTTGGTGCAATATGTCACCTAGTTCGCCTACAATTCATGTTCGATTACAAATGTGGCCGAATTTCAAAATGCGAAACTTACCATCACCGCACTTTCCATACGCATTCTGCAGGTAGTTTCGTGCATAACATGCCATATACATTACCTATAATCATTTCGAACCAGAATTTCAACAACAAAAAAATTTTCAATTTTTCGCGAAACTACCTGATGGTTAGCCTTACTTATTTTGAACGGATAAAATTTATTGTCACCAATTCCGAATGTTTCGTTTATTTTGGATTATTGATGTAATTATGAGTAGATCAACGTTTAATTTGGTGCAATATGTCACCTAGTTCGCCTACAATCCATGTTCGATTACAAATGTGGCCGAATTTCAAAATGCGAAACTTACCATAACCGCACTTTCCATACGCATTCTGCAGGTAGTTTCGTGCATAACATGCCATATACATTACCTATAATCATTTCGAACCAGAATTTCGAACGGATAAAATTTATTGTCACCAATTCCGAATGTTTCGTTTATTTTGGATTATTGATGTAATTATGAGTAGATCAACGTTTAATTTGGTGCAATATGTCACCTAGTTCTCCTACAATTCATGTTCGATTACAAATGTGGCCGAATTTTAAAATGCGAAACTTACCATAACCGCACTTTCCATACGCATTCTGCAGGTAGTTTCGTGCATAACATGCCATATACATTACCTATAATCATTTCGAACCAGAATTTCAACAAAAAAAAGTTTTCAATTTTTCGCGAAAATACCTGATGGTTAGCCTTACTTATTTTGAACGGATAAAATTTATTGTCACCAATTCCGAATGTTTCGTTTATTTTGGATTATTGATGTAATTATGAGTAGATCAACGTTTAATTTGGTGCAATATGTCACCTAGTTCGCCTACAATCATGTTCGATTACAAATGTGGCCGAATTTCAAAATGCGAAACTTACCATAACCGCACTTTCCATACGCATTCTGCAGGTAGTTTCGTGCATAACATGCCATATACATTACCTATAATCATTTCGAACCAGAATTTCGAACGGATAAAATTTATTGTCACCAATTCCGAATGTTTCGTTTATTTTGGATTATTGATGTAATTATGAGTAGATCAACGTTTAATTTGGTGCAATATGTCACCTAGTTCTCCTACAATTCATGTTCGATTACAAATGTGGCCGAATTTCAAAATGCGAAACTTACCATAACCGCACTTTCCATACGCATTCTGCAGGTAGTTTCGTGCATAACATGCCATATACATTACTTATAATCATTTCGAACCAGAATTTCGAACGGATAAAATTTATTGTCACCAATTCCGAATGTTTCGTTTATTTTGGATTATTGATGTAATTATGAGTAGATCAACGTTTAATTTGGTGCAATATGTCACCTAGTTCACTTACATTCCATGTTCGATTACAAATGTGGCCGAATTTCAAAGTGCGAAACTTACCATAACCGCACTTTCCATACGCATTCTGCAGGTAGTTTCGTGCATAACATGCCATATACATTACCTATAATCATTTCGAACCAGAATTTCGAACGGATAAAATTTATTGTCACCAATTCCGAATGTTTCGTTTATTTTGGATTATTGATGTAATTATGAGTAGATCAACGTTTAATTTGGTGCAATATGTCACCTAGTTCACTTACAATCCATGTTCGATTACAAATGTGGCCGAATTTCAAAATGCGAAACTTACCATAACCGCACTTTCCATACGCATTCTGCAGGTAGTTTCGTGCATAACATGCCATATACATTACCTATAATAATTTCGAACCAGAATTTCAACAAAAAAAAGTTTTCAATTTTTCGCGAAAATACCTGATGGTTAGCCTTACTTATTTTGAACGGATAAAATTTATTGTCACCAATTCCGAATGTTTCGTTTATTTTGGATTATTGATGTAATTATGAGTAGATCAACGTTTAATTTGGTGCAATATGTCACCTAGTTCGCCTACAATCCATGTTCGATTACAAATGTGGCCGAATTTCAAAATGCGAAACTTACCATAACCGCACTTTCCATACGCATTCTGCAGGTAGTTTCGTGCATAACATGCCATATACATTACCTTTAATCATTTCGAACCAGAATTTCAACAAAAAAAAGTTTTCAATTTTTCGCGAAAATACCTGATGGTTAGCCTTACTTATTTTGAACGGATAAAATTTATTGTCACCAATTCCGAATGTTTCGTTTATTTTGGATTATTGATGTAATTATGAGTAGATCAACGTTTAATTTGGTGCAATATGTCACCTAGTTCGCCTACAATTCATGTTCGATTACAAATGTGGCCGAATTTCAAAATGCGAAACTTACCATCACCGCACTTTCCATACGCATTCTGCAGGTAGTTTCGTGCATAACATGCCATATACATTACCTATAATCATTTCGAACCAGAATTTCAACAACAAAAAAATTTTCAATTTTTCGCGAAACTACCTGATGGTTAGCCTTACTTATTTTGAACGGATAAAATTTATTGTCACCAATTCCGAATGTTTCGTTTATTTTGGATTATTGATGTAATTATGAGTAGATCAACGTTTAATTTGGTGCAATATGTCACCTAGTTCGCCTACAATCCATGTTCGATTACAAATGTGGCCGAATTTCAAAATGCGAAACTTACCATAACCGCACTTTCCATACGCATTCTGCAGGTAGTTTCGTGCATAACATGCCATATACATTACCTATAATCATTTCGAACCAGAATTTCGAACGGATAAAATTTATTGTCACCAATTCCGAATGTTTCGTTTATTTTGGATTATTGATGTAATTATGAGTAGATCAACGTTTAATTTGGTGCAATATGTCACCTAGTTCTCCTACAATTCATGTTCGATTACAAATGTGGCCGAATTTTAAAATGCGAAACTTACCATAACCGCACTTTCCATACGCATTCTGCAGGTAGTTTCGTGCATAACATGCCATATACATTACCTATAATCATTTCGAACCAGAATTTCAACAAAAAAAAGTTTTCAATTTTTCGCGAAAATACCTGATGGTTAGCCTTACTTATTTTGAACGGATAAAATTTATTGTCACCAATTCCGAATGTTTCGTTTATTTTGGATTATTGATGTAATTATGAGTAGATCAACGTTTAATTTGGTGCAATATGTCACCTAGTTCGCCTACAATCATGTTCGATTACAAATGTGGCCGAATTTCAAAATGCGAAACTTACCATAACCGCACTTTCCATACGCATTCTGCAGGTAGTTTCGTGCATAACATGCCATATACATTACCTATAATCATTTCGAACCAGAATTTCGAACGGATAAAATTTATTGTCACCAATTCCGAATGTTTCGTTTATTTTGGATTATTGATGTAATTATGAGTAGATCAACGTTTAATTTGGTGCAATATGTCACCTAGTTCTCCTACAATTCATGTTCGATTACAAATGTGGCCGAATTTCAAAATGCGAAACTTACCATAACCGCACTTTCCATACGCATTCTGCAGGTAGTTTCGTGCATAACATGCCATATACATTACCTATAATCATTTCGAACCAGAATTTCAACAAAAAAAAATTTTCAATTTTTCGCGAAAATACCTGATGGTTAGCCTTACTTATTTTGAACGGATAAAATTTATTGTCACCAATTCCGAATGTTTCGTTTATTTTGGATTATTGATGTAATTATGAGTAGATCAACGTTTAATTTGGTGCAATATGTCACCTAGTTCGCCTACAATCCATGTTCGATTACAAATGTGGCCGAATTTCAAAATGCGAAACTTACCATAACCGCACTTTCCATACGCATTCTGCAGGTAGTTTCCTGCATAACATGCCATATACATTACCTATAATCATTTCGAACCAGAATTTCGAACGGATAAAATTTATTGTCACCAATTCCGAATGTTTCGTTTATTTTGGATTATTGATGTAATTATGAGTAGATCAACGTTTAATTTGGTGCAATATGTCACCTAGTTCGCCTACAATTCATGTTCGATTACAAATGTGGCCGAATTTCAAAATGCGAAACTTACCATAACCGCACTTTCCATACGCATTCTGCAGGTAGTTTCGTGCATAACATGCCATATACATTACCTATAATCATTTCGAACCAGAATTTCGAACGGATAAAATTTATTGTCACCAATTCCGAATGTTTCGTTTATTTTGGATTATTGATGTAATTATGAGTAGATCAACGTTTAATTTGGTGCAATATGTCACCTAGTTCTCCTACAATTCATGTTCGATTACAAATGTGGCCGAATTTCAAAATGCGAAACTTACCATAACCGCACTTTCCATACGCATTCTGCAGGTAGTTTCGTGCATAACATGCCATATACATTACCTATAATCATTTCGAACCAGAATTTCAACAAAAAAAAATTTTCAATTTTTCGCGAAAATACCTGATGGTTAGCCTTACTTATTTTGAACGGATAAAATTTATTGTCACCAATTCCGAATGTTTCGTTTATTTTGGATTATTGATGTAATTATGAGTAGATCAACGTTTAATTTGATGCAATATGTCACCTAGTTCGCCTACAATCCATGTTCGATTACAAATGTGGCCGAATTTCAAAATGCGAAACTTACCATAACCGCACTTTCCATACGCATTCTGCAGGTAGTTTCGTGCATAATATGCCATATACATTACCTATAATCATTTCGAACCGGAATTTCAACAAAAAAAAGTTTTCAATTTTTCGCGAAAATACCTGATGGTTAGCCTTACTTATTTTGAACGGATAAAATTTATTGTCACCAATTCCGAATGTTTCGTTTATTTTGGATTATTGATGTAATTATGAGTAGATCAACGTTTAATTTGGTGCAATATGTCACCTAGTTCGCCTACAATTCATGTTCGATTACAAATGTGGCCGAATTTCAAAATGCGAAACTTACCATAACCGCACTTTCCATACGCATTCTGCAGGTAGTTTCGTGCATAACATGCCATATACATTACCTATAATCATTTCGAACCAGAATTTCAACAAAAAAAAGTTTTCAATTTTTCGCGAAAATACCTGATGGTTAGTTAGCCTTACTTATTTTGAACGGATAAAATTTATTGTCACCAATTCCGAATGTTTCGTTTATTTTGGATTATTGATGTAATTATGAGTAGATCAACGTTTAATTTGGTGCAATATGTCACCTAGTTCGCCTACAATCCATGTTCGATTACAAATGTGGCCGAATTTCAAAATGCGAAACTTACCATAACCGCACTTTCCATACGCATTCTGCAGGTAGTTTCCTGCATAACATGCCATATACATTACCTATAATCATTTCGAACCAGAATTTCGAACGGATAAAATTTATTGTCACCAATTCCGAATGTTTCGTTTATTTTGGATTATTGATGTAATTATGAGTAGATCAACGTTTAATTTGGTGCAATATGTCACCTAGTTCGCCTACAATCCATGTTCGATTACAAATGTGGCCGAATTTCAAAATGCGAAACTTACCATAACCGCACTTTCCATACGCATTCTGCAGGTAGTTTCGTGCATAACATGCCACATACATTACCTATAATCATTTCGAACCAGAATTTCAAAAAAAAAAGTTTTCAATTTTTCGCGAAAATACCTGATGGTTAGCCTTACTTATTTTGAACGGATAAAATTTATTGTCACCAATTCCGAATGTTTCGTTTATTTTGGATTATTGATGTAATTATGAGTAGATCAACGTTTAATTTGGTGCAATATGTCACCTAGTTCGCCTACAATTCATGTTCGATTACAAATGTCTGCACAGCAATAACAACAACAAATATATTAACACAGTGTCAACCGTCGTTAGAGTCCAGTATACTTACCTGGAACAAATTCTCTACCTAAAACACATAAAGCACCTGGAATACATCGATCGCATACATACATATTTCATAAACCTAGAATAAAACATTAGAAATTAATTAAATTAATTAATACTTACTTGGTCATTATAAATTCATCCATATATAAATTAATTTATCCCATATTTTTGGATACCTAGAAATTAGTTAAATTATTGTTAGTACACAGGAATCAAATCATATGTAAACAATACACGTAACATAATTTGTCCTTGAACTTGAACTTTAATTGGAAAATCAAACCAAATTATGTTACGTATACTGGAAACACAATATTAACATATAATTACACTTTATAATATTAATGAGTAGATACTTATAGTCTTAATTATTATTATATCCATAATTAGTATAAACCACACATAATATTATTATATATGTAAATTTAGTATTACTTACCATTTATTATTTAATATTGACATTTGTCATTTTGTGTTGACAATTGTGTACCACTACTAACGCAAGATTAATGAGCGCGTTTTATACCTATTATGTATAATATAGTGCCATCTAGTGGCAATTTAGTTTAGGATTGATATCCCTCTATGTTAAATTGCAACATTTTTTGGTACTTAAGTTGTAAAATAAAAAATAAAAAGGGCTTCTTACTGTAACCACCGGGCGAGTAACATTAAAATAAAATTTTGTCAAATAAAATAAAAAATAAAAATTGTAAATTAAAGTGGAAGTTTAAAACCGAGTATAACTTTGTAAAGGCGAATTTGCGAGGAATTTTGAACAACAACCATTTGAACCAGCCTTCTTTTCCGGAGATCCATTATTACCGTACATCACCGTACAACAAATGTGGCCGAATTTCAAAATGCGAAACTTACCATAACCGCACTTTCCATACGCATTCTGCAGGTAGTTTCGTGCATAACATGCCATATACATTACCTATAATCATTTCGAACCAGAATTTCAACAAAAAAAAGTTTTCAATTTTTCGCGAAAATACCTGATGGTTAGCCTTACTTATTTTGAACGGATAAAAATTTATTGTCACCAATTCCGAATGTTTCGTTTATTTTGGATTATTGATGTAATTATGAGTAGATCAACGTTTAATTTGGTGCAATATGGCACCTAGTTCGCCTACAATTCATGTTCGATTACAAATGTGGCCGAATTTCAAAATGCGAAACTTACCATAACCGCACTTTCCATACGCATTCTGCAGGTAGTTTCGTGCATAACATGCCATATACATTACCTATAATCATTTCGAACCAGAATTTCAACAAAAAAAAATTTTCAATTTTTCGCGAAAATACCTGATGGTTAGCCTTACTTATTTTGAACGGATAAAATTTATTGTCACCAATTCCGAATGTTTCGTTTATTTTGGATTATTGATGTAATTATGAGTAGATCAACGTTTAATTTGGTGCAATATGTCACCTAGTTCGCCTACAATCCATGTTCGATTACAAATGTGGCCGAATTTCAAAATGCGAAACTTACCATAACCGCACTTTCCATACGCATTCTGCAGGTAGTTTCGTGCATAACATGCCATATACATTACCTATAATCATTTCGAACCAGAATTTCAACAAAAAAAAGTTTTCAATTTTTCGCGAAAATACCTGATGGTTAGCCTACTTATTTTGAACGGATAAAATTTATTGTCACCAATTCCGAATGTTTCGTTTATTTTGGATTATTGATGTAATTATGAGTAGATCAACGTTTAATTTGGTGCAATATGTCACCTAGTTCGCCTACAATTCATGTTCGATTACAAATGTGGCCGAATTTCAAAATGCGAAACTTACCATAACCGCACTTTCCATACGCATTCTGCAGGTAGTTTCGTGCATAACATGCCATATACATTACCTATAATCATTTCGAACCAGAATTTCAACAAAAAAAAGTTTTCAATTTTTCGCGAAAATACCTGATGGTTAGCCTACTTATTTTGAACGGATAAAATTTATTGTCACCAATTCCGAATGTTTCGTTTATTTTGGATTATTGATGTAATTATGAGTAGATCAACGTTTAATTTGGTGCAATATGTCACCTAGTTCGCCTACAATCCATGTTCGATTACAAATGTGGCCGAATTTCAAAATGCGAAACTTACCATAACCGCACTTTCCATACGCATTCTGCAGGTAGTTTCGTGCATAACATGCCATATACATTACCTATAATCATTTCGAACCAGAATTTCAACAAAAAAAAGTTTTCAATTTTTCGCGAAAATACCTGATGGTTAGCCTACTTATTTTGAACGGATAAAATTTATTGTCACCAATTCCGAATGTTTCGTTTATTTTGGATTATTGATGTAATTATGAGTAGATCAACGTTTAATTTGGTGCAATATGTCACCTAGTTCGCCTACAATCCATGTTCGATTACAAATGTGGCCGAATTTCAAAATGCGAAACTTACCATAACCGCACTTTCCATACGCATTCTGCAGGTAGTTTCGTGCATAACATGCCATATACATTACCTATAATCATTTCGAACCAGAATTTCGAACGGATAAAATTTATTGTCACCAATTCCGAATGTTTCGTTTATTTTGGATTATTGATGTAATTATGAGTAGATCAACGTTTAATTTGGTGCAATATGTCACATAGTTCACTTACAATCCATGTTCGATTACAAATGTGGCCGAATTTTAAAATGCGAAACTTACCATAACCGCACTTTCCATACGCATTCTGCAGGTAGTTTCGTGCATAACATGCCATATACATTACCTATAATCATTTCGAACCAGAATTTCAACAAAAAAAAGTTTTCAATTTTTCGCGAAAATACCTGATGGTTAGCCTTACTTATTTTTAACGGATAAAATTTATTGTCACCAATTCCGAATGTTTCGTTTATTTTGGATTATTGATGTAACTATGAGTAGATCAACGTTTAATTTGGTGCAATATGTCACCTAGTTCGCCTACAATCCATGTTCGATTACAAATGTGGCCGAATTTCAAAATGCGAAACTTACCATAACCGCACTTTCCATACGCATTCTGCAGGTAGTTTCGTGCATAACATGCCATATACATTACCTATAATCATTTCGAACCAGAATTTCAACAAAAAAAAGTTTTCAATTTTTCGCGAAAATACCTGATGGTTAGCCTTACTTATTTTGAACGGATAAAATTTATTGTCACCAATTCCGAATGTTTCGTTTATTTTGGATTATTGATGTAATTATGAGTAGATCAACGTTTAATTTGATGCAATATGTCACCTAGTTCGCCTACAATCCATGTTCGATTACAAATGTGGCCGAATTTCAAAATGCGAAACTTACCATAACCGCACTTTCCATACGCATTCTGCAGGTAGTTTCGTGCATAACATGCCATATACATTACCTATAATCATTTCGAACCAGAATTTCGAACGGATAAAATTTATTGTCACCAATTCCGAATGTTTCGTTTATTTTGGATTATTGATGTAATTATGAGTAGATCAACGTTTAATTTGGTGCAATATGTCACCTAGTTCACTTACAATCCATGTTCGATTACAAATGTGGCCGAATTTTAAAATGCGAAACTTACCATAACCGCACTTTCCATACGCATTCTGCAGGTAGTTTCGTGCATAACATGCCATATACATTACCTATAATCATTTCGAACCAGAATTTCAACAAAAAAAAGTTTTCAATTTTTCGCGAAAATACCTGATGGTTAGCCTTACTTATTTTTAACGGATAAAATTTATTGTCACCAATTCCGAATGTTTCGTTTATTTTGGATTATTGATGTAACTATGAGTAGATCAACGTTTAATTTGGTGCAATATGTCACCTAGTTCGCCTACAATCCATGTTCGATTACAAATGTGGCCGAATTTCAAAATGCGAAACTTACCATAACCGCACTTTCCATACGCATTCTGCAGGTAGTTTCGTGCATAACATGCCATATACATTACCTATAATCATTTCGAACCAGAATTTCAACAAAAAAAAGTTTTCAATTTTTCGCGAAAATACCTGATGGCTAGCCTTACTTATTTTGAACGGATAAAATTTATTGTCACCAATTCCGAATGTTTCGTTTATTTTGGATTATTGATGTAATTATGAGTAGATCAACGTTTAATTTGGTGCAATATGTCACCTAGTTCGCCTACAATCCATGTTCGATTACAAATGTGGCCGAATTTCAAAATGCGAAACTTACCATAACCGCACTTTCCATACGCATTCTGCAGGTAGTTTCGTGCATAACATGCCATATACATTACCTATAATCATTTCGAACCAGAATTTCGAACGGATAAAATTTATTGTCACCAATTCCGAATGTTTCGTTTATTTTGGATTATTGATGTAACTATGAGTAGATCAACGTTTAATTTGGTGCAATATGTCACCTAGTTCGCCTACAATCCATGTTCGATTACAAATGTGGCCGAATTTCAAAATGCGAAACTTACCATAACCGCACTTTCCATACGCATTCTGCAGGTAGTTTCGTGCATAACATGCCATATACATTACCTATAATCATTTCGAACCAGAATTTCGAACGGATAAAATTTATTGTCACCAATTCCGAATGTTTCGTTTATTTTGGATTATTGATGTAACTATGAGTAGATCAACGTTTAATTTGGTGCAATATGTCACCTAGTTCGCCTACAATCCATGTTTTATTACAAATGTGGCCGAATTTCAAAATGCGAAACTTACCATAACCGCACTTTCCATACGCATTCTGCAGGTAGTTTCGTGCATAACATGCCATATACATTACCTATAATCATTTCGAACCAGAATTTCGAACGGATAAAATTTATTGTCACCAATTCCGAATGTTTCGTTTATTTTGGATTATTGATGTAACTATGAGTAGATCAACGTTTAATTTGGTGCAATATGTCACCTAGTTCGCCTACAATCCATGTTCGATTACAAATGTGGCCGAATTTCAAAATGCGAAACTTACCATAACCGCACTTTCCATACGCATTCTGCAGGTAGTTTCGTGCATAACATGCCATATACATTACCTATAATCATTTCGAACCAGAATTTCAACAAAAAAAAGTTTTCAATTTTTCGCGAAAATACCTGATGGTTAGCCTTACTTATTTTGAACGGATAAAATTTATTGTCACCAATTCCGAATGTTTCGTTTATTTTGGATTATTGATGTAATTATGAGTAGATCAACGTTTAATTTGGTGCAATATGTCACCTAGTTCACTTACAATCCATGTTCGATTACAAATGTGGCCGAATTTCAAAATGCGAAACTTACCATAACCGCACTTTCCATACGCATTCTGCAGGTAGTTTCGTGCATAACATGCCATATACATTACCTATAATCATTTCGAACCAGAATTTCAACAAAAAAAAGTTTTCAATTTTTCGCGAAAATACCTGATGGTTAGCCTTACTTATTTTTAACGGATAAAATTTATTGTCACCAATTCCGAATGTTTCGTTTATTTTGGATTATTGATGTAACTATGAGTAGATCAACGTTTAATTTGGTGCAATATGTCACCTAGTTCGCCTACAATTCATGTTCGATTACAAATGTGGCCGAATTTCAAAATGCGAAACTTACCATAACCGCACTTTCCATACGCATTCTGCAGGTAGTTTCGTGCATAACATGCCATATACATTACCTATAATCATTTCGAACCAGAATTTCGAACGGATAAAATTTATTGTCACCAATTCCGAATGTTTCGTTTATTTTGGATTATTGATGTAACTATGAGTAGATCAACGTTTAATTTGGTGCAATATGTCACCTAGTTCGCCTACAATCCATGTTCGATTACAAATGTGGCCGAATTTCAAAATGCGAAACTTACCATAACCGCACTTTCCATACGCATTCTGCAGGTAGTTTCGTGCATAACATGCCATATACATTACCTATAATCATTTCGAACCAGAATTTCGAACGGATAAAATTTATTGTCACCAATTCCGAATGTTTCGTTTATTTTGGATTATTGATGTAACTATGAGTAGATCAACGTTTAATTTGGTGCAATATGTCACCTAGTTCGCCTACAATCCATGTTCGATTACAAATGTGGCCGAATTTCAAAATGCGAAACTTACCATAACCGCACTTTCCATACGCATTCTGCAGGTAGTTTCGTGCATAACATGCCATATACATTACCTATAATCATTTCGAACCAGAATTTCAACAAAAAAAAGTTTTCAATTTTTCGCGAAAATACCTGATGGTTAGCCTTACTTATTTTGAACGGATAAAATTTATTGTCACCAATTCCGAATGTTTCGTTTATTTTGGATTATTGATGTAATTATGAGTAGATCAACGTTTAATTTGGTGCAATATGTCACCTAGTTCACTTACAATCCATGTTCGATTACAAATGTGGCCGAATTTCAAAATGCGAAACTTACCATAACCGCACTTTCCATACGCATTCTGCAGGTAGTTTCGTGCATAACATGCCATATACATTACCTATAATCATTTCGAACCAGAATTTCAACAAAAAAAAGTTTTCAATTTTTCGCGAAAATACCTGATGGTTAGCCTTACTTATTTTGAACGGATAAAATTTATTGTCACCAATTCCGAATGTTTCGTTTATTTTGGATTATTGATGTAACTATGAGTAGATCAACGTTTAATTTGGTGCAATATGTCACCTAGTTCGCCTACAATCCATGTTCGATTACAAATGTGGCCGAATTTCAAAATGCGAAACTTACCATAACCGCACTTTCCATACGCATTCTGCAGGTAGTTTCGTGCATAACATGCCATATACATTACCTATAATCATTTCGAACCAGAATTTCGAACGGATAAAATTTATTGTCACCAATTCCGAATGTTTCGTTTATTTTGGATTATTGATGTAACTATGAGTAGATCAACGTTTAATTTGGTGCAATATGTCACCTAGTTCGCCTACAATCCATGTTCGATTACAAATGTGGCCGAATTTCAAAATGCGAAACTTACCATAACCGCACTTTCCATACGCATTCTGCAGGTAGTTTCGTGCATAACATGCCATATACATTACCTATAATCATTTCGAACCAGAATTTCAACAAAAAAAAGTTTTCAATTTTTCGCGAAAATACCTGATGGTTAGCCTTACTTATTTTGAACGGATAAAATTTATTGTCACCAATTCCGAATGTTTCGTTTATTTTGGATTATTGATGTAATTATGAGTAGATCAACGTTTAATTTGGTGCAATATGTCACCTAGTTCACTTACAATCCATGTTCGATTACAAATGTGGCCGAATTTCAAAATGCGAAACTTACCATAACCGCACTTTCCATACGCATTCTGCAGGTAGTTTCGTGCATAACATGCCATATACATTACCTATAATCATTTCGAACCAGAATTTCAACAAAAAAAAGTTTTCAATTTTTCGCGAAAATACCTGATGGTTGGCACTTATTTTTAACGGATAAAATTTATTGTCACCAATTCCGAATGTTTCGTTTATTTTGGATTATTGATGTAACTATGAGTAGATCAACGTTTAATTTGGTGCAATATGTCACCTAGTTCGCCTACAATCCATGTTCGATTACAAATGTGGCCGAATTTCAAAATGCGAAACTTACCATAACCGCACTTTCCATACGCATTCTGCAGGTAGTTTCGTGCATAACATGCCATATACATTACCTATAATCATTTCGAACCAGAATTTCGAACGGATAAAATTTATTGTCACCAATTCCGAATGTTTCGTTTATTTTGGATTATTGATGTAACTATGAGTAGATCAACGTTTAATTTGGTGCAATATGTCACCTAGTTCGCCTACAATTCATGTTCGATTACAAATGTGGCCGAATTTCAAAATGCGAAACTTACCATAACCGCACTTTCCATACGCATTCTGCAGGTAGTTTCGTGCATAACATGCCATATACATTACCTATAATCATTTCGAACCAGAATTTCAACAAAAAAAAATTTTCAATTTTTCGCGAAAATACCTGATGGTTAGCCTTACTTATTTTGAACGGATAAAATTTATTGTCACCAATTCCGAATGTTTCGTTTATTTTGGATTATTGATGTAATTATGAGTAGATCAACGTTTAATTTGGTGCAATATGTCACCTAGTTCGCCTACAATTCATGTTCGATTACAAATGTGGCCGAATTTCAAAATGCGAAACTTACCATAACCGCACTTTCCATACGCATTCTGCAGGTAGTTTCGTGCATAACATGCCATATACATTACTTATAATCATTTCGAACCGGAATTTCAACAAAAAAAAGTTTTCAATTTTTCGCGAAAATACCTGATGGTTAGCCTTACTTATTTTGAACGGATAAAATTTATTGTCACCAATTCCGAATGTTTCGTTTATTTTGGATTATTGATGTAATTATGAGTAGATCAACGTTTAATTTGGTGCAATATGTCACCTAGTTCGCCTACAATCCATGTTCGATTACAAATGTGGCCGAATTTCAAAATGCGAAACTTACCATAACCGCACTTTCCATACGCATTCTGCAGGTAGTTTCGTGCATAACATGCCATATACATTACCTATAATCATTTCGAACCAGAATTTCAACAAAAAAAAGTTTTCAATTTTTCGCGAAAATACCTGATGGTTAGCCTTACTTATTTTGAACGGATAAAATTTATTGTCACCAATTCCGAATGTTTCGTTTATTTTGGATTATTGATGTAACTATGAGTAGATCAACGTTTAATTTGGTGCAATATGTCACCTAGTTCGCCTACAATCCATGTTCGATTACAAATGTGGCCGAATTTCAAAATGCGAAACTTACCATAACCGCACTTTCCATACGCATTCTGCAGGTAGTTTCGTGCATAACATGCCATATACATTACCTATAATCATTTCGAACCAGAATTTCGAACGGATAAAATTTATTGTCACCAATTCCGAATGTTTCGTTTATTTTGGATTATTGATGTAACTATGAGTAGATCAACGTTTAATTTGGTGCAATATGTCACCTAGTTCGCCTACAATCCATGTTCGATTACAAATGTGGCCGAATTTCAAAATGCGAAACTTACCATAACCGCACTTTCCATACGCATTCTGCAGGTAGTTTCGTGCATAACATGCCATATACATTACCTATAATCATTTCGAACCAGAATTTCAACAAAAAAAAGTTTTCAATTTTTCGCAAAAATACCTGATGGTTAGCCTTACTTATTTTGAACGGATAAAATTTATTGTCACCAATTCCGAATGTTTCGTTTATTTTGGATTATTGATGTAATTATGAGTAGATCAACGTTTAATTTGGTGCAATATGTCACCTAGTTCACTTACAATCCATGTTCGATTACAAATGTGGCCGAATTTCAAAATGCGAAACTTACCATAACCGCGCTTTCCATACGCATTCTGCAGGTAGTTTCGTGCATAACATGCCATATACATTACCTATAATCATTTCGAACCAGAATTTCAACAAAAAAAAGTTTTCAATTTTTCGCGAAAATACCTGATGGTTAGCCTTACTTATTTTGAACGGATAAAATTTATTGTCACCAATTCCGAATGTTTCGTTTATTTTGGATTATTGATGTAACTATGAGTAGATCAACGTTTAATTTGGTGCAATATGTCACCTAGTTCGCCTACAATCCATGTTCGATTACAAATGTGGCCGAATTTCAAAATGCGAAACTTACCATAACCGCACTTTCCATACGCATTCTGCAGGTAGTTTCGTGCATAACATGCCATATACATTACCTATAATCATTTCGAACCAGAATTTCGAACGGATAAAATTTATTGTCACCAATTCCGAATGTTTCGTTTATTTTGGATTATTGATGTAACTATGAGTAGATCAACGTTTAATTTGGTGCAATATGTCACCTAGTTCGCCTACAATCCATGTTCGATTACAAATGTGACCGAATTTCAAAATGCGAAACTTACCATAACCGCACTTTCCATACGCATTCTGCAGGTAGTTTCGTGCATAACATGCCATATACATTACCTATAATCATTTCGAACCAGAATTTCAACAAAAAAAAGTTTTCAATTTTTCGCGAAAATACCTGATGGTTAGCCTTACTTATTTTGAACGGATAAAATTTATTGTCACCAATTCCGAATGTTTCGTTTATTTTGGATTATTGATGTAACTATGAGTAGATCAACGTTTAATTTGGTGCAATATGTCACCTAGTTCGCCTACAATCCATGTTCGATTACAAATGTGGCCGAATTTCAAAATGCGAAACTTACCATAACCGCACTTTCCATACGCATTCTGCAGGTAGTTTCGTGCATAACATGCCATATACATTACCTATAATCATTTCGAACCAGAATTTCGAACGGATAAAATTTATTGTCACCAATTCCGAATGTTTCGTTTATTTTGGATTATTGATGTAACTATGAGTAGATCAACGTTTAATTTGGTGCAATATGTCACCTAGTTCGCCTACAATCCATGTTCGATTACAAATGTGGCCGAATTTCAAAATGCGAAACTTACCATAACCGCACTTTCCATATGCATTCTGCAGGTAGTTTCGTGCATAACATGCCATATACATTACCTATAATCATTTCGAACCAGAATTTCGAACGGATAAAATTTATTGTCACCAATTCCGAATGTTTCGTTTATTTTGGATTATTGATGTAACTATGAGTAGATCAACGTTTTGTTTGGTGCAATATGTCACCTAGTTCGCCTACAATCCATGTTCGATTACAAATGTGGCCGAATTTCAAAATGCGAAACTTACCATAACCGCACTTTCCATACGCATTCTGCAGGTAGTTTCGTGCATAACATGCCATATACATTACCTATAATCATTTCGAACCAGAATTTCGAACGGATAAAATTTATTGTCACCAATTCCGAATGTTTCGTTTATTTTGGATTATTGATGTAACTATGAGTAGATCAACGTTTAATTTGGTGCAATATGTCACCTAGTTCGCCTACAATCCATGTTCGATTACAAATGTGGCCGAATTTCAAAATGCGAAACTTACCATAACCGCACTTTCCATACGCATTCTGCAGGTAGTTTCGTGCATAACATGCCATATACATTACCTATAATCATTTCGAACCAGAATTTCAACAAAAAAAAGTTTTCAATTTTTCGCGAAAATACCTGATGTTAGCCTTACTTATTTTGAACGGATAAAATTTATTGTCACCAATTCCGAATGTTTCGTTTATTTTGGATTATTGATGTAATTATGAGTAGATCAACGTTTAATTTGGTGCAATATGTCACCTAGTTCACTTACAATCCATGTTCGATTACAAATGTGGCCGAATTTCAAAATGCGAAACTTACCATAACCGCACTTTCCATACGCATTCTGCAGGTAGTTTCGTGCATAACATGCCATATACATTACCTATAATCATTTCGAACCAGAATTTCAACAAAAAAAAGTTTTCAATTTTTCGCGAAAATACCTGATGTTAGCCTTACTTATTTTGAACGGATAAAATTTATTGTCACCAATTCCGAATGTTTCGTTTATTTTGGATTATTGATGTAATTATGAGTAGATCAACGTTTAATTTGGTGCAATATGTCACCTAGTTCGCCTACAATTCATGTTCGATTACAAATGTGGCCGAATTTCAAAATGCGAAACTTACCATAACCGCACTTTCCATACGCATTCTGCAGGTAGTTTCGTGCATAACATGCCACATACATTACCTATAATCATTTCGAACCAGAATTTCAAAAAAAAAGTTTTCAATTTTTCGCGAAAATACCTGATGGTTAGCCTTACTTATTTTGAACGGATAAAATTTATTGTCACCAATTCCGAATGTTTCGTTTATTTTGGATTATTGATGTAATTATGAGTAGATCAACGTTTAATTTGGTGCAATATGTCACCTAGTTCGCCTACAATCCATGTTCGATTACAAATGTGGCCGAATTTCAAAATGCGAAACTTACCATAACCGCACTTTCCATACGCATTCTGCAGGTAGTTTCGTGCATAACATGCCATATACATTACCTATAATCATTTCGAACCAGAATTTCAAAAAAAAAAGTTTTCAATTTTTCGCGAAAATACCTGATGGTTAGCCTTACTTATTTTGAACGGATAAAATTTATTGTCACCTATTCCGAATGTTTCGTTTATTTTGGATTATTGATGTAATTATGAGTAGATCAACGTTTAATTTGGTGCAATATGTCACCTAGTTCGCCTACAATCTATGTTCGATTACAAATGTGGCCGAATTTCAAAATGCGAAACTTACCATAACCGCACTTTCCATACGCATTCTGCAGGTAATTTCGTGCATAACATGCCATATACATTACCTATAATCATTTCGAACCAGAATTTCGAACGGATAAAATTTATTGTCACCAATTCCGAATGTTTCGTTTATTTTGGATTATTGATGTAATTATGAGTAGATCAACGTTTAATTTGGTGCAATATGTCACCTAGTTCGCCTACAATCCATGTTCGATTACAAATGTGGCCGAATTTCAAAATGCGAAACTTACCATAACCGCACTTTCCATACGCATTCTGCAGGTAGTTTCGTGCATAACATGCCATATACATTACCTATAATCATTTCGAACCAGAATTTCAACAAAAAAAAGTTTTCAATTTTTCGCGAAAATACCTGATGGTTAGCCTTACTTATTTTTAACGGATAAAATTTATTGTCACCAATTCCGAATGTTTCGTTTATTTTGGATTATTGATGTAACTATGAGTAGATCAACGTTTAATTTGGTGCAATATGTCACCTAGTTCGCCTACAATCCATGTTCGATTACAAATGTGGCCGAATTTCAAAATGCGAAACTTACCATTACCGCACTTTCCATACGCATTCTGCAGGTAGTTTCGTGCATAACATGCCATATACATTACCTATAATCATTTCGAACCAGAATTTCAACAAAAAAAAGTTTTCAATTTTTCGCGAAAATACCTGATGGTTAGCCTTACTTATTTTGAACGGATAAAATTTATTGTCACCAATTCCGAATGTTTCGTTTATTTTGGATTATTGATGTAATTATGAGTAGATCAACGTTTAATTTGGTGCAATATGTCACCTAGTTCGCCTACAATTCATGTTCGATTACAAATGTGGCCGAATTTCAAAATGCGAAACTTACCATAACCGCACTTTCCATACGCATTCTGCAGGTAGTTTCGTGCATAACATGCCACATACATTACCTATAATCATTTCGAACCAGAATTTCAAAAAAAAAAGTTTTCAATTTTTCGCGAAAATACCTGATGGTTAGCCTTACTTATTTTGAACGGATAAAATTTATTGTCACCAATTCCGAATGTTTCGTTTATTTTGGATTATTGATGTAACTATGAGTAGATCAACGTTTAATTTGGTGCAATATGTCACCTAGTTCGCCTACAATTCATGTTCGATTACAAATGTGGCCGAATTTCAAAATGCGAAACTTACCATAACCGCACTTTCCATACGCATTCTGCAGGTAGTTTCGTGCATAACATGCCATATACATTACCTATAATCATTTCGAACCAGAATTTCAACAAAAAAAAGTTTTCAATTTTTCGCGAAAATACCTGATGGTTAGCCTTACTTATTTTGAACGGATAAAATTTATTGTCACCAATTCCGAATGTTTCGTTTATTTTGGATTATTGATGTAATTATGAGTAGATCAACGTTTAATTTGGTGCAATATGGCACCTAGTTCGCCTACAATTCATGTTCGATTACAAATGTGGCCGAATTTCAAAATGCGAAACTTACCATAACCGCACTTTCCATACGCATTCTGCAGGTAGTTTCGTGCATAACATGCCATATACATTACCTATAATCATTTCGAACCAGAATTTCGAACGGATAAAATTTATTGTCACCAATTCCGAATGTTTCGTTTATTTTGGATTATTGATGTAATTATGAGTAGATCAACGTTTAATTTGGTGCAATATGTCACATAGTTCACTTACAATCCATGTTCGATTACAAATGTGGCCGAATTTCAAAATGCGAAACTTACCATAACCGCACTTTCCATACGCATTCTGCAGGTAGTTTCGTGCATAACATGCCATATACATTACCTATAATCATTTCGAACCAGAATTTCAACAAAAAAAAGTTTTCAATTTTTCGCGAAAATACCTGATGGTTAGCCTTACTTATTTTGAACGGATAAAATTTATTGTCACCAATTCCGAATGTTTCGTTTATTTTGGATTATTGATGTAATTATGAGTAGATCAACGTTTAATTTGGTGCAATATGTCACCTAGTTCGCCTACAATTCATGTTCGATTACAAATGTGGCCGAATTTCAAAATGCGAAACTTACCATAACCGCACTTTCCATACGCATTCTGCAGGTAGTTTCGTGCATAACATGCCATATACATTACCTATAATCATTTCGAACCAGAATTTCAACAAAAAAAAATTTTCAATTTTTCGCGAAAATACCTGATGGTTAGCCTACTTATTTTGAACGGATAAAATTTATTGTCACCAATTCCGAATGTTTCGTTTATTTTGGATTATTGATGTAATTATGAGTAGATCAACGTTTAATTTGGTGCAATATGTCACCTAGTTCGCCTACAATCCATGTTCGATTACAAATGTGGCCGAATTTCAAAATGCGAAACTTACCATAACCGCACTTTCCATACGCATTCTGCAGGTAGTTTCGTGCATAACATGCCATATACATTACCTATAATCATTTCGAACCAGAATTTCGAACGGATAAAATTTATTGTCACCAATTCCGAATGTTTCGTTTATTTTGGATTATTGATGTAATTATGAGTAGATCAACGTTTAATTTGGTGCAATATGTCACATAGTTCACTTACAATCCATGTTCGATTACAAATGTGGCCGAATTTTAAAATGCGAAACTTACCATAACCGCACTTTCCATACGCATTCTGCAGGTAGTTTCGTGCATAACATGCCATATACATTACCTATAATCATTTCGAACCAGAATTTCAACAAAAAAAAGTTTTCAATTTTTCGCGAAAATACCTGATGGTTAGTTAGCCTTACTTATTTTGAACGGATAAAATTTATTGTCACCAATTCCGAATGTTTCGTTTATTTTGGATTATTGATGTAATTATGAGTAGATCAACGTTTAATTTGGTGCAATAAGTCACCTAGTTCGCCTACAATCCATGTTCGATTACAAATGTGGCCGAATTTCAAAATGCGAAACTTACCATAACCGCACTTTCCATACGCATTCTGCAGGTAGTTCGTGCATAACATGCCATATACATTACCTATAATCATTTCGAACCAGAATTTCAACAAAAAAAAAATTTCAATTTTTCGCGAAAATACCTGATGGTTAGCCTACTTATTTTGAACGGATAAAATTTATTGTCACCAATTCCGAATGTTTCGTTTATTTTGGATTATTGATGTAATTATGAGTAGATCAACGTTTAATTTGGTGCAATATGTCACCTAGTTCGCCTACAATTCATGTTCGATTACAAATGTGGCCGAATTTCAAAATGCGAAACTTACCATAACCGCACTTTCCATACGCATTCTGCAGGTAGTTCGTGCATAACATGCCATATACATTACCTATAATCATTTCGAACCAGAATTTCAACAAAAAAAAATTTTCAATTTTTCGCGAAAATACCTGATGGTTAGCCTACTTATTTTGAACGGATAAAATTTATTGTCACCAATTCCGAATGTTTCGTTTATTTTGGATTATTGATGTAATTATGAGTAGATCAACGTTTAATTTGGTGCAATATGTCACCTAGTTCGCCTACAATTCATGTTCGATTACAAATGTGGCCGAATTTCAAAATGCGAAACTTACCATAACCGCACTTTCCATACGCATTCTGCAGGTAGTTTCGTGCATAACATGCCATATACATTACCTATAATCATTTCGAACCAGAATTTCAACAAAAAAAAGTTTTCAATTTTTCGCGAAAATACCTGATGGTTAGCCTTACTTATTTTGAACGGATAAAATTTATTGTCACCAATTCCGAATGTTTCGTTTATTTTGGATTATTGATGTAATTATGAGTAGATCAACGTTTAATTTGGTGCAATATGTCACCTAGTTCGCCTACAATTCATGTTCGATTACAAATGTGGCCGAATTTCAAAATGCGAAACTTACCATAACCGCACTTTCCATACGCATTCTGCAGGTAGTTCGTGCATAACATGCCATATACATTACCTATAATCATTTCGAACCAGAATTTCAACAAAAAAAAATTTTCAATTTTTCGCGAAAATACCTGATGGTTAGCCTACTTATTTTGAACGGATAAAATTTATTGTCACCAATTCCGAATGTTTCGTTTATTTTGGATTATTGATGTAATTATGAGTAGATCAACGTTTAATTTGGTGCAATATGTCACCTAGTTCGCCTACAATTCATGTTCGATTACAAATGTGGCCGAATTTCAAAATGCGAAACTTACCATAACCGCACTTTCCATACGCATTCTGCAGGTAGTTTCGTGCATAACATGCCATATACATTACCTATAATCATTTCGAACCAGAATTTCAACAAAAAAAAGTTTTCAATTTTTCGCGAAAATACCTGATGGTTAGCCTTACTTATTTTGAACGGATAAAATTTATTGTCACCAATTCCGAATGTTTCGTTTATTTTGGATTATTGATGTAATTATGAGTAGATCAACGTTTAATTTGGTGCAATATGTCACCTAGTTCGCCTACAATCCATGTTCGATTACAAATGTGGCCGAATTTCAAAATGCGA
The DNA here is from genome assembly GCA_947310385.1 of Nephrotoma appendiculata. Taxonomy (NCBI): domain Eukaryota; kingdom Metazoa; phylum Arthropoda; class Insecta; order Diptera; family Tipulidae; genus Nephrotoma; species Nephrotoma appendiculata. The sequence continues at coordinate 61,661,825 of OX371225.1, forward strand.
AACTTACCATAACCGCACTTTCCATACGCATTCTGCAGGTAGTTTCGTGCATAACATGCCATATACATTACCTATAATCATTTCGAACCAGAATTTCAACAAAAAAAAGTTTTAAATTTTTCGCGAAAATACCTGATGGTTAGCCTTACTTATTTTGAACGGATAAAATTTATTGTCACCAATTCCGAATGTTTCGTTTATTTTGGATTATTGATGTAATTATGAGTAGATCAACGTTTAATTTGGTGCAATATGTCACCTAGTTCGCCTACAATTCATGTTCGATTACAAATGTGGCCGAATTTCAAAATGCGAAACTTACCATAACCGCACTTTCCATACGCATTCTGCAGGTAGTTTCGTGCATAACATGCCATATACATTACCTATAATCATTTCGAACCAGAATTTCAACAAAAAAAAGTTTTCAATTTTTCGCGAAAATACCTGATGGTTAGCCTTACTTATTTTGAACGGATAAAATTGATTGTCACCAATTCCGAATGTTTCGTTTATTTTGGATTATTGATGTAATTATGAGTAGATCAACGTTTAATTTGGTGCAATATGTCACCTAGTTCGCCTACAATTCATGTTCGATTACAAATGTGGCCGAATTTCAAAATGCGAAACTTACCATAACCGCACTTTCCATACGCATTCTGCAGGTAGTTTCGTACATAACATGCCATATACATTACCTATAATCATTTCGAACCAGAATTTCAACAAAAAAAAATTTTCAATTTTTCGCGAAAATACCTGATGGTTAGCCTTACTTATTTTGAACAGATAAAATTTATTGTCACCAATTCCGAATGTTTCGTTTATTTTGGATTATTGATGTAATTATGAGTAGATCAACGTTTAATTTGGTGCAATATGTCACCTAGTTCGCCTACAATCCATGTTCGATTACAAATGTGGCCGAATTTCAAAATGCGAAACTTACCATAACCGCACTTTCCATACGCATTCTGCAGGTAGTTTCGTGCATAACATGCCATATACATTACCTATAATCATTTCGAACCAGAATTTCAACAAAAAAAAGTTTTCAATTTTTCGCGAAAATACCTGATGGTTAGCCTTACTTATTTTGAACGGATAAAATTTATTGTCACCAATTCCGAATGTTTCGTTTATTTTGGATTATTGATGTAATTATGAGTAGATCAACGTTTAATTTGGTGCAATATGTCACCTAGTTCGCCTACAATCCATGTTCGATTACAAATGTGGCCGAATTTTAAAATGCGAAACTTACCATAACCGCACTTTCCATACGCATTCTGCAGGTAGTTTCGTGCATAACATGCCATATACATTACCTATAATCATTTCGAACCAGAATTTCAACAAAAAAAAGTTTTCAATTTTTCGCGAAAATACCTGATGGTTAGCCTTACTTATTTTGATTCGTGCATAACATGCCATATACATTACCTATAATCATTTCGAACCAGAATTTCAACAAAAAAAAGTTTTCAATTTTTCGCGAAAATACCTGATGGTTAGCCTTACTTATTTTGAACGGATAAAATTTATTGTCACCAATTCCGAATGTTTCGTTTATTTTGGATTATTGATGTAATTATGAGTAGATCAACGTTTAATTTGGTGCAATATGTCACCTAGTTCGCCTACAATTCATGTTCGATTACAAATGTGGCCGAATTTCAAAATGCGAAACTTACCATAACCGCACTTTCCATACGCATTCTGCAGGTAGTTTCGTGCATAACATGCCATATACATTACCTATAATCATTTCGAACCAGAATTTCAACAAAAAAAAGTTTTCAATTTTTCGCGAAAATACCTGATGGTTAGCCTTACTTATTTTGAACGGATAAAATTTATTGTCACCAATTCCGAATGTTTCGTTTATTTTGGATTATTGATGTAATTATGAGTAGATCAACGTTTAATTTGGTGCAATATGTCACCTAGTTCGCCTACAATTCATGTTCGATTACAAATGTGGCCGAATTTCAAAATGCGAAACTTACCATAACCGCACTTTCCATACGCATTCTGCAGGTAGTTTCGTGCATAACATGCCATATACATTACCTATAATCATTTCGAACCAGAATTTCAACAAAAAAAAATTTTCAATTTTTCGCGAAAATACCTGATGGTTAGCCTTACTTATTTTGAACGGATAAAATTTATTGTCACCAATTCCGAATGTTTCGTTTATTTTGGATTATTGATGTAATTATGAGTAGATCAACGTTTAATTTGGTGCAATATGTCACCTAGTTCGCCTACAATCCATGTTCGATTACAAATGTGGCCGAATTTCAAAATGCGAAACTTACCATAACCGCACTTTCCATACGCATTCTGCAGGTAGTTTCGTGCATAACATGCCATATACATTACCTATAATCATTTCGAACCAGAATTTCGAACGGATAAAATTTATTGTCACCAATTCCGAATGTTTCGTTTATTTTGGATTATTGATGTAATTATGAGTAGATCAACGTTTAATTTGGTGCAATATGTCACCTAGTTCGCCTACAATCCATGTTCGATTACAAATGTGGCCGAATTTCAAAATGCGAAACTTACCATAACCGCACTTTCCATACGCATTCTGCAGGTAGTTTCGTGCATAACATGCCATATACATTACCTATAATCATTTCGAACCAGAATTTCAACAAAAAAAAGTTTTCAATTTTTCGCGAAAATACCTGATGGTTAGCCTACTTATTTTGAACGGATAAAATTTATTGTCACCAATTCCGAATGTTTCGTTTATTTTGGATTATTGATGTAATTATGAGTAGATCAACGTTTAATTTGGTGCAATATGTCACCTAGTTCGCCTACAATTCATGTTCGATTACAAATGTGGCCGAATTTCAAAATGCGAAACTTACCATAACCGCACTTTCCATACGCATTCTGCAGGTAGTTTCGTGCATAACATGCCATATACATTACCTATAATCATTTCGAACCAGAATTTCGAACGGATAAAATTTATTGTCACCAATTCCGAATGTTTCGTTTATTTTGGATTATTGATGTAATTATGAGTAGATCAACGTTTAATTTGGTGCAATATGTCACCTAGTTCGCCTACAATCCATGTTCGATTACAAATGTGGCCGAATTTCAAAATGCGAAACTTACCATAACCGCACTTTCCATACGCATTCTGCAGGTAGTTTCGTGCATAACATGCCATATACATTACCTATAATCATTTCGAACCAGAATTTCAACAAAAAAAAGTTTTCAATTTTTCGCGAAAATACCTGATGGTTAGCCTACTTATTTTGAACGGATAAAATTTATTGTCACCAATTCCGAATGTTTCGTTTATTTTGGATTATTGATGTAATTATGAGTAGATCAACGTTTAATTTGGTGCAATATGTCACCTAGTTCGCCTACAATTCATGTTCGATTACAAATGTGGCCGAATTTCAAAATGCGAAACTTACCATAACCGCACTTTCCATACGCATTCTGCAGGTAGTTTCGTGCATAACATGCCATATACATTACCTATAATCATTTCGAACCAGAATTTCAACAAAAAAAAGTTTTCAATTTTTCGCGAAAATACCTGATGGTTAGGCTTACTTATTTTGAACGGATAAAATTTATTGTCACCAATTCCGAATGTTTCGTTTATTTTGGATTATTGATGTAATTATGAGTAGATCAACGTTTAATTTGGTGCAATATGTCACCTAGTTCGCCTACAATTCATGTTCGATTACAAATGTGGCCGAATTTCAAAATGCGAAACTTACCATAACCGCACTTTCCATACGCATTCTGCAGGTAGTTTCGTGCATAACATGCCATATACATTACCTATAATCATTTCGAACCAGAATTTCAACAAAAAAAATTTTCAATTTTTCGCGAAAATACCTGATGGTTAGCCTTACTTATTTTGAACGGATAAAATTTATTGTCACCAATTCCGAATGTTTCGTTTATTTTGGATTATTGATGTAATTATGAGTAGATCAACGTTTAATTTGGTGCAATATGTCACCTAGTTCGCCTACAATTCATGTTCGATTACAAATGTGGCCGAATTTCAAAATGCGAAACTTACCATAACCGCACTTTCCATACGCATTCTGCAGGTAGTTTCGTGCATAACATGCCATATACATTACCTATAATCATTTCGAACCAGAATTTCAACAAAAAAAAATTTTCAATTTTTCGCGAAAATACCTGATGGCTAGCCTTACTTATTTTGAACGGATAAAATTTATTGTCACCAATTCCGAATGTTTCGTTTATTTTGGATTATTGATGTAATTATGAGTAGATCAACGTTTAATTTGGTGCAATATGTCACCTAGTTCGCCTACAATCCATGTTCGATTACAAATGTGGCCGAATTTCAAAATGCGAAACTTACCATAACCGCACTTTCCATACGCATTCTGCAGGTAGTTTCGTGCATAACATGCCATATACATTACCTATAATCATTTCGAACCAGAATTTCAACAAAAAAAAGTTTTCAATTTTTCGCGAAAATACCTGATGGTTAGCCTTACTTATTTTGAACGGATAAAATTGATTGTCACCAATTCCGAATGTTTCGTTTATTTTGGATTATTGATGTAATTATGAGTAGATCAACGTTTAATTTGGTGCAATATGTCACCTAGTTCGCCTACAATTCATGTTCGATTACAAATGTGGCCGAATTTCAAAATGCGAAACTTACCATAACCGCACTTTCCATACGCATTCTGCAGGTAGTTTCGTGCATAACATGCCATATACATTACCTATAATCATTTCGAACCAGAATTTCAACAAAAAAAAATTTTCAATTTTTCGCGAAAATACCTGATGGTTAGCCTTACTTATTTTGAACGGATAAAATTTATTGTCACCAATTCCGAATGTTTCGTTTATTTTGGATTATTGATGTAATTATGAGTAGATCAACGTTTAATTTGGTGCAATATGTCACCTAGTTCGCCTACAATCCATGTTCGATTACAAATGTGGCCGAATTTCAAAATGCGAAACTTACCATAACCGCACTTTCCATACGCATTCTGCAGGTAGTTTCGTGCATAACATGCCATATACATTACCTATAATCATTTCGAACCAGAATTTCGAACGGATAAAATTTATTGTCACCAATTCCGAATGTTTCGTTTATTTTGGATTATTGATGTAATTATGAGTAGATCAACGTTTAATTTGGTGCAATATGTCACATAGTTCACTTGCAATCCATGTTCGATTACAAATGTGGCCGAATTTTAAAATGCGAAACTTACCATAACCGCACTTTCCATACGCATTCTGCAGGTAGTTTCGTGCATAACATGCCATATACATTACCTATAATCATTTCGAACCAGAATTTCAACAAAAAAAAGTTTTCAATTTTTCGCGAAAATACCTGATGGTTAGCCTTACTTATTTTTAACGGATAAAATTTATTGTCACCAATTCCGAATGTTTCGTTTATTTTGGATTATTGATGTAACTATGAGTAGATCAACGTTTAATTTGGTGCAATATGTCACCTAGTTCGCCTACAATTCATGTTCGATTACAAATGTGGCCGAATTTCAAAATGCGAAACTTACCATAACCGCACTTTCCATACGCATTCTGCAGGTAGTTTCGTGCATAACATGCCATATACATTACCTATAATCATTTCGAACCAGAATTTCAACAAAAAAAAGTTTTCAATTTTTCGCGAAAATACCTGATGGTTAAGCCTTACTTATTTTGAACGGATAAAATTTATTGTCACCAATTCCGAATGTTTCGTTTATTTTGGATTATTGATGTAACTATGAGTAGATCAACGTTTAATTTGGTGCAATATGTCACCTAGTTCGCCTACAATCCATGTTCGATTACAAATGTGGCCGAATTTCAAAATGCGAAACTTACCATAACCGCACTTTCCATACGCATTCTGCAGGTAGTTTCGTGCATAACATGCCATATACATTACCTATAATCATTTCGAACCAGAATTTCAACAAAAAAAAGTTTTCAATTTTTCGCGAAAATACCTGATGGTTAGCCTTACTTATTTTGAACGGATAAAATTTATTGTCACCAATTCCGAATGTTTCGTTTATTTTGGATTATTGATGTAATTATGAGTAGATCAACGTTTAATTTGGTGCAATATGTCACCTAGTTCGCCTACAATCCATGTTCGATTACAAATGTGGCCGAATTTCAAAATGCGAAACTTACCACAACCGCACTTTCCATACGCATTCTGCAGGTAGTTTCGTGCATAACATGCCATATACATTACCTATAATCATTTCGAACCAGAATTTCAACAAAAAAAAGTTTTCAATTTTTCGCGAAAATACCTGATGGTTAGCCTTACTTATTTTGAACGGATAAAATTTATTGTCACCAATTCCGAATGTTTCGTTTATTTTGGATTATTGATGTAATTATGAGTAGATCAACGTTTAATTTGGTGCAATATGTCACCTAGTTCGCCTACAATTCATGTTCGATTACAAATGTGGCCGAATTTCAAAATGCGAAACTTACCATAACCGCACTTTCCATACGCATTCTGCAGGTAGTTTCGTGCATAACATGCCATATACATTACCTATAATCATTTCGAACCAGAATTTCAACAAAAAAAAGTTTTCAATTTTTCGCGAAAATACCTGATGGTTAGCCTACTTATTTTGAACGGATAAAATTTATTGTCACCAATTCCGAATGTTTCGTTTATTTTGGATTATTGATGTAATTATGAGTAGATCAACGTTTAATTTGGTGCAATATGTCACCTAGTTCGCCTACAATTCATGTTCGATTACAAATGTGGCCGAATTTCAAAATGCGAAACTTACCATAACCGCACTTTCCATACGCATTCTGCAGGTAGTTTCGTGCATAACATGCCATATACATTACCTATAATCATTTCGAACCAGAATTTCAACAAAAAAAAGTTTTCAATTTTTCGCGAAAATACCTGATGGTTAGTTAGCCTTACTTATTTTGAACGGATAAAATTTATTGTCACCAATTCCGAATGTTTCGTTTATTTTGGATTATTGATGTAATTATGAGTAGATCAACGTTTAATTTGGTGCAATATGTCACCTAGTTCGCCTACAATCCATGTTCGATTACAAATGTGGCCGAATTTCAAAATGCGAAACTTACCATAACCGCACTTTCCATACGCATTCTGCAGGTAGTTTCGTGCATAACATGCCATATACATTACCTATAATCATTTCGAACCAGAATTTCAACAAAAAAAAGTTTTCAATTTTTCGCGAAAATACCTGATGTTAGCCTTACTTATTTTGAACGGATAAAATTTATTGTCACCAATTCCGAATGTTTCGTTTATTTTGGATTATTGATGTAATTATGAGTAGATCAACGTTTAATTTGGTGCAATATGTCACCTAGTTCGCCTACAATTCATGTTCGATTACAAATGTGGCCGAATTTCAAAATGCGAAACTTACCATAACCGCACTTTCCATACGCATTCTGCAGGTAGTTTCGTGCATAACATGCCATATACATTACCTATAATCATTTCGAACCAGAATTTCAACAAAAAAAAGTTTTCAATTTTTCGCGAAAATACCTGATGGTTAGCCTTACTTATTTTGAACGGATAAAATTTATTGTCACCAATTCCGAATGTTTCGTTTATTTTGGATTATTGATGTAATTATGAGTAGATCAACGTTTAATTTGGTGCAATATGTCACCTAGTTCGCCTACAATTCATGTTCGATTACAAATGTGGCCGAATTTCAAAATGCGAAACTTACCATAACCGCACTTTCCATACGCATTCTGCAGGTAGTTTCGTGCATAACATGCCATATACATTACCTATAATCATTTCGAACCAGAATTTCAACAAAAAAAAATTTTCAATTTTTCGCGAAAATACCTGATGGTTAGCCTTACTTATTTTGAACGGATAAAATTTATTGTCACCAATTCCGAATGTTTCGTTTATTTTGGATTATTGATGTAATTATGAGTAGATCAACGTTTAATTTGGTGCAATATGTCACCTAGTTCGCCTACAATTCATGTTCGATTACAAATGTGGCCGAATTTCAAAATGCGAAACTTACCATAACCGCACTTTCCATACGCATTCTGCAGGTAGTTTCGTGCATAACATGCCATATACATTACCTATAATCATTTCGAACCAGAATTTCAACAAAAAAAAATTTTCAATTTTTCGCGAAAATACCTGATGGTTAGCCTTACTTATTTTGAACGGATAAAATTTGTTGTCACCAATTCCGAATGTTTCGTTTATTTTGGATTATTGATGTAATTATGAGTAGATCAACGTTTAATTTGGTGCAATATGTCACCTAGTTCGCCTACAATCCATGTTCGATTACAAATGTGGCCGAATTTCAAAATGCGAAACTTACCATAACCGCACTTTCCATACGCATTCTGCAGGTAGTTTCGTGCATAACATGCCATATACATTACCTATAATCATTTCGAACCAGAATTTCGAACGGATAAAATTTATTGTCACCAATTCCGAATGTTTCGTTTATTTTGGATTATTGATGTAATTATGAGTAGATCAACGTTTAATTTGGTGCAATATGTCACCTAGTTCGCCTACAATCCATGTTCGATTACAAATGTGGCCGAATTTCAAAATGCGAAACTTACCATAACCGCACTTTCCATACGCATTCTGCAGGTAGTTTCGTGCATAACATGCCATATACATTACCTATAATCATTTCGAACCAGAATTTCAACAAAAAAAAGTTTTCAATTTTTCGCGAAAATACCTGATGTTAGCCTTACTTATTTTGAACGGATAAAATTTATTGTCACCAATTCCGAATGTTTCGTTTATTTTGGATTATTGATGTAATTATGAGTAGATCAACGTTTAATTTGGTGCAATATGTCACCTAGTTCGCCTACAATTCATGTTCGATTACAAATGTGGCCGAATTTCAAAATGCGAAACTTACCATAACCGCACTTTCCATACGCATTCTGCAGGTAGTTTCGTGCATAACATGCCATATACATTACCTATAAACATTTCGAACCAGAATTTCAACAAAAAAAAGTTTTCAATTTTTCGCGAAAATACCTGATGGTTAGCCTTACTTATTTTGAACGGATAAAATTTATTGTCACCAATTCCGAATGTTTCGTTTATTTTGGATTATTGATGTAATTATGAGTAGATCAACGTTTAATTTGGTGCAATATGTCACCTAGTTCGCCTACAATTCATGTTCGATTACAAATGTGGCCGAATTTCAAAATGCGAAACTTACCATAACCGCACTTTCCATACGCATTCTGCAGGTAGTTTCGTGCATAACATGCCATATACATTACCTATAATCATTTCGAACCAGAATTTCAACAAAAAAAAATTTTCAATTTTTCGCGAAAATACCTGATGGTTAGCCTTACTTATTTTGAACGGATAAAATTTATTGTCACCAATTCCGAATGTTTCGTTTATTTTGGATTATTGATGTAATTATGAGTAGATCAACGTTTAATTTGGTGCAATATGTCACCTAGTTCGCCTACAATTCATGTTCGATTACAAATGTGGCCGAATTTCAAAATGCGAAACTTACCATAACCGCACTTTCCATACGCATTCTGCAGGTAGTTTCGTGCATAACATGCCATATACATTACCTATAATCATTTCGAACCAGAATTTCAACAAAAAAAAATTTTCAATTTTTCGCGAAAATACCTGATGGTTAGCCTTACTTATTTTGAACGGATAAAATTTGTTGTCACCAATTCCGAATGTTTCGTTTATTTTGGATTATTGATGTAATTATGAGTAGATCAACGTTTAATTTGGTGCAATATGTCACCTAGTTCGCCTACAATCCATGTTCGATTACAAATGTGGCCGAATTTCAAAATGCGAAACTTACCATAACCGCACTTTCCATACGCATTCTGCAGGTAGTTTCGTGCATAACATGCCATATACATTACCTATAATCATTTCGAACCAGAATTTCGAACGGATAAAATTTATTGTCACCAATTCCGAATGTTTCGTTTATTTTAGATTATTGATGTAATTATGAGTAGATCGACGTTTAATTTGGTGCAATATGTCACCTAGTTCGCCTACAATCCATGTTCGATTACAAATGTGGCCGAATTTCAAAATGCGAAACTTACCATAACCGCACTTTCCATACGCATTCTGCAGGTAGTTTCGTGCATAACATGCCATATACATTACCTATAATCATTTCGAACCAGAATTTCAACAAAAAAAAGTTTTCAATTTTTCGCGAAAATACCTGATGGTTAGTTAGCCTTACTTATTTTGAACGGATAAAATTTATTGTCACCAATTCCGAATGTTTCGTTTATTTTGGATTATTGATGTAATTATGAGTAGATCAACGTTTAATTTGGTGCAATATGTCACCTAGTTCGCCTACAATCCATGTTCGATTACAAATGTGGCCGAATTTCAAAATGCGAAACTTACCATAACCGCACTTTCCATACGCATTCTGCAGGTAGTTTCGTGCATAACATGCCATATACATTACCTATAATCATTTCGAACCAGAATTTCAACAAAAAAAAGTTTTCAATTTTTCGCGAAAATACCTGATGGTTAGTTAGCCTTACTTATTTTGAACGGATAAAATTTATTGTCACCAATTCCGAATGTTTCGTTTATTTTGGATTATTGATGTAATTATGAGTAGATCAACGTTTAATTTGGTGCAATATGTCACCTAGTTCGCCTACAATCCATGTTCGATTACAAATGTGGCCGAATTTCAAAATGCGAAACTTACCATAACCGCACTTTCCATACGCATTCTGCAGGTAGTTTCGTGCATAACATGCCATATACATTACCTATAATCATTTCGAACCAGAATTTCAACAAAAAAAAGTTTTCAATTTTTCGCGAAAATACCTGATGTTAGCCTTACTTATTTTGAACGGATAAAATTTATTGTCACCAATTCCGAATGTTTCGTTTATTTTGGATTATTGATGTAATTATGAGTAGATCAACGTTTAATTTGGTGCAATATGTCACCTAGTTCGCCTACAATTCATGTTCGATTACAAATGTGGCCGAATTTCAAAATGCGAAACTTACCATAACCGCACTTTCCATACGCATTCTGCAGGTAGTTTCGTGCATAACATGCCATATACATTACCTATAATCATTTCGAACCAGAATTTCAACAAAAAAAAGTTTTCAATTTTTCGCGAAAATACCTGATGGTTAGCCTTACTTATTTTGAACGGATAAAATTTATTGTCACCAATTCCGAATGTTTCGTTTATTTTGGATTATTGATGTAATTATGAGTAGATCAACGTTTAATTTGGTGCAATATGTCACCTAGTTCGCCTACAATCCATGTTCGATTACAAATGTGGCCGAATTTCAAAATGCGAAACTTACCATAACCGCACTTTCCATACGCATTCTGCAGGTAGTTTCGTGCATAACATGCCATATACATTACCTATAATCATTTCGAACCAGAATTTCAACAAAAAAAAGTTTTCAATTTTTCGCGAAAATACCTGATGGTTAGCCTACTTATTTTGAACGGATAAAATTTATTGTCACCAATTCCGAATGTTTCGTTTATTTTGGATTATTGATGTAATTATGAGTAGATCAACGTTTAATTTGGTGCAATATGTCACCTAGTTCGCCTACAATTCATGTTCGATTACAAATGTGGCCGAATTTCAAAATGCGAAACTTACCATAACCGCACTTTCCATACGCATTCTGCAGGTAGTTTCGTGCATAACATGCCATATACATTACCTATAATCATTTCGAACCAGAATTTCAACAAAAAAAAGTTTTCAATTTTTCGCGAAAATACCTGATGGTTAGGCTTACTTATTTTGAACGGATAAAATTTATTGTCACCAATTCCGAATGTTTCGTTTATTTTGGATTATTGATGTAATTATGAGTAGATCAACGTTTAATTTGGTGCAATATGTCACCTAGTTCGCCTACAATCCATGTTCGATTACAAATGTGGCCGAATTTCAAAATGCGAAACTTACCATAACCGCACTTTCCATACGCATTCTGCAGGTAGTTTCGTGCATAACATGCCATATACATTACCTATAATCATTTCGAACCAGAATTTCAACAAAAAAAAGTTTTCAATTTTTCGCGAAAATACCTGATGGTTAGCCTTACTTATTTTGAACGGATAAAATTTATTGTCACCAATTCCGAATGTTTCGTTTATTTTGGATTATTGATGTAATTATGAGTAGATCAACGTTTAATTTGGTGCAATATGTCACCTAGTTCGCCTACAATTCATGTTCGATTACAAATGTGGCCGAATTTCAAAATGCGAAACTTACCATAACCGCACTTTCCATACGCATTCTGCAGGTAGTTTCGTGCATAACATGCCATATACATTACCTATAATCATTTCGAACCAGAATTTCAACAAAAAAAAATTTTCAATTTTTCGCGAAAATACCTGATGGTTAGCCTTACTTATTTTGAACGGATAAAATTTATTGTCACCAATTCCGAATGTTTCGTTTATTTTGGATTATTGATGTAATTATGAGTAGATCAACGTTTAATTTGGTGCAATATGTCACCTAGTTCGCCTACAATCCATGTTCGATTACAAATGTGGCCGAATTTCAAAATGCGAAACTTACCATAACCGCACTTTCCATACGCATTCTGCAGGTAGTTTCGTGCATAACATGCCATATACATTACCTATAATCATTTCGAACCAGAATTTCAACAAAAAAAAATTTTCAATTTTTCGCGAAAATACCTGATGGTTAGCCTTACTTATTTTGAACGGATAAAATTTATTGTCACCAATTCCGAATGTTTCGTTTATTTTGGATTATTGATGTAATTATGAGTAGATCAACGTTTAATTTGGTGCAATATGTCACCTAGTTCGCCTACAATTCATGTTCGATTACAAATGTGGCCGAATTTCAAAATGCGAAACTTACCATAACCGCACTTTCCATACGCATTCTGCAGGTAGTTTCGTGCATAACATGCCATATACATTACCTATAATCATTTCGAACCAGAATTTCAACAAAAAAAAATTTTCAATTTTTCGCGAAAATACCTGATGGTTAGCCTTACTTATTTTGAACGGATAAAATTTATTGTCACCAATTCCGAATGTTTCGTTTATTTTGGATTATTGATGTAATTATGAGTAGATCAACGTTTAATTTGGTGCAATATGTCACCTAGTTCGCCTACAATCCATGTTCGATTACAAATGTGGCCGAATTTCAAAATGCGAAACTTACCATAACCGCACTTTCCATACGCATTCTGCAGGTAGTTTCGTGCATAACATGCCATATACATTACCTATAATCATTTCGAACCAGAATTTCAACAAAAAAAAGTTTTCAATTTTTCGCGAAAATACCTGATGGTTAGCCTTACTTATTTTGAACGGATAAAATTTATTGTCACCAATTCCGAATGTTTCGTTTATTTTGGATTATTGATGTAATTATGAGTAGATCAACGTTTAATTTGGTGCAATATGTCACCTAGTTCGCCTACAATTCATGTTCGATTACAAATGTGGCCGAATTTCAAAATGCGAAACTTACCATAACCGCACTTTCCATACGCATTCTGCAGGTAGTTTCGTGCATAACATGCCATATACATTACCTATAATCATTTCGAACCAGAATTTCAACAAAAAAAAATTTTCAATTTTTCGCGAAAATACCTGATGGTTAGCCTTACTTATTTTGAACGGATAAAATTTATTGTCACCAATTCCGAATGTTTCGTTTATTTTGGATTATTGATGTAATTATGAGTAGATCAACGTTTAATTTGGTGCAATATGTCACCTAGTTCGCCTACAATTCATGTTCGATTACAAATGTGGCCGAATTTCAAAATGCGAAACTTACCATAACCGCACTTTCCATACGCATTCTGCAGGTAGTTTCGTGCATAACATGCCATATACATTACCTATAATCATTTCGAACCAGAATTTCAACAAAAAAAAATTTTCAATTTTTCGCGAAAATACCTGATGGTTAGTTAGCCTTACTTATTTTGAACGGATAAAATTTATTGTCACCAATTCCGAATGTTTCGTTTATTTTGGATTATTGATGTAATTATGAGTAGATCAACGTTTAATTTGGTGCAATATGTCACCTAGTTCGCCTACAATCCATGTTCGATTACAAATGTGGCCGAATTTCAAAATGCGAAACTTACCATAACCGCACTTTCCATACGCATTCTGCAGGTAGTTTCGTGCATAACATGCCATATACATTACCTATAATCATTTCGAACCAGAATTTCAACAAAAAAAAATTTTCAATTTTTCGCGAAAATACCTGATGGTTAGCCTTACTTATTTTGAACGGATAAAATTTATTGTCACCAATTCCGAATGTTTCGTTTATTTTGGATTATTGATGTAATTATGAGTAGATCAACGTTTAATTTGGTGCAATATGTCACCTAGTTCGCCTACAATTCATGTTCGATTACAAATGTGGCCGAATTTCAAAATGCGAAACTTACCATAACCGCACTTTCCATACGCATTCTGCAGGTAGTTTCGTGCATAACATGCCATATACATTACCTATAATCATTTCGAACCAGAATTTCAACAAAAAAAAATTTTCAATTTTTCGCGAAAATACCTGATGGTTAGCCTTACTTATTTTGAACGGATAAAATTGATTGTCACCAATTCCGAATGTTTCGTTTATTTTGGATTATTGATGTAATTATGAGTAGATCAACGTTTAATTTGGTGCAATATGTCACCTAGTTCGCCTACAATCCATGTTCGATTACAAATGTGGCCGAATTTCAAAATGCGAAACTTACCATAACCGCACTTTCCATACGCATTCTGCAGGTAGTTTCGTGCATAACATGCCATATACATTACCTATAATCATTTCGAACCAGAATTTCAACAAAAAAAAATTTTCAATTTTTCGCGAAAATACCTGATGGTTAGCCTTACTTATTTTGAACGGATAAAATTTATTGTCACCAATTCCGAATGTTTCGTTTATTTTGGATTATTGATGTAATTATGAGTAGATCAACGTTTAATTTGGTGCAATATGTCACCTAGTTCGCCTACAATCCATGTTCGATTACAAATGTGGCCGAATTTCAAAATGCGAAACTTACCATAACCGCACTTTCCATACGCATTCTGCAGGTAGTTTCGTGCATAACATGCCATATACATTACCTATAATCATTTCGAACCAGAATTTCAACAAAAAAATTTTTTCAATTTTTCGCGAAAATACCTGATGGTTAGCCTTACTTATTTTGAACGGATAAAATTTATTGTCACCAATTCCGAATGTTTCGTTTATTTTGGATTATTGATGTAATTATGAGTAGATCAACGTTTAATTTGGTGCAATATGTCACCTAGTTCGCCTACAATTCATGTTCGATTACAAATGTGGCCGAATTTCAAAATGCGAAACTTACCATAACCGCACTTTCCATACGCATTCTGCAGGTAGTTTCGTGCATAACATGCCATATACATTACCTATAATCATTTCGAACCAGAATTTCAACAAAAAAAAATTTTCAATTTTTCGCGAAAATACCTGATGGTTAGCCTTACTTATTTTGAACGGATAAAATTTATTGTCACCAATTCCGAATGTTTCGTTTATTTTGGATTATTGATGTAATTATGAGTAGATCAACGTTTAATTTGGTGCAATATGTCACCTAGTTCGGCTACAATCCATGTTCGATTACAAATGTGGCCGAATTTCAAAATGCGAAACTTACCATAACCGCACTTTCCATACGCATTCTGCAGGTAGTTTCGTGCATAACATGCCATATACATTACCTATAATCATTTCGAACCAGAATTTCGAACGGATAAAATTTATTGTCACCAATTCCGAATGTTTCGTTTATTTTGGATTATTGATGTAATTATGAGTAGATCAACGTTTAATTTGGTGCAATATGTCACATAGTTCACTTACAATCCATGTTCGATTACAAATGTGGCCGAATTTTAAAATGCGAAACTTACCATAACCGCACTTTCCATACGCATTCTGCAGGTAGTTTCGTGCATAACATGCCATATACATTACCTATAATCATTTCGAACCAGAATTTCAACAAAAAAAAGTTTTCAATTTTTCGCGAAAATACCTGATGGTTAGCCTTACTTATTTTGAACGGATAAAATTTATTGTCACCAATTCCGAATGTTTCGTTTATTTTGGATTATTGATGTAATTATGAGTAGATCAACGTTTAATTTGGTGCAATATGTCACCTAGTTCGCCTACAATTCATGTTCGATTACAAATGTGGCCGAATTTCAAAATGCGAAACTTACCATAACCGCACTTTCCATACGCATTCTGCAGGTAGTTTCGTGCATAACATGCCATATACATTACCTATAATCATTTCGAACCAGAATTTCAACAAAAAAAAATTTTCAATTTTTCGCGAAAATACCTGATGGCTAGCCTTACTTATTTTGAACGGATAAAATTTATTGTCACCAATTCCGAATGTTTCGTTTATTTTGGATTATTGATGTAATTATGAGTAGATCAACGTTTAATTTGGTGCAATATGTCACCTAGTTCGCCTACAATTCATGTTCGATTACAAATGTGGCCGAATTTCAAAATGCGAAACTTACCATAACCGCACTTTCCATACGCATTCTGCAGGTAGTTTCGTGCATAACATGCCATATACATTACCTATAATCATTTCGAACCAGAATTTCAACAAAAAAAAATTTTCAATTTTTCGCGAAAATACCTGATGGTTAGCCTTACTTATTTTGAGCGGATAAAATTTATTGTCACCAATTCCGAATGTTTCGTTTATTTTGGATTATTGATGTAATTATGAGTAGATCAACGTTTAATTTGGTGCAATATGTCACCTAGTTCGCCTACAATCCATGTTCGATTACAAATGTGGCCGAATTTCAAAATGCGAAACTTACCATAACCGCACTTTCCATACGCATTCTGCAGGTAGTTTCGTGCATAACATGCCATATACATTACCTATAATCATTTCGAACCAGAATTTCGAACGGATAAAATTTATTGTCACCAATTCCGAATGTTTCGTTTATTTTGGATTATTGATGTAATTATGAGTAGATCAACGTTTAATTTGGTGCAATATGTCACATAGTTCACTTGCAATCCATGTTCGATTACAAATGTGGCCGAATTTTAAAATGCGAAACTTACCATAACCGCACTTTCCATACGCATTCTGCAGGTAGTTTCGTGCATAACATGCCATATACATTACCTATAATCATTTCGAACCAGAATTTCAACAAAAAAAAGTTTTCAATTTTTCGCGAAAATACCTGATGGTTAGCCTTACTTATTTTTAACGGATAAAATTTATTGTCACCAATTCCGAATGTTTCGTTTATTTTGGATTATTGATGTAACTATGAGTAGATCAACGTTTAATTTGGTGCAATATGTCACCTAGTTCGCCTACAATTCATGTTCGATTACAAATGTGGCCGAATTTCAAAATGCGAAACTTACCATAACCGCACTTTCCATACGCATTCTGCAGGTAGTTTCGTGCATAACATGCCATATACATTACCTATAATCATTTCGAACCAGAATTTCAACAAAAAAAAGTTTTCAATTTTTCGCGAAAATACCTGATGGTTAGCCTTACTTATTTTGAACGGATAAAATTGATTGTCACCAATTCCGAATGTTTCGTTTATTTTAGATTATTGATGTAATTATGAGTAGATCAACGTTTAATTTGGTGCAATATGTCACCTAGTTCGCCTACAATTCATGTTCGATTACAAATGTGGCCGAATTTCAAAATGCGAAACTTACCATAACCGCACTTTCCATACGCATTCTGCAGGTAGTTTCGTGCATAACATGCCATATACATTACCTATAATCATTTCGAACCAGAATTTCAACAAAAAAAATTTTTCAATTTTTCGCGAAAATACCTGATGGTTAGCCTTACTTATTTTGAACGGATAAAATTTATTGTCACCAATTCCGAATGTTTCGTTTATTTTGGATTATTGATGTAATTATGAGTAGATCAACGTTTAATTTGGTGCAATATGTCACCTAGTTCGCCTACAATTCATGTTCGATTACAAATGTGGCCGAATTTCAAAATGCGAAACTTACCATAACCGCACTTTCCATACGCATTCTGCAGGTAGTTTCGTGCATAACATGCCATATACATTACCTATAATCATTTCGAACCAGAATTTCAACAAAAAAAAATTTTCAATTTTTCGCGAAAATACCTGATGCCTTACTTATTTTGAACGGATAAAATTTATTGTCACCAATTCCGAATGTTTCGTTTATTTTGGATTATTGATGTAATTATGAGTAGATCAACGTTTAATTTGGTGCAATATGTCACCTAGTTCGCCTACAATTCATGTTCGATTACAAATGTGGCCGAATTTCAAAATGCGAAACTTACCATAACCGCACTTTCCATACGCATTCTGCAGGTAGTTTCGTGCATAACATGCCATATACATTACCTATAATCATTTCGAACCAGAATTTCGAACGGATAAAATTTATTGTCACCAATTCCGAATGTTTCGTTTATTTTGGATTATTGATGTAATTATGAGTAGATCAACGTTTAATTTGATGCAATATGTCACCTAGTTCGCCTACAATCCATGTTCGATTACAAATGTGGCCGAATTTCAAAATGCGAAACTTACCATAACCGCACTTTCCATACGCATTCTGCAGGTAGTTTCGTGCATAACATGCCATATACATTACCTATAATCATTTCGAACCAGAATTTCAACAAAAAAAAGTTTTCAATTTTTCGCGAAAATACCTGATGGTTAGCCTACTTATTTTGAACGGATAAAATTTATTGTCACCAATTCCGAATGTTTCGTTTATTTTGGATTATTGATGTAATTATGAGTAGATCAACGTTTAATTTGGTGCAATATGTCACCTAGTTCGCCTACAATTCATGTTCGATTACAAATGTGGCCGAATTTCAAAATGCGAAACTTACCATAACCGCACTTTCCATACGCATTCTGCAGGTAGTTTCGTGCATAACATGCCATATACATTACCTATAATCATTTCGAACCAGAATTTCAACAAAAAAAAATTTTCAATTTTTCGCGAAAATACCTGATGGTTAGCCTTACTTATTTTGAACGGATAAAATTTATTGTCACCAATTCCGAATGTTTCGTTTATTTTGGATTATTGATGTAATTATGAGTAGATCAACGTTTAATTTGGTGCAATATGTCACCTAGTTCGCCTACAATCCATGTTCGATTACAAATGTGGCCGAATTTCAAAATGCGAAACTTACCATAACCGCACTTTCCATACGCATTCTGCAGGTAGTTTCGTGCATAACATGCCATATACATTACCTATAATCATTTCGAACCAGAATTTCAACAAAAAAAAGTTTTCAATTTTTCGCGAAAATACCTGATGGTTAGCCTTACTTATTTTTAACGGATAAAATTTATTGTCACCAATTCCGAATGTTTCGTTTATTTTGGATTATTGATGTAATTATGAGTAGATCAACGTTTAATTTGGTGCAATATGTCACCTAGTTCGCCTACAATTCATGTTCGATTACAAATGTGGCCGAATTTCAAAATGCGAAACTTACCATAACCGCACTTTCCATACGCATTCTGCAGGTAGTTTCGTGCATAACATGCCATATACATTACCTATAATCATTTCGAACCAGAATTTCAACAAAAAAAAATTTTCAATTTTTCGCGAAAATACCTGATGGTTAGTTTATTAAATAGAATTATTAGATGATCTTGAATTAGAATATTTATGTTAGGGCTATTATCTTTTTTTAGTGGCCTTACTTATTTTGAACGGATAAAATTTATTGTCACCAATTCCGAATGTTTCGTTTATTTTGGATTATTGATGTAATTATGAGTAGATCAACGTTTAATTTGGTGCAATATGTCACCTAGTTCGCCTACAATTCATGTTCGATTACAAATGTGGCCGAATTTCAAAATGCGAAACTTACCATAACCGCACTTTCCATACGCATTCTGCAGGTAGTTTCGTGCATAACATGCCATATACATTACCTATAATCATTTCGAACCAGAATTTCAACAAAAAAAAATTTTCAATTTTTCGCGAAAATACCTGATGGTTAGCCTTACTTATTTTGAGCGGATAAAATTTATTGTCACCAATTCCGAATGTTTCGTTTATTTTGGATTATTGATGTAATTATGAGTAGATCAACGTTTAATTTGGTGCAATATGTCACCTAGTTCGCCTACAATCCATGTTCGATTACAAATGTGGCCGAATTTCAAAATGCGAAACTTACCATAACCGCACTTTCCATACGCATTCTGCAGGTAGTTTCGTGCATAACATGCCATATACATTACCTATAATCATTTCGAACCAGAATTTCGAACGGATAAAATTTATTGTCACCAATTCCGAATGTTTCGTTTATTTTGGATTATTGATGTAATTATGAGTAGATCAACGTTTAATTTGGTGCAATATGTCACATAGTTCACTTGCAATCCATGTTCGATTACAAATGTGGCCGAATTTTAAAATGCGAAACTTACCATAACCGCACTTTCCATACGCATTCTGCAGGTAGTTTCGTGCATAACATGCCATATACATTACCTATAATCATTTCGAACCAGAATTTCAACAAAAAAAGGTTTTCAATTTTTCGCGAAAATACCTGATGGTTAGCCTTACTTATTTTGAACGGATAAAATTTATTGTCACCAATTCCGAATGTTTCGTTTATTTTGGATTATTGATGTAATTATGAGTAGATCAACGTTTAATTTGGTGCAATATGTCACCTAGTTCGCCTACAATTCATGTTCGATTACAAATGTGGCCGAATTTCAAAATGCGAAACTTACCATAACCGCACTTTCCATACGCATTCTGCAGGTAGTTTCGTGCATAACATGCCATATACATTACCTATAATCATTTCGAACCAGAATTTCAACAAAAAAAAATTTTCAATTTTTCGCGAAAATACCTGATGCCTTACTTATTTTGAACGGATAAAATTTATTGTCACCAATTCCGAATGTTTCGTTTATTTTGGATTATTGATGTAATTATGAGTAGATCAACGTTTAATTTGGTGCAATATGTCACCTAGTTCGCCTACAATTCATGTTCGATTACAAATGTGGCCGAATTTCAAAATGCGAAACTTACCATAACCGCACTTTCCATACGCATTCTGCAGGTAGTTTCGTGCATAACATGCCATATACATTACCTATAATCATTTCGAACCAGAATTTCGAACGGATAAAATTTATTGTCACCAATTCCGAATGTTTCGTTTATTTTGGATTATTGATGTAATTATGAGTAGATCAACGTTTAATTTGATGCAATATGTCACCTAGTTCGCCTACAATCCATGTTCGATTACAAATGTGGCCGAATTTCAAAATGCGAAACTTACCATAACCGCACTTTCCATACGCATTCTGCAGGTAGTTTCGTGCATAACATGCCATATACATTACCTATAATCATTTCGAACCAGAATTTCAACAAAAAAAAGTTTTCAATTTTTCGCGAAAATACCTGATGGTTAGCCTACTTATTTTGAACGGATAAAATTTATTGTCACCAATTCCGAATGTTTCGTTTATTTTGGATTATTGATGTAATTATGAGTAGATCAACGTTTAATTTGGTGCAATATGTCACCTAGTTCGCCTACAATTCATGTTCGATTACAAATGTGGCCGAATTTCAAAATGCGAAACTTACCATAACCGCACTTTCCATACGCATTCTGCAGGTAGTTTCGTGCATAACATGCCATATACATTACCTATAATCATTTCGAACCAGAATTTCAACAAAAAAAAATTTTCAATTTTTCGCGAAAATACCTGATGGTTAGCCTTACTTATTTTGAACGGATAAAATTTATTGTCACCAATTCCGAATGTTTCGTTTATTTTGGATTATTGATGTAATTATGAGTAGATCAACGTTTAATTTGGTGCAATATGTCACCTAGTTCGCCTACAATCCATGTTCGATTACAAATGTGGCCGAATTTCAAAATGCGAAACTTACCATAACCGCACTTTCCATACGCATTCTGCAGGTAGTTTCGTGCATAACATGCCATATACATTACCTATAATCATTTCGAACCAGAATTTCAACAAAAAAAAGTTTTCAATTTTTCGCGAAAATACCTGATGGTTAGCCTTACTTATTTTTAACGGATAAAATTTATTGTCACCAATTCCGAATGTTTCGTTTATTTTGGATTATTGATGTAATTATGAGTAGATCAACGTTTAATTTGGTGCAATATGTCACCTAGTTCGCCTACAATTCATGTTCGATTACAAATGTGGCCGAATTTCAAAATGCGAAACTTACCATAACCGCACTTTCCATACGCATTCTGCAGGTAGTTTCGTGCATAACATGCCATATACATTACCTATAATCATTTCGAACCAGAATTTCAACAAAAAAAAATTTTCAATTTTTCGCGAAAATACCTGATGGTTAGTTTATTAAATAGAATTATTAGATGATCTTGAATTAGAATATTTATGTTAGGGCTATAATCTTTTTTTAGTGGCCTTACTTATTTTGAACGGATAAAATTTATTGTCACCAATTCCGAATGTTTCGTTTATTTTGGATTATTGATGTAATTATGAGTAGATCAACGTTTAATTTGGTGCAATATGTCACCTAGTTCGCCTACAATTCATGTTCGATTACAAATGTGGCCGAATTTCAAAATGCGAAACTTACCATAACCGCACTTTCCATACGCATTCTGCAGGTAGTTTCGTGCATAACATGCCATATACATTACCTATAATCATTTCGAACCAGAATTTCAACAAAAAAAAATTTTCAATTTTTCGCGAAAATACCTGATGGTTAGCCTTACTTATTTTGAGCGGATAAAATTTATTGTCACCAATTCCGAATGTTTCGTTTATTTTGGATTATTGATGTAATTATGAGTAGATCAACGTTTAATTTGGTGCAATATGTCACCTAGTTCGCCTACAATCCATGTTCGATTACAAATGTGGCCGAATTTCAAAATGCGAAACTTACCATAACCGCACTTTCCATACGCATTCTGCAGGTAGTTTCGTGCATAACATGCCATATACATTACCTATAATCATTTCGAACCAGAATTTCGAACGGATAAAATTTATTGTCACCAATTCCGAATGTTTCGTTTATTTTGGATTATTGATGTAATTATGAGTAGATCAACGTTTAATTTGGTGCAATATGTCACATAGTTCACTTGCAATCCATGTTCGATTACAAATGTGGCCGAATTTTAAAATGCGAAACTTACCATAACCGCACTTTCCATACGCATTCTGCAGGTAGTTTCGTGCATAACATGCCATATACATTACCTATAATCATTTCGAACCAGAATTTCAACAAAAAAAGGTTTTCAATTTTTCGCGAAAATACCTGATGGTTAGCCTTACTTATTTTGAACGGATAAAATTGATTGTCACCAATTCCGAATGTTTCGTTTATTTTGGATTATTGATGTAATTATGAGTAGATCAACGTTTAATTTGGTGCAATATGTCACCTAGTTCGCCTACAATTCATGTTCGATTACAAATGTGGCCGAATTTCAAAATGCGAAACTTACCATAACCGCACTTTCCATACGCATTCTGCAGGTAGTTTCGTGCATAACATGCCATATACATTACCTATAATCATTTCGAACCAGAATTTCGAACGGATAAAATTTATTGTCACCAATTCCGAATGTTTCGTTTATTTTGGATTATTGATGTAATTATGAGTAGATCAACGTTTAATTTGATGCAATATGTCACCTAGTTCGCCTACAATCCATGTTCGATTACAAATGTGGCCGAATTTCAAAATGCGAAACTTACCATAACCGCACTTTCCATACGCATTCTGCAGGTAGTTTCGTGCATAACATGCCATATACATTACCTATAATCATTTCGAACCAGAATTTCGAACGGATAAAATTTATTGTCACCAATTCCCAATGTTTCGTTTATTTTGGATTATTGATGTAATTATGAGTAGATCAACGTTTAATTTGGTGCAATATGTCACCTAGTTCACTTACAATCCATGTTCGATTACAAATGTGGCCGAATTTTAAAATGCGAAACTTACCATAACCGCACTTTCCATACGCATTCTGCAGGTAGTTTCGTGCATAACATGCCATATACATTACCTATAATCATTTCGAACCAGAATTTCAACAAAAAAAAGTTTTCAATTTTTCGCGAAAATACCTGTTAGCCTTACTTATTTTTAACGGATACAATTTATTGTCACCAATTCCGAATGTTTCGTTTATTTTGGATTATTGATGTAACTATGAGTAGATCAACGTTTAATTTGGTGCAATATGTCACCTAGTTCGCCTACAATCCATGTTCGATTACAAATGTGGCCGAATTTCAATACGCATTCTGCAGGTAGTTTCGTGCATAACATGCCATATACATTACCTATAATCATTTCGAACCAGAATTTCAACAAAAAAAAGTTTTCAATTTTTCGCGAAAATACCTGATGGTTAGCCTTACTTATTTTGAACGGATAAAATTTATTGTCACCAATTCCGAATGTTTCGTTTATTTTGGATTATTGATGTAATTATGAGTAGATCAACGTTTAATTTGGTGCAATATGTCACCTAGTTCGCCTACAATCCATGTTCGATTACAAATGTGGCCGAATTTCAAAATGCGAAACTTACCATAACCGCACTTTCCATACGCATTCTGCAGGTAGTTTCGTGCATAACATGCCATATACATTACCTATAATCATTTCGAACCAGAATTTCAACAAAAAAAAGTTTTCAATTTTTCGCGAAAATACCTGATGGTTAGCCTTACTTATTTTGAACGGATAAAATTTATTGTCACCAATTCCGAATGTTTCGTTTATTTTGGATTATTGATGTAATTATGAGTAGATCAACGTTTAATTTGGTGCAATATGTCACCTAGTTCGCCTACAATCCATGTTCGATTAGAAATGTGACCGAATTTCAAAATGCGAAACTTACCATAACCGCACTTTCCATACGCATTCTGCAGGTAGTTTCGTGCATAACATGCCATATACATTACCTATAATCATTTCGAACCAGAATTTCGAACGGATAAAATTTATTGTCACCAATTCCGAATGTTTCGTTTATTTTGGATTATTGATGTAATTATGAGTAGATCAACGTTTAATTTGGTGCAATATGTCACCTAGTTCACTTACAATCCATGTTCGATTACAAATATGGCCGAATTTTAAAATGCGAAACTTACCATAACCGCACTTTCCATACGCATTCTGCAGGTAGTTTCGTGCATAACATGCCATATACATTACCTATAATCATTTCGAACCAGAATTTCAACAAAAAAAAGTTTTCAATTTTTCGCGAAAATACCTGATGGTTAGCCTTACTTATTTTTAACGGATAAAATTTATTGTCACCAATTCCGAATGTTTCGTTTATTTTGGATTATTGATGTACTCGTAACTATGAGTAGCATCAACGTTTAATTTGGTGCAATATGTCACCTAGTTCGCCTACAATCCATGTTCGATTACAAATGTGGCCGAATTTCAAAATGCGAAACTTACCATAACCGCACTTTCCATACGCATTCTGCAGGTAGTTTCGTGCATAACATGCCATATACATTACCTATAATCATTTCGAACCAGAATTTCGAACGGATAAAATTTATTGTCACCAATTCCGAATGTTTCGTTTATTTTGGATTATTGATGTAATTATGAGTAGATCAACGTTTAATTTGGTGCAATATGTCACCTAGTTCGCCTACAATTCATGTTCGATTACAAATGTGGCCGAATTTCAAAATGCGAAACTTACCATAACCGCACTTTCCATACGCATTCTGCAGGTAGTTTCGTGCATAACATGCCATATACATTACCTATAATCATTTCGAACCAGAATTTCAACAAAAAAAAATTTTCAATTTTTCGCGAAAATACCTGATGGTTAGCCTTACTTATTTTGAGCGGATAAAATTTATTGTCACCAATTCCGAATGTTTCGTTTATTTTGGATTATTGATGTAATTATGAGTAGATCAACGTTTAATTTGGTGCAATATGTCACCTAGTTCGCCTACAATCCATGTTCGATTACAAATGTGGCCGAATTTCAAAATGCGAAACTTACCATAACCGCACTTTCCATACGCATTCTGCAGGTAGTTTCGTGCATAACATGCCATATACATTACCTATAATCATTTCGAACCAGAATTTCGAACGGATAAAATTTATTGTCACCAATTCCGAATGTTTCGTTTATTTTGGATTATTGATGTAATTATGAGTAGATCAACGTTTAATTTGGTGCAATATGTCACATAGTTCACTTGCAATCCATGTTCGATTACAAATGTGGCCGAATTTTAAAATGCGAAACTTACCATAACCGCACTTTCCATACGCATTCTGCAGGTAGTTTCGTGCATAACATGCCATATACATTACCTATAATCATTTCGAACCAGAATTTCAACAAAAAAAAGTTTTCAATTTTTCGCGAAAATACCTGATGGTTAGCCTTACTTATTTTTAACGGATAAAATTTATTGTCACCAATTCCGAATGTTTCGTTTATTTTGGATTATTGATGTAACTATGAGTAGATCAACGTTTAATTTGGTGCAATATGTCACCTAGTTCGCCTACAATTCATGTTCGATTACAAATGTGGCCGAATTTCAAAATGCGAAACTTACCATAACCGCACTTTCCATACGCATTCTGCAGGTAGTTTCGTGCATAACATGCCATATACATTACCTATAATCATTTCGAACCAGAATTTCAACAAAAAAAGGTTTTCAATTTTTCGCGAAAATACCTGATGGTTAGCCTTACTTATTTTGAACGGATAAAATTGATTGTCACCAATTCCGAATGTTTCGTTTATTTTGGATTATTGATGTAATTATGAGTAGATCAACGTTTAATTTGGTGCAATATGTCACCTAGTTCGCCTACAATTCATGTTCGATTACAAATGTGGCCGAATTTCAAAATGCGAAACTTACCATAACCGCACTTTCCATACGCATTCTGCAGGTAGTTTCGTGCATAACATGCCATATACATTACCTATAATCATTTCGAACCAGAATTTCAACAAAAAAAAATTTTCAATTTTTCGCGAAAATACCTGATGGTTAGCCTTACTTATTTTTAACGGATAAAATTTATTGTCACCAATTCCGAATGTTTCGTTTATTTTGGATTATTGATGTAACTATGAGTAGATCAACGTTTAATTTGGTGCAATATGTCACCTAGTTCGCCTACAATCCATGTTCGATTACAAATGTGGCCGAATTTCAAAATGCGAAACTTACCATAACCGCACTTTCCATACGCATTCTGCAGGTAGTTTCGTGCATAACATGCCATATACATTACCTATAATCATTTCGAACCAGAATTTCAACAAAAAAAAATTTTCAATTTTTCGCGAAAATACCTGATGGTTAGCCTTACTTATTTTTAACGGATAAAATTTATTGTCACCAATTCCGAATGTTTCGTTTATTTTGGATTATTGATGTAACTATGAGTAGATCAACGTTTAATTTGGTGCAATATGTCACCTAGTTCGCCTACAATTCATGTTCGATTACAAATGTGGCCGAATTTCAAAATGCGAAACTTACCATAACCGCACTTTCCATACGCATTCTGCAGGTAGTTTCGTGCATAACATGCCATATACATTACCTGTAATCATTTCGAACCAGAATTTCAACAAAAAAAAGTTTTCAATTTTTCGCGAAAATACCTGATGCCTTACTTATTTTTAACGGATAAAATTTATTGTCACCAATTCCGAATGTTTCGTTTATTTTGGATTATTGATGTAACTATGAGTAGATCAACGTTTAATTTGGTGCAATATGTCACCTAGTTCGCCTACAATCCATGTTCGATTACAAATGTGGCCGAATTTCAAAATGCGAAACTTACCATAACCGCACTTTCCATACGCATTCTGCAGGTAGTTTCGTGCATAACATGCCATATACATTACCTATAATCATTTCGAACCAGAATTTCAACAAAAAAAAATTTTCAATTTTTCGCGAAAATTCCTGATGGTTAGCCTTACTTATTTTGAACGGATAAAATTTATTGTCACCAATTCCGAATGTTTCGTTTATTTTGGATTATTGATGTAATTATGAGTAGATCAACGTTTAATTTGGTGCAATATGTCACCTAGTTCGCCTACAATCCATGTTCGATTACAAATGTGGCCGAATTTCAAAATGCGAAACTTACCATAACCGCACTTTCCATACGCATTCTGCAGGTAGTTTCGTGCATAACATGCCATATACATTACCTATAATCATTTCGAACCAGAATTTCAACAAAAAAAAATTTTCAATTTTTCGCGAAAATACCTGATGGTTAGCCTTACTTTGAACGGATAAAATTTATTGTCACCAATTCCGAATGTTTCGTTTATTTTGGATTATTGATGTAATTATGAGTAGATCAACGTTTAATTTGGTGCAATATGTCACCTAGTTCGCCTACAATTCATGTTCGATTACAAATGTGGCCGAATTTCAAAATGCGAAACTTACCATAACCGCACTTTCCATACGCATTCTGCAGGTAGTTTCGTGCATAACATGCCATATACATTACCTATAATCATTTCGAACCAGAATTTTAACAAAAAAAAGTTTTCAATTTTTCGCGAAAATACCTGATGGTTAGCCTTACTTATTTTGAACGGATAAAATTTATTGTCACCAATTCCGAATGTTTCGTTTATTTTGGATTATTGATGTAATTATGAGTAGATCAACGTTTAATTTGGTGCAATATGTCACCTAGTTCGCCTACAATTCATGTTCGATTACAAATGTGGCCGAATTTCAAATTGCGAAACTTACCATAACCGCACTTTCCATACGCATTCTGCAGGTAGTTTCGTGCATAACATGCCATATACATTACCTATAATCATTTCGAACCAGAATTTCAACAAAAAAAAATTTTCAATTTTTCGCGAAAATACCTGATGGTTAGCCTTACTTATTTTGAACGGATAAAATTTATTGTCACCAATTCCGAATGTTTCGTTTATTTTGGATTATTGATGTAATTATGAGTAGATCAACGTTTAATTTGGTGCAATATGTCACCTAGTTCGCCTACAATTCATGTTCGATTACAAATGTGGCCGAATTTCAAAATGCGAAACTTACCATAACCGCACTTTCCATACGCATTCTGCAGGTAGTTTCGTGCATAACATGCCATATACATTACCTATAATCATTTCGAACCAGAATTTCAACAAAAAAAAATTTTCAATTTTTCGCGAAAATACCTGATGGTTAGCCTTACTTATTTTGAACGGATAAAATTTATTGTCACCAATTCCGAATGTTTCGTTTATTTTGGATTATTGATGTAATTATGAGTAGATCAACGTTTAATTTGGTGCAATATGTCACCTAGTTCGCCTACAATTCATGTTCGATTACAAATGTGGCCGAATTTCAAAATGCGAAACTTACCATAACCGCACTTTCCATACGCATTCTGCAGGTAGTTTCGTGCATAACATGCCATATACATTACCTATAATCATTTCGAACCAGAATTTCAACAAAAAAAAATTTTCAATTTTTCGCGAAAATACCTGATGGTTAGCCTTACTTATTTTTAACGGATAAAATTTATTGTCACCAATTCCGAATGTTTCGTTTATTTTGGATTATTGATGTAATTATGAGTAGATCAACGTTTAATTTGGTGCAATATGTCACCTAGTTCGCCTACAATCCATGTTCGATTACAAATGTGGCCGAATTTCAAAATGCGAAACTTACCATAACCGCACTTTCCATACGCATTCTGCAGGTAGTTTCGTGCATAACATGCCATATACATTACCTATAATCATTTCGAACCAGAATTTCAACAAAAAAAAATTTTCAATTTTTCGCGAAAATACCTGATGGTTAGCCTTACTTATTTTGAACGGATAAAATTTATTGTCACCAATTCCGAATGTTTCGTTTATTTTGGATTATTGATGTAATTATGAGTAGATCAACGTTTAATTTGGTGCAATATGTCACCTAGTTCGCCTACAATTCATGTTCGATTACAAATGTGGCCGAATTTCAAAATGCGAAACTTACCATAACCGCACTTTCCATACGCATTCTGCAGGTAGTTTCGTGCATAACATGCCATATACATTACCTGTAATCATTTCGAACCAGAATTTCAACAAAAAAAAATTTTCAATTTTTCGCGAAAATACCTGATGGTTAGCCTTACTTATTTTTAACGGATAAAATTTATTGTCACCAATTCCGAATGTTTCGTTTATTTTGGATTATTGATGTAACTATGAGTAGATCAACGTTTAATTTGGTGCAATATGTCACCTAGTTCGCCTACAATCCATGTTCGATTACAAATGTGGCCGAATTTCAAAATGCGAAACTTACCATAACCGCACTTTCCATACGCATTCTGCAGGTAGTTTCGTGCATAACATGCCATATACATTACCTATAATCATTTCGAACCAGAATTTCAACAAAAAAAAATTTTCAATTTTTCGCGAAAATACCTGATGGTTAGCCTTACTTATTTTGAACGGATAAAATTTATTGTCACCAATTCCGAATGTTTCGTTTATTTTGGATTATTGATGTAATTATGAGTAGATCAACGTTTAATTTGGTGCAATATGTCACCTAGTTCGCCTACAATCCATGTTCGATTACAAATGTGGCCGAATTTCAAAATGCGAAACTTACCATAACCGCACTTTCCATACGCATTCTGCAGGTAGTTTCGTGCATAACATGCCATATACATTACCTATAATCATTTCGAACCAGAATTTCGAACGGATACAATTTATTGTCACCAATTCCGAATGTTTCGTTTATTTTGGATTATTGATGTAATTATGAGTAGATCAACGTTTAATTTGGTGCAATATGTCACCTAGTTCACTTACAATCCATGTTCGATTACAAATGTGGCCGAATTTTAAAATGCGAAACTTACCATAACCGCACTTTCCATACGCATTCTGCAGGTAGTTTCGTGCATAACATGCCATATACATTACCTATAATCATTTCGAACCAGAATTTCAACAAAAAAAAGTTTTCAATTTTTCGCGAAAATACCTGATGCCTTACTTATTTTTAACGGATAAAATTTATTGTCACCAATTCCGAATGTTTCGTTTATTTTGGATTATTGATGTAACTATGAGTAGATCAACGTTTAATTTGGTGCAATATGTCACCTAGTTCGCCTACAATCCATGTTCGATTACAAATGTGGCCGAATTTCAAAATGCGAAACTTACCATAACCGCACTTTCCATACGCATTCTGCAGGTAGTTTCGTGCATAACATGCCATATACATTACCTATAATCATTTCGAACCAGAATTTCAACAAAAAAAAATTTTCAATTTTTCGCGAAAATACCTGATGGCTAGCCTTACTTTGAACGGATAAAATTTAGTGTCACCAATTCCGAATGTTTCGTTTATTTTGGATTATTGATGTAATTATGAGTAGATCAACGTTTAATTTGGTGCAATATGTCACCTAGTTCGCCTACAATTCATGTTCGATTACAAATGTGGCCGAATTTCAAAATGCGAAACTTACCATAACCGCACTTTCCATACGCATTCTGCAGGTAGTTTCGTGCATAACATGCCATATACATTACCTATAATCATTTCGAACCAGAATTTCAACAAAAAAAAATTTTCAATTTTTCGCGAAAATACCTGATGGTTAGCCTTACTTATTTTTAACGGATAAAATTTATTGTCACCAATTCCGAATGTTTCGTTTATTTTGGATTATTGATGTAATTATGAGTAGATCAACGTTTAATTTGGTGCAATATATCACCTAGTTCGCCTACAATTCATGTTCGATTACAAATGTGGCCGAATTTCAAAATGCGAAACTTACCATAACCGCACTTTCCATACGCATTCTGCAGGTAGTTTCGTGCATAACATGCCATATACATTACCTATAATCATTTCGAACCAGAATTTTAACAAAAAAAAGTTTTCAATTTTTCGCGAAAATACCTGATGGTTAGCCTTACTTATTTTGAACGGATAAAATTTATTGTCACCAATTCCGAATGTTTCGTTTATTTTGGATTATTGATGTAATTATGAGTAGATCAACGTTTAATTTGGTGCAATATGTCACCTAGTTCGCCTACAATTCATGTTCGATTACAAATGTGGCCGAATTTCAAAATGCGAAACTTACCATAACCGCACTTTCCATACGCATTCTGCAGGTAGTTTCGTGCATAACATGCCATATACATTACCTATAATCATTTCGAACCAGAATTTCAACAAAAAAAAATTTTCAATTTTTCGCGAAAATACCTGATGGTTAGCCTTACTTATTTTGAACGGATAAAATTTATTGTCACCAATTCCGAATGTTTCGTTTATTTTGGATTATTGATGTAATTATGAGTAGATCAACGTTTAATTTGGTGCAATATGTCACCTAGTTCGCCTACAATTCATGTTCGATTACAAATGTGGCCGAATTTCAAAATGCAAAACTTACCATAACCGCACTTTCCATACGCATTCTGCAGGTAGTTTCGTGCATAACATGCCATATACATTACCTATAATCATTTCGAACCAGAATTTCAACAAAAAAAAATTTTCAATTTTTCGCGAAAATACCTGATGGTTAGCCTTACTTATTTTTAACGGATAAAATTTATTGTCACCAATTCCGAATGTTTCGTTTATTTTGGATTATTGATGTAATTATGAGTAGATCAACGTTTAATTTGGTGCAATATGTCACCTAGTTCGCCTACAATCCATGTTCGATTACAAATGTGGCCGAATTTCAAAATGCGAAACTTACCATAACCGCACTTTCCATACGCATTCTGCAGGTAGTTTCGTGCATAACATGCCATATACATTACCTATAATCATTTCGAACCAGAATTTCAACAAAAAAAAATTTTCAATTTTTCGCGAAAATACCTGATGGTTAGCCTTACTTTGAACGGATAAAATTTATTGTCACCAATTCCGAATGTTTCGTTTATTTTGGATTATTGATGTAATTATGAGTAGATCAACGTTTAATTTGGTGCAATATGTCACCTAGTTCGCCTACAATTCATGTTCGATTACAAATGTGGCCGAATTTCAAAATGCGAAACTTACCATAACCGCACTTTCCATACGCATTCTGCAGGTAGTTTCGTGCATAACATGCCATATACATTACCTATAATCATTTCGAACCAGAATTTTAACAAAAAAAAGTTTTCAATTTTTCGCGAAAATACCTGATGGTTAGCCTTACTTATTTTGAACGGATAAAATTTATTGTCACCAATTCCGAATGTTTCGTTTATTTTGGATTATTGATGTAACTATGAGTAGATCAACGTTTAATTTGGTGCAATATGTCACCTAGTTCGCCTACAATCCATGTTCGATTACAAATGTGGCCGAATTTCAAAATGCGAAACTTACCATAACCGCACTTTCCATACGCATTCTGCAGGTAGTTTCGTGCATAACATGCCATATACATTACCTATAATCATTTCGAACCAGAATTTCAACAAAAAAAAATTTTCAATTTTTCGCGAAAATACCTGATGGTTAGCCTTACTTATTTTTAACGGATAAAATTTATTGTCACCAATTCCGAATGTTTCGTTTATTTTGGATTATTGATGTAATTATGAGTAGATCAACGTTTAATTTGGTGCAATATGTCACCTAGTTCGCCTACAATCCATGTTCGATTACAAATGTGGCCGAATTTCAAAATGCGAAACTTACCATAACCGCACTTTCCATACGCATTCTGCAGGTAGTTTCGTGCATAACATGCCATATACATTACCTATAATCATTTCGAACCAGAATTTTAACAAAAAAAAGTTTTCAATTTTTCGCGAAAATACCTGATGGTTAGCCTTACTTATTTTTAACGGATAAAATTTATTGTCACCAATTCCGAATGTTTCGTTTATTTTGGATTATTGATGTAACTATGAGTAGATCAACGTTTAATTTGGTGCAATATGTCACCTAGTTCGCCTACAATCCATGTTCGATTACAAATGTGGCCGAATTTCAAAATGCGAAACTTACCATAACCGCACTTTCCATACGCATTCTGCAGGTAGTTTCGTGCATAACATGCCATATACATTACCTATAATCATTTCGAACCAGAATTTCAACAAAAAAAAATTTTCAATTTTTCGCGAAAATTCCTGATGGTTAGCCTTACTTATTTTGAACGGATAAAATTTATTGTCACCAATTCCGAATGTTTCGTTTATTTTGGATTATTGATGTAATTATGAGTAGATCAACGTTTAATTTGGTGCAATATGTCACCTAGTTCGCCTACAATCCATGTTCGATTACAAATGTGGCCGAATTTCAAAATGCGAAACTTACCATAACCGCACTTTCCATACGCATTCTGCAGGTAGTTTCGTGCATAACATGCCATATACATTACCTATAATCATTTCGAACCAGAATTTCAACAAAAAAAAATTTTCAATTTTTCGCGAAAATACCTGATGGTTAGCCTTACTTTGAACGGATAAAATTTATTGTCACCAATTCCGAATGTTTCGTTTATTTTGGATTATTGATGTAATTATGAGTAGATCAACGTTTAATTTGGTGCAATATGTCACCTAGTTCGCCTACAATTCATGTTCGATTACAAATGTGGCCGAATTTCAAAATGCGAAACTTACCATAACCGCACTTTCCATACGCATTCTGCAGGTAGTTTCGTGCATAACATGCCATATACATTACCTATAATCATTTCGAACCAGAATTTTAACAAAAAAAAGTTTTCAATTTTTCGCGAAAATACCTGATGGTTAGCCTTACTTATTTTGAACGGATAAAATTTATTGTCACCAATTCCGAATGTTTCGTTTATTTTGGATTATTGATGTAATTATGAGTAGATCAACGTTTAATTTGGTGCAATATGTCACCTAGTTCGCCTACAATTCATGTTCGATTACAAATGTGGCCGAATTTCAAATTGCGAAACTTACCATAACCGCACTTTCCATACGCATTCTGCAGGTAGTTTCGTGCATAACATGCCATATACATTACCTATAATCATTTCGAACCAGAATTTCAACAAAAAAAAATTTTCAATTTTTCGCGAAAATACCTGATGGTTAGCCTTACTTATTTTGAACGGATAAAATTTATTGTCACCAATTCCGAATGTTTCGTTTATTTTGGATTATTGATGTAATTATGAGTAGATCAACGTTTAATTTGGTGCAATATGTCACCTAGTTCGCCTACAATTCATGTTCGATTACAAATGTGGCCGAATTTCAAAATGCGAAACTTACCATAACCGCACTTTCCATACGCATTCTGCAGGTAGTTTCGTGCATAACATGCCATATACATTACCTATAATCATTTCGAACCAGAATTTCAACAAAAAAAAATTTTCAATTTTTCGCGAAAATACCTGATGGTTAGCCTTACTTTGAACGGATAAAATTTATTGTCACCAATTCCGAATGTTTCGTTTATTTTGGATTATTGATGTAATTATGAGTAGATCAACGTTTAATTTGGTGCAATATGTCACCTAGTTCGCCTACAATTCATGTTCGATTACAAATGTGGCCGAATTTCAAAATGCGAAACTTACCATAACCGCACTTTCCATACGCATTCTGCAGGTAGTTTCGTGCATAACATGCCATTACCTGTAATCATTTCGAACCAGAATTTCAACAAAAAAAAATTTTCAATTTTTCGCGAAAATACCTGATTTAGCCTTACTTATTTTTAACGGATAAAATTTATTGTCACCAATTCCGAATGTTTCGTTTATTTTGGATTATTGATGTAACTATGAGTAGATCAACGTTTAATTTGGTGCAATATGTCACCTAGTTCGCCTACAATCCATGTTCGATTACAAATGTGGCCGAATTTCAAAATGCGAAACTTACCATAACCGCATTTTCCATACGCATTCTGCAGGTAGTTTCGTGCATAACATGCCATATACATTACCTATAATCATTTCGAACCAGAATTTCAACAAAAAAAAATTTTCAATTTTTCGCGAAAATACCTGATGGCTAGCCTTACTTTGAACGGATAAAATTTATTGTCACCAATTCCGAATGTTTCGTTTATTTTGGATTATTGATGTAATTATGAGTAGATCAACGTTTAATTTGGTGCAATATGTCACCTAGTTCGCCTACAATTCATGTTCGATTACAAATGTGGCCGAATTTCAAAATGCGAAACTTACCATAACCGCACTTTCCATACGCATTCTGCAGGTAGTTTCGTGCATAACATGCCATATACATTACCTATAATCATTTCGAACCAGAATTTCAACAAAAAAAAATTTTCAATTTTTCGCGAAAATACCTGATGGTTAGCCTTACTTATTTTTAACGGATAAAATTTATTGTCACCAATTCCGAATGTTTCGTTTATTTTGGATTATTGATGTAATTATGAGTAGATCAACGTTTAATTTGGTGCAATATGTCACCTAGTTCGCCTACAATCCATGTTCGATTACAAATGTGGCCGAATTTCAAAATGCGAAACTTACCATAACCGCACTTTCCATACGCATTCTGCAGGTAGTTTCGTGCATAACATGCCATATACATTACCTATAATCATTTCGAACCAGAATTTCAACAAAAAAAAATTTTCAATTTTTCGCGAAAATACCTGATGGTTAGCCTTACTTTGAACGGATAAAATTTATTGTCACCAATTCCGAATGTTTCGTTTATTTTGGATTATTGATGTAATTATGAGTAGATCAACGTTTAATTTGGTGCAATATATCACCTAGTTCGCCTACAATTCATGTTCGATTACAAATGTGGCCGAATTTCAAAATGCGAAACTTACCATAACCGCACTTTCCATACGCATTCTGCAGGTAGTTTCGTGCATAACATGCCATATACATTACCTATAATCATTTCGAACCAGAATTTTAACAAAAAAAAGTTTTCAATTTTTCGCGAAAATACCTGATGGTTAGCCTTACTTATTTTGAACGGATAAAATTTATTGTCACCAATTCCGAATGTTTCGTTTATTTTGGATTATTGATGTAATTATGAGTAGATCAACGTTTAATTTGGTGCAATATGTCACCTAGTTCGCCTACAATTCATGTTCGATTACAAATGTGGCCGAATTTCAAAATGCGAAACTTACCATAACCGCACTTTCCATACGCATTCTGCAGGTAGTTTCGTGCATAACATGCCATATACATTACCTATAATCATTTCGAACCAGAATTTCAACAAAAAAAAATTTTCAATTTTTCGCGAAAATACCTGATGGTTAGCCTTACTTATTTTGAACGGATAAAATTTATTGTCACCAATTCCGAATGTTTCGTTTATTTTGGATTATTGATGTAATTATGAGTAGATCAACGTTTAATTTGGTGCAATATGTCACCTAGTTCGCCTACAATTCATGTTCGATTACAAATGTGGCCGAATTTCAAAATGCAAAACTTACCATAACCGCACTTTCCATACGCATTCTGCAGGTAGTTTCGTGCATAACATGCCATATACATTACCTATAATCATTTCGAACCAGAATTTCAACAAAAAAAAATTTTCAATTTTTCGCGAAAATACCTGATGGTTAGCCTTACTTATTTTTAACGGATAAAATTTATTGTCACCAATTCCGAATGTTTCGTTTATTTTGGATTATTGATGTAATTATGAGTAGATCAACGTTTAATTTGGTGCAATATGTCACCTAGTTCGCCTACAATCCATGTTCGATTACAAATGTGGCCGAATTTCAAAATGCGAAACTTACCATAACCGCACTTTCCATACGCATTCTGCAGGTAGTTTCGTGCATAACATGCCATATACATTACCTATAATCATTTCGAACCAGAATTTCAACAAAAAAAAATTTTCAATTTTTCGCGAAAATACCTGATGGTTAGCCTTACTTTGAACGGATAAAATTTATTGTCACCAATTCCGAATGTTTCGTTTATTTTGGATTATTGATGTAATTATGAGTAGATCAACGTTTAATTTGGTGCAATATGTCACCTAGTTCGCCTACAATTCATGTTCGATTACAAATGTGGCCGAATTTCAAAATGCGAAACTTACCATAACCGCACTTTCCATACGCATTCTGCAGGTAGTTTCGTGCATAACATGCCATATACATTACCTATAATCATTTCGAACCAGAATTTTAACAAAAAAAAGTTTTCAATTTTTCGCGAAAATACCTGATGGTTAGCCTTACTTATTTTGAACGGATAAAATTTATTGTCACCAATTCC
Organism: Nephrotoma appendiculata; assembly: GCA_947310385.1. NCBI lineage: Eukaryota > Metazoa > Arthropoda > Insecta > Diptera > Tipulidae > Nephrotoma > Nephrotoma appendiculata. Next base: position 61,700,561 of record OX371225.1, read on the forward strand.
GAATGTTTCGTTTATTTTGGATTATTGATGTAATTATGAGTAGATCAACGTTTAATTTGGTGCAATATGTCACCTAGTTCGCCTACAATTCATGTTCGATTACAAATGTGGCCGAATTTCAAAATGCGAAACTTACCATAACCGCACTTTCCATACGCATTCTGCAGGTAGTTTCGTGCATAACATGCCATATACATTACCTATTATCATTTCGAACCAGAATTTCAACAAAAAAAAATTTTCAATTTTTCGCGAAAATACCTGATGGTTAGCCTTACTTATTTTGAACGGATAAAATTTATTGTCACCAATTCCGAATGTTTCGTTTATTTTGGATTATTGATGTAATTATGAGTAGATCAACGTTTAATTTGGTGCAATATGTCACCTAGTTCGCCTACAATTCATGTTCGATTACAAATGTGGCCGAATTTCAAAATGCGAAACTTACCATAACCGCACTTTCCATACGCATTCTGCAGGTAGTTTCGTGCATAACATGCCATATACATTACCTATAATCATTTCGAACCAGAATTTCAACAAAAAAAAATTTTCAATTTTTCGCGAAAATACCTGATGGTTAGCCTTACTTATTTTTAACGGATAAAATTTATTGTCACCAATTCCGAATGTTTCGTTTATTTTGGATTATTGATGTAACTATGAGTAGATCAACGTTTAATTTGGTGCAATATGTCACCTAGTTCGCCTACAATCCATGTTCGATTACAAATGTGGCCGAATTTCAAAATGCGAAACTTACCATAACCGCACTTTCCATACGCATTCTGCAGGTAGTTTCGTGCATAACATGCCATATACATTACCTATAATCATTTCGAACCAGAATTTCAACAAAAAAAAATTTTCAATTTTTCGCGAAAATACCTGATGGTTAGCCTACTTATTTTTAACGGATAAAATTTATTGTCACCAATTCCGAATGTTTCGTTTATTTTGGATTATTGATGTAATTATGAGTAGATCAACGTTTAATTTGGTGCAATATGTCACCTAGTTCGCCTACAATCCATGTTCGATTACAAATGTGGCCGAATTTCAAAATGCGAAACTTACCATAACCGCACTTTCCATACGCATTCTGCAGGTAGTTTCGTGCATAACATGCCATATACATTACCTATAATCATTTCGAACCAGAATTTCAACAAAAAAAAATTTTCAATTTTTCGCGAAAATACCTGATTTAGCCTTACTTATTTTGAACGGATAAAATTTATTGTCACCAATTCCGAATGTTTCGTTTATTTTGGATTATTGATGTAATTATGAGTAGATCAACGTTTAATTTGGTGCAATATGTCACCTAGTTCGCCTACAATTCATGTTCGATTACAAATGTGGCCGAATTTCAAAATGCGAAACTTACCATAACCGCACTTTCCATACGCATTCTGCAGGTAGTTTCGTGCATAACATGCCATATACATTACCTATAATCATTTCGAACCAGAATTTCAACAAAAAAAAATTTTCAATTTTTCGCGAAAATACCTGATGGTTAGCCTTACTTATTTTTAACGGATAAAATTTATTGTCACCAATTCCGAATGTTTCGTTTATTTTGGATTATTGATGTAACTATGAGTAGATCAACGTTTAATTTGGTGCAATATGTCACCTAGTTCGCCTACAATTCATGTTCGATTACAAATGTGGCCGAATTTCAAAATGCGAAACTTACCATAACCGCACTTTCCATACGCATTCTGCAGGTAGTTTCGTGCATAACATGCCATATACATTACCTGTAATCATTTCGAACCAGAATTTCAACAAAAAAAAGTTTTCAATTTTTCGCGAAAATACCTGATGCCTTACTTATTTTTAACGGATAAAATTTATTGTCACCAATTCCGAATGTTTCGTTTATTTTGGATTATTGATGTAACTATGAGTAGATCAACGTTTAATTTGGTGCAATATGTCACCTAGTTCGCCTACAATCCATGTTCGATTACAAATGTGGCCGAATTTCAAAATGCGAAACTTACCATAACCGCACTTTCCATACGCATTCTGCAGGTAGTTTCGTGCATAACATGCCATATACATTACCTATAATCATTTCGAACCAGAATTTCAACAAAAAAAAATTTTCAATTTTTCGCGAAAATTCCTGATGGTTAGCCTTACTTATTTTGAACGGATAAAATTTATTGTCACCAATTCCGAATGTTTCGTTTATTTTGGATTATTGATGTAATTATGAGTAGATCAACGTTTAATTTGGTGCAATATGTCACCTAGTTCGCCTACAATCCATGTTCGATTACAAATGTGGCCGAATTTCAAAATGCGAAACTTACCATAACCGCACTTTCCATACGCATTCTGCAGGTAGTTTCGTGCATAACATGCCATATACATTACCTATAATCATTTCGAACCAGAATTTCAACAAAAAAAAATTTTCAATTTTTCGCGAAAATACCTGATGGTTAGCCTTACTTTGAACGGATAAAATTTATTGTCACCAATTCCGAATGTTTCGTTTATTTTGGATTATTGATGTAATTATGAGTAGATCAACGTTTAATTTGGTGCAATATGTCACCTAGTTCGCCTACAATTCATGTTCGATTACAAATGTGGCCGAATTTCAAAATGCGAAACTTACCATAACCGCACTTTCCATACGCATTCTGCAGGTAGTTTCGTGCATAACATGCCATATACATTACCTATAATCATTTCGAACCAGAATTTTAACAAAAAAAAGTTTTCAATTTTTCGCGAAAATACCTGATGGTTAGCCTTACTTATTTTGAACGGATAAAATTTATTGTCACCAATTCCGAATGTTTCGTTTATTTTGGATTATTGATGTAATTATGAGTAGATCAACGTTTAATTTGGTGCAATATGTCACCTAGTTCGCCTACAATTCATGTTCGATTACAAATGTGGCCGAATTTCAAAATGCGAAACTTACCATAACCGCACTTTCCATACGCATTCTGCAGGTAGTTTCGTGCATAACATGCCATATACATTACCTATAATCATTTCGAACCAGAATTTCAACAAAAAAAAATTTTCAATTTTTCGCGAAAATACCTGATGGTTAGCCTTACTTTGAACGGATAAAATTTATTGTCACCAATTCCGAATGTTTCGTTTATTTTGGATTATTGATGTAATTATGAGTAGATCAACGTTTAATTTGGTGCAATATGTCACCTAGTTCGCCTACAATTCATGTTCGATTACAAATGTGGCCGAATTTCAAAATGCGAAACTTACCATAACCGCACTTTCCATACGCATTCTGCAGGTAGTTTCGTGCATAACATGCCATATACATTACCTGTAATCATTTCGAACCAGAATTTCAACAAAAAAAAATTTTCAATTTTTCGCGAAAATACCTGATTTAGCCTTACTTATTTTTAACGGATAAAATTTATTGTCACCAATTCCGAATGTTTCGTTTATTTTGGATTATTGATGTAACTATGAGTAGATCAACGTTTAATTTGGTGCAATATGTCACCTAGTTCGCCTACAATCCATGTTCGATTACAAATGTGGCCGAATTTCAAAATGCGAAACTTACCATAACCGCACTTTCCATACGCATTCTGCAGGTAGTTTCGTGCATAACATGCCATATACATTACCTATAATCATTTCGAACCAGAATTTCAACAAAAAAAAATTTTCAATTTTTCGCGAAAATACCTGATGGCTAGCCTTACTTTGAACGGATAAAATTTATTGTCACCAATTCCGAATGTTTCGTTTATTTTGGATTATTGATGTAATTATGAGTAGATCAACGTTTAATTTGGTGCAATATGTCACCTAGTTCGCCTACAATTCATGTTCGATTACAAATGTGGCCGAATTTCAAAATGCGAAACTTACCATAACCGCACTTTCCATACGCATTCTGCAGGTAGTTTCGTGCATAACATGCCATATACATTACCTATAATCATTTCGAACCAGAATTTCAACAAAAAAAAATTTTCAATTTTTCGCGAAAATACCTGATGGTTAGCCTTACTTATTTTTAACGGATAAAATTTATTGTCACCAATTCCGAATGTTTCGTTTATTTTGGATTATTGATGTAATTATGAGTAGATCAACGTTTAATTTGGTGCAATATGTCACCTAGTTCGCCTACAATCCATGTTCGATTACAAATGTGGCCGAATTTCAAAATGCGAAACTTACCATAACCGCACTTTCCATACGCATTCTGCAGGTAGTTTCGTGCATAACATGCCATATACATTACCTATAATCATTTCGAACCAGAATTTCAACAAAAAAAAATTTTCAATTTTTCGCGAAAATACCTGATGGTTAGCCTTACTTTGAACGGATAAAATTTATTGTCACCAATTCCGAATGTTTCGTTTATTTTGGATTATTGATGTAATTATGAGTAGATCAACGTTTAATTTGGTGCAATATATCACCTAGTTCGCCTACAATTCATGTTCGATTACAAATGTGGCCGAATTTCAAAATGCGAAACTTACCATAACCGCACTTTCCATACGCATTCTGCAGGTAGTTTCGTGCATAACATGCCATATACATTACCTATAATCATTTCGAACCAGAATTTTAACAAAAAAAAGTTTTCAATTTTTCGCGAAAATACCTGATGGTTAGCCTTACTTATTTTGAACGGATAAAATTTATTGTCACCAATTCCGAATGTTTCGTTTATTTTGGATTATTGATGTAATTATGAGTAGATCAACGTTTAATTTGGTGCAATATGTCACCTAGTTCGCCTACAATTCATGTTCGATTACAAATGTGGCCGAATTTCAAAATGCGAAACTTACCATAACCGCACTTTCCATACGCATTCTGCAGGTAGTTTCGTGCATAACATGCCATATACATTACCTATAATCATTTCGAACCAGAATTTCAACAAAAAAAAATTTTCAATTTTTCGCGAAAATACCTGATGGTTAGCCTTACTTATTTTGAACGGATAAAATTTATTGTCACCAATTCCGAATGTTTCGTTTATTTTGGATTATTGATGTAATTATGAGTAGATCAACGTTTAATTTGGTGCAATATGTCACCTAGTTCGCCTACAATTCATGTTCGATTACAAATGTGGCCGAATTTCAAAATGCAAAACTTACCATAACCGCACTTTCCATACGCATTCTGCAGGTAGTTTCGTGCATAACATGCCATATACATTACCTATAATCATTTCGAACCAGAATTTCAACAAAAAAAAATTTTCAATTTTTCGCGAAAATACCTGATGGTTAGCCTTACTTATTTTTAACGGATAAAATTTATTGTCACCAATTCCGAATGTTTCGTTTATTTTGGATTATTGATGTAATTATGAGTAGATCAACGTTTAATTTGGTGCAATATGTCACCTAGTTCGCCTACAATCCATGTTCGATTACAAATGTGGCCGAATTTCAAAATGCGAAACTTACCATAACCGCACTTTCCATACGCATTCTGCAGGTAGTTTCGTGCATAACATGCCATATACATTACCTATAATCATTTCGAACCAGAATTTCAACAAAAAAAAATTTTCAATTTTTCGCGAAAATACCTGATGGTTAGCCTTACTTTGAACGGATAAAATTTATTGTCACCAATTCCGAATGTTTCGTTTATTTTGGATTATTGATGTAATTATGAGTAGATCAACGTTTAATTTGGTGCAATATGTCACCTAGTTCGCCTACAATTCATGTTCGATTACAAATGTGGCCGAATTTCAAAATGCGAAACTTACCATAACCGCACTTTCCATACGCATTCTGCAGGTAGTTTCGTGCATAACATGCCATATACATTACCTATAATCATTTCGAACCAGAATTTTAACAAAAAAAAGTTTTCAATTTTTCGCGAAAATACCTGATGGTTAGCCTTACTTATTTTGAACGGATAAAATTTATTGTCACCAATTCCGAATGTTTCGTTTATTTTGGATTATTGATGTAATTATGAGTAGATCAACGTTTAATTTGGTGCAATATGTCACCTAGTTCGCCTACAATTCATGTTCGATTACAAATGTGGCCGAATTTCAAAATGCGAAACTTACCATAACCGCACTTTCCATACGCATTCTGCAGGTAGTTTCGTGCATAACATGCCATATACATTACCTATTATCATTTCGAACCAGAATTTCAACAAAAAAAAATTTTCAATTTTTCGCGAAAATACCTGATGGTTAGCCTTACTTATTTTGAACGGATAAAATTTATTGTCACCAATTCCGAATGTTTCGTTTATTTTGGATTATTGATGTAATTATGAGTAGATCAACGTTTAATTTGGTGCAATATGTCACCTAGTTCGCCTACAATTCATGTTCGATTACAAATGTGGCCGAATTTCAAAATGCGAAACTTACCATAACCGCACTTTCCATACGCATTCTGCAGGTAGTTTCGTGCATAACATGCCATATACATTACCTATAATCATTTCGAACCAGAATTTCAACAAAAAAAAATTTTCAATTTTTCGCGAAAATACCTGATGGTTAGCCTTACTTATTTTTAACGGATAAAATTTATTGTCACCAATTCCGAATGTTTCGTTTATTTTGGATTATTGATGTAACTATGAGTAGATCAACGTTTAATTTGGTGCAATATGTCACCTAGTTCGCCTACAATCCATGTTCGATTACAAATGTGGCCGAATTTCAAAATGCGAAACTTACCATAACCGCACTTTCCATACGCATTCTGCAGGTAGTTTCGTGCATAACATGCCATATACATTACCTATAATCATTTCGAACCAGAATTTCAACAAAAAAAAATTTTCAATTTTTCGCGAAAATACCTGATGGTTAGCCTACTTATTTTTAACGGATAAAATTTATTGTCACCAATTCCGAATGTTTCGTTTATTTTGGATTATTGATGTAATTATGAGTAGATCAACGTTTAATTTGGTGCAATATGTCACCTAGTTCGCCTACAATCCATGTTCGATTACAAATGTGGCCGAATTTCAAAATGCGAAACTTACCATAACCGCACTTTCCATACGCATTCTGCAGGTAGTTTCGTGCATAACATGCCATATACATTACCTATAATCATTTCGAACCAGAATTTCAACAAAAAAAAATTTTCAATTTTTCGCGAAAATACCTGATTTAGCCTTACTTATTTTGAACGGATAAAATTTATTGTCACCAATTCCGAATGTTTCGTTTATTTTGGATTATTGATGTAATTATGAGTAGATCAACGTTTAATTTGGTGCAATATGTCACCTAGTTCGCCTACAATTCATGTTCGATTACAAATGTGGCCGAATTTCAAAATGCGAAACTTACCATAACCGCACTTTCCATACGCATTCTGCAGGTAGTTTCGTGCATAACATGCCATATACATTACCTATAATCATTTCGAACCAGAATTTCAACAAAAAAAAATTTTCAATTTTTCGCGAAAATACCTGATGGTTAGCCTTACTTATTTTGAACGGATAAAATTTATTGTCACCAATTCCGAATGTTTCGTTTATTTTGGATTATTGATGTAATTATGAGTAGATCAACGTTTAATTTGGTGCAATATGTCACCTAGTTCGCCTACAATTCATGTTCGATTACAAATGTGGCCGAATTTCAAAATGCGAAACTTACCATAACCGCACTTTCCATACGCATTCTGCAGGTAGTTTCGTGCATAACATGCCATATACATTACCTATAATCATTTCGAACCAGAATTTCAACAAAAAAAAGTTTTCAATTTTTCGCGAAAATACCTGATGGTTAGCCTTACTTATTTTGAACGGATAAAATTTATTGTCACCAATTCCGAATGTTTCGTTTATTTTGGATTATTGATGTAACTATGAGTAGATCAACGTTTAATTTGGTGCAATATGTCACCTAGTTCGCCTACAATCCATGTTCGATTACAAATGTGGCCGAATTTCAAAATGCGAAACTTACCATAACCGCACTTTCCATACGCATTCTGCAGGTAGTTTCGTGCATAACATGCCATATACATTACCTATAATCATTTCGAACCAGAATTTCAACAAAAAAAAATTTTCAATTTTTCGCGAAAATACCTGATGGTTAGCCTTACTTATTTTGAACGGATAAAATTTATTGTCACCAATTCCGAATGTTTCGTTTATTTTGGATTATTGATGTAATTATGAGTAGATCAACGTTTAATTTGGTGCAATATGTCACCTAGTTCGCCTACAATCCATGTTCGATTACAAATGTGGCCGAATTTCAAAATGCGAAACTTACCATAACCGCACTTTCCATACGCATTCTGCAGGTAGTTTCGTGCATAACATGCCATATACATTACCTATAATCATTTCGAACCAGAATTTCAACAAAAAAAAATTTTCAATTTTTCGCGAAAATACCTGATTTAGCCTTACTTATTTTGAACGGATAAAATTTATTGTCACCAATTCCGAATGTTTCGTTTATTTTGGATTATTGATGTAATTATGAGTAGATCAACGTTTAATTTGGTGCAATATGTCACCTAGTTCGCCTACAATCCATGTTCGATTACAAATGTGGCCGAATTTCAAAATGCGAAACTTACCATAACCGCACTTTCCATACGCATTCTGCAGGTAGTTTCGTGCATAACATGCCATATACATTACCTATAATCATTTCGAACCAGAATTTCAACAAAAAAAAATTTTCAATTTTTCGCGAAAATACCTGATTTAGCCTTACTTATTTTGAACGGATAAAATTTATTGTCACCAATTCCGAATGTTTCGTTTATTTTGGATTATTGATGTAATTATGAGTAGATCAACGTTTAATTTGGTGCAATATGTCACCTAGTTCGCCTACAATTCATGTTCGATTACAAATGTGGCCGAATTTCAAAATGCGAAACTTACCATAACCGCACTTTCCATACGCATTCTGCAGGTAGTTTCGTGCATAACATGCCATATACATTACCTATAATCATTTCGAACCAGAATTTCAACAAAAAAAAATTTTCAATTTTTCGCGAAAATACCTGATGGTTAGCCTTACTTATTTTGAACGGATAAAATTTATTGTCACCAATTCCGAATGTTTCGTTTATTTTGGATTATTGATGTAATTATGAGTAGATCAACGTTTAATTTGGTGCAATATGTCACCTAGTTCGCCTACAATTCATGTTCGATTACAAATGTGGCCGAATTTCAAAATGCGAAACTTACCATAACCGCACTTTCCATACGCATTCTGCAGGTAGTTTCGTGCATAACATGCCATATACATTACCTATAATCATTTCGAACCAGAATTTCAACAAAAAAAAATTTTCAATTTTTCGCGAAAATACCTGATGGTTAGCCTTACTTATTTTGAACGGATAAAATTTATTGTCACCAATTCCGAATGTTTCGTTTATTTTGGATTATTGATGTAATTATGAGTAGATCAACGTTTAATTTGGTGCAATATGTCACCTAGTTCGCCTACAATCCATGTTCGATTACAAATGTGGCCGAATTTCAAAATGCGAAACTTACCATAACCGCACTTTCCATACGCATTCTGCAGGTAGTTTCGTGCATAACATGCCATATACATTACCTATAATCATTTCGAACCAGAATTTCAACAAAAAAAAATTTTCAATTTTTCGCGAAAATACCTGATTTAGCCTTACTTATTTTGAACGGATAAAATTTATTGTCACCAATTCCGAATGTTTCGTTTATTTTGGATTATTGATGTAATTATGAGTAGATCAACGTTTAATTTGGTGCAATATGTCACCTAGTTCGCCTACAATCCATGTTCGATTACAAATGTGGCCGAATTTCAAAATGCGAAACTTACCATAACCGCACTTTCCATACGCATTCTGCAGGTAGTTTCGTGCATAACATGCCATATACATTACCTATAATCATTTCGAACCAGAATTTCAACAAAAAAAAATTTTCAATTTTTCGCGAAAATACCTGATTTAGCCTTACTTATTTTGAACGGATAAAATTTATTGTCACCAATTCCGAATGTTTCGTTTATTTTGGATTATTGATGTAATTATGAGTAGATCAACGTTTAATTTGGTGCAATATGTCACCTAGTTCGCCTACAATTCATGTTCGATTACAAATGTGGCCGAATTTCAAAATGCGAAACTTACCATAACCGCACTTTCCATACGCATTCTGCAGGTAGTTTCGTGCATAACATGCCATATACATTACCTATAATCATTTCGAACCAGAATTTCAACAAAAAAAAATTTTCAATTTTTCGCGAAAATACCTGATGGTTAGCCTTACTTATTTTGAACGGATAAAATTTATTGTCACCAATTCCGAATGTTTCGTTTATTTTGGATTATTGATGTAATTATGAGTAGATCAACGTTTAATTTGGTGCAATATGTCACCTAGTTCGCCTACAATTCATGTTCGATTACAAATGTGGCCGAATTTCAAAATGCGAAACTTACCATAACCGCACTTTCCATACGCATTCTGCAGGTAGTTTCGTGCATAACATGCCATATACATTACCTATAATCATTTCGAACCAGAATTTCAACAAAAAAAAGTTTTCAATTTTTCGCGAAAATACCTGATGGTTAGCCTTACTTATTTTGAACGGATAAAATTTATTGTCACCAATTCCGAATGTTTCGTTTATTTTGGATTATTGATGTAACTATGAGTAGATCAACGTTTAATTTGGTGCAATATGTCACCTAGTTCGCCTACAATCCATGTTCGATTACAAATGTGGCCGAATTTCAAAATGCGAAACTTACCATAACCGCACTTTCCATACGCATTCTGCAGGTAGTTTCGTGCATAACATGCCATATACATTACCTATAATCATTTCGAACCAGAATTTCAACAAAAAAAATTTTCAATTTTTCGCGAAAATACCTGATGGTTAGCCTTACTTATTTTGAACGGATAAAATTTATTGTCACCAATTCCGAATGTTTCGTTTATTTTGGATTATTGATGTAATTATGAGTAGATCAACGTTTAATTTGGTGCAATATGTCACCTAGTTCGCCTACAATCCATGTTCGATTACAAATGTGGCCGAATTTCAAAATGCGAAACTTACCATAACCGCACTTTCCATACGCATTCTGCAGGTAGTTTCGTGCATAACATGCCATATACATTACCTATAATCATTTCGAACCAGAATTTCAACAAAAAAAAATTTTCAATTTTTCGCGAAAATACCTGATTTAGCCTTACTTATTTTGAACGGATAAAATTTATTGTCACCAATTCCGAATGTTTCGTTTATTTTGGATTATTGATGTAATTATGAGTAGATCAACGTTTAATTTGGTGCAATATGTCACCTAGTTCGCCTACAATCCATGTTCGATTACAAATGTGGCCGAATTTCAAAATGCGAAACTTACCATAACCGCACTTTCCATACGCATTCTGCAGGTAGTTTCGTGCATAACATGCCATATACATTACCTATAATCATTTCGAACCAGAATTTCAACAAAAAAAAATTTTCAATTTTTCGCGAAAATACCTGATGGTTAGCCTTACTTATTTTGAACGGATAAAATTTATTGTCACCAATTCCGAATGTTTCGTTTATTTTGGATTATTGATGTAATTATGAGTAGATCAACGTTTAATTTGGTGCAATATGTCACCTAGTTCGCCTACAATTCATGTTCGATTACAAATGTGGCCGAATTTCAAAATGCAAAACTTACCATAACCGCACTTTCCATACGCATTCTGCAGGTAGTTTCGTGCATAACATGCCATATACATTACCTATAATCATTTCGAACCAGAATTTCAACAAAAAAAAATTTTCAATTTTTCGCGAAAATACCTGATGGTTAGCCTTACTTATTTTTAACGGATAAAATTTATTGTCACCAATTCCGAATGTTTCGTTTATTTTGGATTATTGATGTAATTATGAGTAGATCAACGTTTAATTTGGTGCAATATGTCACCTAGTTCGCCTACAATCCATGTTCGATTACAAATGTGGCCGAATTTCAAAATGCGAAACTTACCATAACCGCACTTTCCATACGCATTCTGCAGGTAGTTTCGTGCATAACATGCCATATACATTACCTATAATCATTTCGAACCAGAATTTCAACAAAAAAAAATTTTCAATTTTTCGCGAAAATACCTGATGGTTAGCCTTACTTTGAACGGATAAAATTTATTGTCACCAATTCCGAATGTTTCGTTTATTTTGGATTATTGATGTAATTATGAGTAGATCAACGTTTAATTTGGTGCAATATGTCACCTAGTTCGCCTACAATTCATGTTCGATTACAAATGTGGCCGAATTTCAAAATGCGAAACTTACCATAACCGCACTTTCCATACGCATTCTGCAGGTAGTTTCGTGCATAACATGCCATATACATTACCTATAATCATTTCGAACCAGAATTTTAACAAAAAAAAGTTTTCAATTTTTCGCGAAAATACCTGATGGTTAGCCTTACTTATTTTGAACGGATAAAATTTATTGTCACCAATTCCGAATGTTTCGTTTATTTTGGATTATTGATGTAATTATGAGTAGATCAACGTTTAATTTGGTGCAATATGTCACCTAGTTCGCCTACAATTCATGTTCGATTACAAATGTGGCCGAATTTCAAAATGCGAAACTTACCATAACCGCACTTTCCATACGCATTCTGCAGGTAGTTTCGTGCATAACATGCCATATACATTACCTATTATCATTTCGAACCAGAATTTCAACAAAAAAAAATTTTCAATTTTTCGCGAAAATACCTGATGGTTAGCCTTACTTATTTTGAACGGATAAAATTTATTGTCACCAATTCCGAATGTTTCGTTTATTTTGGATTATTGATGTAATTATGAGTAGATCAACGTTTAATTTGGTGCAATATGTCACCTAGTTCGCCTACAATTCATGTTCGATTACAAATGTGGCCGAATTTCAAAATGCGAAACTTACCATAACCGCACTTTCCATACGCATTCTGCAGGTAGTTTCGTGCATAACATGCCATATACATTACCTATAATCATTTCGAACCAGAATTTCAACAAAAAAAAATTTTCAATTTTTCGCGAAAATACCTGATGGTTAGCCTTACTTATTTTTAACGGATAAAATTTATTGTCACCAATTCCGAATGTTTCGTTTATTTTGGATTATTGATGTAACTATGAGTAGATCAACGTTTAATTTGGTGCAATATGTCACCTAGTTCGCCTACAATCCATGTTCGATTACAAATGTGGCCGAATTTCAAAATGCGAAACTTACCATAACCGCACTTTCCATACGCATTCTGCAGGTAGTTTCGTGCATAACATGCCATATACATTACCTATAATCATTTCGAACCAGAATTTCAACAAAAAAAAATTTTCAATTTTTCGCGAAAATACCTGATGGTTAGCCTACTTATTTTTAACGGATAAAATTTATTGTCACCAATTCCGAATGTTTCGTTTATTTTGGATTATTGATGTAATTATGAGTAGATCAACGTTTAATTTGGTGCAATATGTCACCTAGTTCGCCTACAATCCATGTTCGATTACAAATGTGGCCGAATTTCAAAATGCGAAACTTACCATAACCGCACTTTCCATACGCATTCTGCAGGTAGTTTCGTGCATAACATGCCATATACATTACCTATAATCATTTCGAACCAGAATTTCAACAAAAAAAAATTTTCAATTTTTCGCGAAAATACCTGATTTAGCCTTACTTATTTTGAACGGATAAAATTTATTGTCACCAATTCCGAATGTTTCGTTTATTTTGGATTATTGATGTAATTATGAGTAGATCAACGTTTAATTTGGTGCAATATGTCACCTAGTTCGCCTACAATTCATGTTCGATTACAAATGTGGCCGAATTTCAAAATGCGAAACTTACCATAACCGCACTTTCCATACGCATTCTGCAGGTAGTTTCGTGCATAACATGCCATATACATTACCTATAATCATTTCGAACCAGAATTTCAACAAAAAAAAATTTTCAATTTTTCGCGAAAATACCTGATGGTTAGCCTTACTTATTTTGAACGGATAAAATTTATTGTCACCAATTCCGAATGTTTCGTTTATTTTGGATTATTGATGTAATTATGAGTAGATCAACGTTTAATTTGGTGCAATATGTCACCTAGTTCGCCTACAATTCATGTTCGATTACAAATGTGGCCGAATTTCAAAATGCGAAACTTACCATAACCGCACTTTCCATACGCATTCTGCAGGTAGTTTCGTGCATAACATGCCATATACATTACCTATAATCATTTCGAACCAGAATTTCAACAAAAAAAAGTTTTCAATTTTTCGCGAAAATACCTGATGGTTAGCCTTACTTATTTTGAACGGATAAAATTTATTGTCACCAATTCCGAATGTTTCGTTTATTTTGGATTATTGATGTAACTATGAGTAGATCAACGTTTAATTTGGTGCAATATGTCACCTAGTTCGCCTACAATCCATGTTCGATTACAAATGTGGCCGAATTTCAAAATGCGAAACTTACCATAACCGCACTTTCCATACGCATTCTGCAGGTAGTTTCGTGCATAACATGCCATATACATTACCTATAATCATTTCGAACCAGAATTTCAACAAAAAAAAATTTTCAATTTTTCGCGAAAATACCTGATGGTTAGCCTTACTTATTTTGAACGGATAAAATTTATTGTCACCAATTCCGAATGTTTCGTTTATTTTGGATTATTGATGTAATTATGAGTAGATCAACGTTTAATTTGGTGCAATATGTCACCTAGTTCGCCTACAATCCATGTTCGATTACAAATGTGGCCGAATTTCAAAATGCGAAACTTACCATAACCGCACTTTCCATACGCATTCTGCAGGTAGTTTCGTGCATAACATGCCATATACATTACCTATAATCATTTCGAACCAGAATTTCAACAAAAAAAAATTTTCAATTTTTCGCGAAAATACCTGATTTAGCCTTACTTATTTTGAACGGATAAAATTTATTGTCACCAATTCCGAATGTTTCGTTTATTTTGGATTATTGATGTAATTATGAGTAGATCAACGTTTAATTTGGTGCAATATGTCACCTAGTTCGCCTACAATCCATGTTCGATTACAAATGTGGCCGAATTTCAAAATGCGAAACTTACCATAACCGCACTTTCCATACGCATTCTGCAGGTAGTTTCGTGCATAACATGCCATATACATTACCTATAATCATTTCGAACCAGAATTTCAACAAAAAAAAATTTTCAATTTTTCGCGAAAATACCTGATTTAGCCTTACTTATTTTGAACGGATAAAATTTATTGTCACCAATTCCGAATGTTTCGTTTATTTTGGATTATTGATGTAATTATGAGTAGATCAACGTTTAATTTGGTGCAATATGTCACCTAGTTCGCCTACAATTCATGTTCGATTACAAATGTGGCCGAATTTCAAAATGCGAAACTTACCATAACCGCACTTTCCATACGCATTCTGCAGGTAGTTTCGTGCATAACATGCCATATACATTACCTATAATCATTTCGAACCAGAATTTCAACAAAAAAAAATTTTCAATTTTTCGCGAAAATACCTGATGGTTAGCCTTACTTATTTTGAACGGATAAAATTTATTGTCACCAATTCCGAATGTTTCGTTTATTTTGGATTATTGATGTAATTATGAGTAGATCAACGTTTAATTTGGTGCAATATGTCACCTAGTTCGCCTACAATCCATGTTCGATTACAAATGTGGCCGAATTTCAAAATGCGAAACTTACCATAACCGCACTTTCCATACGCATTCTGCAGGTAGTTTCGTGCATAACATGCCATATACATTACCTATAATCATTTCGAACCAGAATTTCAACAAAAAAAAATTTTCAATTTTTCGCGAAAATACCTGATTTAGCCTTACTTATTTTGAACGGATAAAATTTATTGTCACCAATTCCGAATGTTTCGTTTATTTTGGATTATTGATGTAATTATGAGTAGATCAACGTTTAATTTGGTGCAATATGTCACCTAGTTCGCCTACAATCCATGTTCGATTACAAATGTGGCCGAATTTCAAAATGCGAAACTTACCATAACCGCACTTTCCATACGCATTCTGCAGGTAGTTTCGTGCATAACATGCCATATACATTACCTATAATCATTTCGAACCAGAATTTCAACAAAAAAAAATTTTCAATTTTTCGCGAAAATACCTGATTTAGCCTTACTTATTTTGAACGGATAAAATTTATTGTCACCAATTCCGAATGTTTCGTTTATTTTGGATTATTGATGTAATTATGAGTAGATCAACGTTTAATTTGGTGCAATATGTCACCTAGTTCGCCTACAATTCATGTTCGATTACAAATGTGGCCGAATTTCAAAATGCGAAACTTACCATAACCGCACTTTCCATACGCATTCTGCAGGTAGTTTCGTGCATAACATGCCATATACATTACCTATAATCATTTCGAACCAGAATTTCAACAAAAAAAAATTTTCAATTTTTCGCGAAAATACCTGATGGTTAGCCTTACTTATTTTGAACGGATAAAATTTATTGTCACCAATTCCGAATGTTTCGTTTATTTTGGATTATTGATGTAATTATGAGTAGATCAACGTTTAATTTGGTGCAATATGTCACCTAGTTCGCCTACAATTCATGTTCGATTACAAATGTGGCCGAATTTCAAAATGCGAAACTTACCATAACCGCACTTTCCATACGCATTCTGCAGGTAGTTTCGTGCATAACATGCCATATACATTACCTATAATCATTTCGAACCAGAATTTCAACAAAAAAAAGTTTTCAATTTTTCGCGAAAATACCTGATGGTTAGCCTTACTTATTTTGAACGGATAAAATTTATTGTCACCAATTCCGAATGTTTCGTTTATTTTGGATTATTGATGTAACTATGAGTAGATCAACGTTTAATTTGGTGCAATATGTCACCTAGTTCGCCTACAATCCATGTTCGATTACAAATGTGGCCGAATTTCAAAATGCGAAACTTACCATAACCGCACTTTCCATACGCATTCTGCAGGTAGTTTCGTGCATAACATGCCATATACATTACCTATAATCATTTCGAACCAGAATTTCAACAAAAAAAAATTTTCAATTTTTCGCGAAAATACCTGATGGTTAGCCTTACTTATTTTGAACGGATAAAATTTATTGTCACCAATTCCGAATGTTTCGTTTATTTTGGATTATTGATGTAATTATGAGTAGATCAACGTTTAATTTGGTGCAATATGTCACCTAGTTCGCCTACAATCCATGTTCGATTACAAATGTGGCCGAATTTCAAAATGCGAAACTTACCATAACCGCACTTTCCATACGCATTCTGCAGGTAGTTTCGTGCATAACATGCCATATACATTACCTATAATCATTTCGAACCAGAATTTCAACAAAAAAAAATTTTCAATTTTTCGCGAAAATACCTGATTTAGCCTTACTTATTTTGAACGGATAAAATTTATTGTCACCAATTCCGAATGTTTCGTTTATTTTGGATTATTGATGTAATTATGAGTAGATCAACGTTTAATTTGGTGCAATATGTCACCTAGTTCGCCTACAATCCATGTTCGATTACAAATGTGGCCGAATTTCAAAATGCGAAACTTACCATAACCGCACTTTCCATACGCATTCTGCAGGTAGTTTCGTGCATAACATGCCATATACATTACCTATAATCATTTCGAACCAGAATTTCAACAAAAAAAAATTTTCAATTTTTCGCGAAAATACCTGATTTAGCCTTACTTATTTTGAACGGATAAAATTTATTGTCACCAATTCCGAATGTTTCGTTTATTTTGGATTATTGATGTAATTATGAGTAGATCAACGTTTAATTTGGTGCAATATGTCACCTAGTTCGCCTACAATTCATGTTCGATTACAAATGTGGCCGAATTTCAAAATGCGAAACTTACCATAACCGCACTTTCCATACGCATTCTGCAGGTAGTTTCGTGCATAACATGCCATATACATTACCTATAATCATTTCGAACCAGAATTTCAACAAAAAAAAGTTTTCAATTTTTCGCGAAAATACCTGATGGTTAGCCTTACTTATTTTGAACGGATAAAATTTATTGTCACCAATTCCGAATGTTTCGTTTATTTTGGATTATTGATGTAACTATGAGTAGATCAACGTTTAATTTGGTGCAATATGTCACCTAGTTCGCCTACAATCCATGTTCGATTACAAATGTGGCCGAATTTCAAAATGCGAAACTTACCATAACCGCACTTTCCATACGCATTCTGCAGGTAGTTTCGTGCATAACATGCCATATACATTACCTATAATCATTTCGAACCAGAATTTCAACAAAAAAAAATTTTCAATTTTTCGCGAAAATACCTGATGGTTAGCCTTACTTATTTTGAACGGATAAAATTTATTGTCACCAATTCCGAATGTTTCGTTTATTTTGGATTATTGATGTAATTATGAGTAGATCAACGTTTAATTTGGTGCAATATGTCACCTAGTTCGCCTACAATCCATGTTCGATTACAAATGTGGCCGAATTTCAAAATGCGAAACTTACCATAACCGCACTTTCCATACGCATTCTGCAGGTAGTTTCGTGCATAACATGCCATATACATTACCTATAATCATTTCGAACCAGAATTTCGAACGGATACAATTTATTGTCACCAATTCCGAATGTTTCGTTTATTTTGGATTATTGATGTAATTATGAGTAGATCAACGTTTAATTTGGTGCAATATGTCACCTAGTTCACTTACAATCCATGTTCGATTACAAATGTGGCCGAATTTTAAAATGCGAAACTTACCATAACCGCACTTTCCATACGCATTCTGCAGGTAGTTTCGTGCATAACATGCCATATACATTACCTATAATCATTTCGAACCAGAATTTCAACAAAAAAAAGTTTTCAATTTTTCGCGAAAATACCTGATGCCTTACTTATTTTTAACGGATAAAATTTATTGTCACCAATTCCGAATGTTTCGTTTATTTTGGATTATTGATGTAACTATGAGTAGATCAACGTTTAATTTGGTGCAATATGTCACCTAGTTCGCCTACAATCCATGTTCGATTACAAATGTGGCCGAATTTCAAAATGCGAAACTTACCATAACCGCACTTTCCATACGCATTCTGCAGGTAGTTTCGTGCATAACATGCCATATACATTACCTATAATCATTTCGAACCAGAATTTCAACAAAAAAAAATTTTCAATTTTTCGCGAAAATACCTGATGGTTAGCCTTACTTTGAACGGATAAAATTTATTGTCACCAATTCCGAATGTTTCGTTTATTTTGGATTATTGATGTAATTATGAGTAGATCAACGTTTAATTTGGTGCAATATGTCACCTAGTTCGCCTACAATTCATGTTCGATTACAAATGTGGCCGAATTTCAAAATGCGAAACTTACCATAACCGCACTTTCCATACGCATTCTGCAGGTAGTTTCGTGCATAACATGCCATATACATTACCTATAATCATTTCGAACCAGAATTTCAACAAAAAAAAATTTTCAATTTTTCGCGAAAATACCTGATGGTTAGCCTTACTTATTTTGAACGGATAAAATTTATTGTCACCAATTCCGAATGTTTCGTTTATTTTGGATTATTGATGTAATTATGAGTAGATCAACGTTTAATTTGGTGCAATATGTCACCTAGTTCGCCTACAATCCATGTTCGATTACAAATGTGGCCGAATTTCAAAATGCGAAACTTACCATAACCGCACTTTCCATACGCATTCTGCAGGTAGTTTCGTGCATAACATGCCATATACATTACCTATAATCATTTCGAACCAGAATTTCAACAAAAAAAAATTTTCAATTTTTCGCGAAAATACCTGATGGTTAGCCTTACTTTGAACGGATAAAATTTATTGTCACCAATTCCGAATGTTTCGTTTATTTTGGATTATTGATGTAATTATGAGTAGATCAACGTTTAATTTGGTGCAATATGTCACCTAGTTCGCCTACAATTCATGTTCGATTACAAATGTGGCCGAATTTCAAAATGCGAAACTTACCATAACCGCACTTTCCATACGCATTCTGCAGGTAGTTTCGTGCATAACATGCCATATACATTACCTATAATCATTTCGAACCAGAATTTTAACAAAAAAAAGTTTTCAATTTTTCGCGAAAATACCTGATGGTTAGCCTTACTTATTTTGAACGGATAAAATTTATTGTCACCAATTCCGAATGTTTCGTTTATTTTGGATTATTGATGTAATTATGAGTAGATCAACGTTTAATTTGGTGCAATATGTCACCTAGTTCGCCTACAATTCATGTTCGATTACAAATGTGGCCGAATTTCAAAATGCGAAACTTACCATAACCGCACTTTCCATACGCATTCTGCAGGTAGTTTCGTGCATAACATGCCATATACATTACCTATAATCATTTCGAACCAGAATTTTAACAAAAAAAAGTTTTCAATTTTTCGCGAAAATACCTGATGGTTAGCCTTACTTATTTTGAACGGATAAAATTTATTGTCACCAATTCCGAATGTTTCGTTTATTTTGGATTATTTATGTAACTATGAGTAGATCAACGTTTAATTTGGTGCAATATGTCACCTAGTTCGCCTACAATCCATGTTCGATTACAAATGTGGCCGAATTTCAAAATGCGAAACT
The DNA here is from genome assembly GCA_947310385.1 of Nephrotoma appendiculata. Lineage (NCBI taxonomy): Eukaryota > Metazoa > Arthropoda > Insecta > Diptera > Tipulidae > Nephrotoma > Nephrotoma appendiculata. The sequence continues at coordinate 61,721,349 of OX371225.1, forward strand.
TACCATAACCGCACTTTCCATACGCATTCTGCAGGTAGTTTCGTGCATAACATGCCATATATATTACCTATAATCATTTCGAACCAGAATTTCAACAAAAAAAAATTTTCAATTTTTCGCGAAAATACCTGATGGTTAGCCTTACTTATTTTGAACGGATAAAATTTATTGTCACCAATTCCGAATGTTTCGTTTATTTTGGATTATTGATGTAATTATGAGTAGATCAACGTTTAATTTGGTGCAATATGTCACCTAGTTCGCCTACAATTCATGTTCGATTACAAATGTGGCCGAATTTCAAAATGCGAAACTTACCATAACCGCACTTTCCATACGCATTCTGCAGGTAGTTTCGTGCATAACATGCCATATACATTACCTATAATCATTTCGAACCAGAATTTCAACAAAAAAAAATTTTCAATTTTTCGCGAAAATACCTGATGGTTAGCCTTACTTTGAACGGATAAAATTTATTGTCACCAATTCCGAATGTTTCGTTTATTTTGGATTATTGATGTAATTATGAGTAGATCAACGTTTAATTTGGTGCAATATGTCACCTAGTTCGCCTACAATTCATGTTCGATTACAAATGTGGCCGAATTTCAAAATGCGAAACTTACCATAACCGCACTTTCCATACGCATTCTGCAGGTAGTTTCGTGCATAACATGCCATATACATTACCTATAATCATTTCGAACCAGAATTTTAACAAAAAAAAGTTTTCAATTTTTCGCGAAAATACCTGATGGTTAGCCTTACTTATTTTGAACGGATAAAATTTATTGTCACCAATTCCGAATGTTTCGTTTATTTTGGATTATTGATGTAATTATGAGTAGATCAACGTTTAATTTGGTGCAATATGTCACCTAGTTCGCCTACAATTCATGTTCGATTACAAATGTGGCCGAATTTCAAAATGCGAAACTTACCATAACCGCACTTTCCATACGCATTCTGCAGGTAGTTTCGTGCATAACATGCCATATACATTACCTATAATCATTTCGAACCAGAATTTCAACAAAAAAAAATTTTCAATTTTTCGCGAAAATACCTGATGGTTAGCCTTACTTATTTTGAACGGATAAAATTTATTGTCACCAATTCCGAATGTTTCGTTTATTTTGGATTATTGATGTAATTATGAGTAGATCAACGTTTAATTTGGTGCAATATGTCACCTAGTTCGCCTACAATTCATGTTCGATTACAAATGTGGCCGAATTTCAAAATGCGAAACTTACCATAACCGCACTTTCCATACGCATTCTGCAGGTAGTTTCGTGCATAACATGCCATATACATTACCTATAATCATTTCGAACCAGAATTTCAACAAAAAAAAGTTTTCAATTTTTCGCGAAAATACCTGATGGTTAGCCTTACTTATTTTGAACGGATAAAATTTATTGTCACCAATTCCGAATGTTTCGTTTATTTTGGATTATTGATGTAATTATGAGTAGATCAACGTTTAATTTGGTGCAATATGTCACCTAGTTCGCCTACAATCCATGTTCGATTACAAATGTGGCCGAATTTCAAAATGCGAAACTTACCATAACCGCACTTTCCATACGCATTCTGCAGGTAGTTTCGTGCATAACATGCCATATACATTACCTATAATCATTTCGAACCAGAATTTTAACAAAAAAAAGTTTTCAATTTTTCGCGAAAATACCTGATGGTTAGCCTTACTTATTTTGAACGGATAAAATTTATTGTCACCAATTCCGAATGTTTCGTTTATTTTGGATTATTGATGTAATTATGAGTAGATCAACGTTTAATTTGGTGCAATATGTCACCTAGTTCGCCTACAATTCATGTTCGATTACAAATGTGGCCGAATTTCAAAATGCGAAACTTACCATAACCGCACTTTCCATACGCATTCTGCAGGTAGTTTCGTGCATAACATGCCATATACATTACCTATAATCATTTCGAACCAGAATTTCAACAAAAAAAAGTTTTCAATTTTTCGCGAAAATACCTGATGGTTAGCCTTACTTATTTTGAACGGATAAAATTTATTGTCACCAATTCCGAATGTTTCGTTTATTTTGGATTATTGATGTAATTATGAGTAGATCAACGTTTAATTTGGTGCAATATGTCACCTAGTTCGCCTACAATTCATGTTCGATTACAAATGTGGCCGAATTTCAAAATGCGAAACTTACCATAACCGCACTTTCCATACGCATTCTGCAGGTAGTTTCGTGCATAACATGCCATATACATTACCTATAATCATTTCGAACCAGAATTTCAACAAAAAAAAATTTTCAATTTTTCGCGAAAATACCTGATGGTTAGCCTTACTTATTTTTAACGGATAAAATTTATTGTCACCAATTCCGAATGTTTCGTTTATTTTGGATTATTGATGTAACTATGAGTAGATCAACGTTTAATTTGGCGCAATATGTCACCTAGTTCGCCTACAATCCATGTTCGATTACAAATGTGGCCGAATTTCAAAATGCGAAACTTACCATAACCGCACTTTCCATACGCATTCTGCAGGTAGTTTCGTGCATAACATGCCATATACATTACCTATAATCATTTCGAACCAGAATTTCAACAAAAAAAAATTTTCAATTTTTCGCGAAAATACCTGATGGTTAGCCTACTTATTTTTAACGGATAAAATTTATTGTCACCAATTCCGAATGTTTCGTTTATTTTGGATTATTGATGTAATTATGAGTAGATCAACGTTTAATTTGGTGCAATATGTCACCTAGTTCGCCTACAATCCATGTTCGATTACAAATGTGGCCGAATTTCAAAATGCGAAACTTACCATAACCGCACTTTCCATACGCATTCTGCAGGTAGTTTCGTGCATAACATGCCATATACATTACCTATAATCATTTCGAACCAGAATTTCAACAAAAAAAAATTTTCAATTTTTCGCGAAAATACCTGATGGTTAGCCTTACTTATTTTGAACGGATAAAATTTATTGTCACCAATTCCGAATGTTTCGTTTATTTTGGATTATTGATGTAATTATGAGTAGATCAACGTTTAATTTGGTGCAATATGTCACCTAGTTCGCCTACAATTCATGTTCGATTACAAATGTGGCCGAATTTCAAAATGCGAAACTTACCATAACCGCACTTTCCATACGCATTCTGCAGGTAGTTTCGTGCATAACATGCCATATACATTACCTATAATCATTTCGAACCAGAATTTCAACAAAAAAAAATTTTCAATTTTTCGCGAAAATACCTGATGGTTAGCCTTACTTATTTTGAACGGATAAAATTTATTGTCACCAATTCCGAATGTTTCGTTTATTTTGGATTATTGATGTAATTATGAGTAGATCAACGTTTAATTTGGTGCAATATGTCACCTAGTTCGCCTACAATTCATGTTCGATTACAAATGTGGCCGAATTTCAAAATGCGAAACTTACCATAACCGCACTTTCCATACGCATTCTGCAGGTAGTTTCGTGCATAACATGCCATATACATTACTTATAATCATTTCGAACCGGAATTTCAACAAAAAAAAGTTTTCAATTTTTCGCGAAAATACCTGATGGTTAGCCTTACTTATTTTGAACGGATAAAATTTATTGTCACCAATTCCGAATGTTTCGTTTATTTTGGATTATTGATGTAACTATGAGTAGATCAACGTTTAATTTGGTGCAATATGTCACCTAGTTCGCCTACAATCCATGTTCGATTACAAATGTGGCCGAATTTCAAAATGCGATACTTACCATAACCGCACTTTCCATACGCATTCTACAAGTAGTTTCGTGCATAACATGCCATATACATTACTTGTAATCATTTCGAACCGGAATTTCAACAAAAAAAAGTTTTCAATTTTTCGCGAAAATACCTGATGGTTAGCCTTACTTATTTTGAACGGATAAAATTTATTGTCACCAATTCCGAATGTTTCGTTTATTTTGGATTATTGATGTAATTATGAGTAGATCAACGTTTAATTTGGTGCAATATGTCACCTAGTTCGCCTACAATTCATGTTCGATTACAAATGTGGCCGAATTTCAAAATGCGAAACTTACCATAACCGCACTTTCCATACGCATTCTGCAGGTAGTTTCGTGCATAACATGCCATATACATTACCTATAATCATTTCGAACCAGAATTTCAACAAAAAAAAATTTTCAATTTTTCGCGAAAATACCTGATGGTTAGCCTTACTTATTTTTAACGGATAAAATTTATTGTCACCAATTCCGAATGTTTCGTTTATTTTGGATTATTGATGTAATTATGAGTAGATCAACGTTTAATTTGGTGCAATATGTCACCTAGTTCGCCTACAATCCATGTTCGATTACAAATGTGGCCGAATTTCAAAATGCGAAACTTACCATAACCGCACTTTCCATACGCATTCTGCAGGTAGTTTCGTGCATAACATGCCATATACATTACCTATAATCATTTCGAACCAGAATTTCAACAAAAAAAAATTTTCAATTTTTCGCGAAAATACCTGATGGTTAGCCTTACTTTGAACGGATAAAATTTATTGTCACCAATTCCGAATGTTTCGTTTATTTTGGATTATTGATGTAATTATGAGTAGATCAACGTTTAATTTGGTGCAATATGTCACCTAGTTCGCCTACAATTCATGTTCGATTACAAATGTGGCCGAATTTCAAAATGCGAAACTTACCATAACCGCACTTTCCATACGCATTCTGCAGGTAGTTTCGTGCATAACATGCCATATACATTACCTATAATCATTTCGAACCAGAATTTCAACAAAAAAAAATTTTCAATTTTTCGCGAAAATACCTGATGGTTAGCCTACTTATTTTTAACGGATAAAATTTATTGTCACCAATTCCGAATGTTTCGTTTATTTTGGATTATTGATGTAATTATGAGTAGATCAACGTTTAATTTGGTGCAATATGTCACCTAGTTCGCCTACAATCCATGTTCGATTACAAATGTGGCCGAATTTCAAAATGCGAAACTTACCATAACCGCACTTTCCATACGCATTCTGCAGGTAGTTTCGTGCATAACATGCCATATACATTACCTATAATCATTTCGAACCAGAATTTCAACAAAAAAAAATTTTCAATTTTTCGCGAAAATACCTGATGGTTAGCCTTACTTATTTTGAACGGATAAAATTTATTGTCACCAATTCCGAATGTTTCGTTTATTTTGGATTATTGATGTAATTATGAGTAGATCAACGTTTAATTTGGTGCAATATGTCACCTAGTTCGCCTACAATTCATGTTCGATTACAAATGTGGCCGAATTTCAAAATGCGAAACTTACCATAACCGCACTTTCCATACGCATTCTGCAGGTAGTTTCGTGCATAACATGCCATATACATTACCTATAATCATTTCGAACCAGAATTTCAACAAAAAAAAATTTTCAATTTTTCGCGAAAATACCTGATGGTTAGCCTTACTTATTTTGAACGGATAAAATTTATTGTCACCAATTCCGAATGTTTCGTTTATTTTGGATTATTGATGTAATTATGAGTAGATCAACGTTTAATTTGGTGCAATATGTCACCTAGTTCGCCTACAATTCATGTTCGATTACAAATGTGGCCGAATTTCAAAATGCGAAACTTACCATAACCGCACTTTCCATACGCATTCTGCAGGTAGTTTCGTGCATAACATGCCATATACATTACTTATAATCATTTCGAACCGGAATTTCAACAAAAAAAAGTTTTCAATTTTTCGCGAAAATACCTGATGGTTAGCCTTACTTATTTTGAACGGATAAAATTTATTGTCACCAATTCCGAATGTTTCGTTTATTTTGGATTATTGATGTAACTATGAGTAGATCAACGTTTAATTTGGTGCAATATGTCACCTAGTTCGCCTACAATCCATGTTCGATTACAAATGTGGCCGAATTTCAAAATGCGATACTTACCATAACCGCACTTTCCATACGCATTCTACAAGTAGTTTCGTGCATAACATGCCATATACATTACTTGTAATCATTTCGAACCGGAATTTCAACAAAAAAAAGTTTTCAATTTTTCGCGAAAATACCTGATGGTTAGCCTTACTTATTTTGAACGGATAAAATTTATTGTCACCAATTCCGAATGTTTCGTTTATTTTGGATTATTGATGTAACTATGAGTAGATCAACGTTTAATTTGGTGCAATATGTCACCTAGGTCGCCTACAATTTATGTTCGATTAGAAATGTGGCCGAATTTCAAAATGCGAAACTTATCATAACCGCACTTTCCATACGCATTCTGCAGGTAGTTTCGTGCATAACATGCCATATACATTACTTATAATCATTTCGAACCGGAATTTCAACAAAAAAAAGTTTTCAATTTTTCGCGAAAATACCTGATGGTTAGCCTTACTTATTTTGAACGGATAAAATTTATTGTCACCAATTCCGAATGTTTCGTTTATTTTGGATTATTGATGTAACTATGAGTAGATCAACGTTTAATTTGGTGTAATATGTCACCTAGTTCGCCTACAATCCATGTTCGATTACAAATGTGGCCGAATTTCAAAATGCGAAACTTACCATAACCGCACTTTCCATACGCATTCTACAGGTAGTTTCGTGCATAACATGCCATATACATTGCCTATAATCATTTCGAACCGGAATTTCAACAAAAAAAAGTTTTCAATTTTTCGCGAAAATACCTGATGGTTAGCCTTACTTATTTTGAACGGATAAAATTTATTGTCACCAATTCCGAATGTTTCGTTTATTTTGGATTATTGATGTAATTATGAGTAGATCAACGTTTAATTTGGTGCAATATGTCACCTAGTTCGCCTACAATTCATGTTCGATTACAAATGTGGCCGAATTTCAAAATGCGAAACTTACCATAACCGCACTTTCCATACGCATTCTGCAGGTAGTTTCGTGCATAACATGCCATATACATTACCTATAATCATTTCGAACCAGAATTTCAACAAAAAAAAATTTTCAATTTTTCGCGAAAATACCTGATGGTTAGCCTTACTTATTTTTAACGGATAAAATTTATTGTCACCAATTCCGAATGTTTCGTTTATTTTGGATTATTGATGTAATTATGAGTAGATCAACGTTTAATTTGGTGCAATATGTCACCTAGTTCGCCTACAATCCATGTTCGATTACAAATGTGGCCGAATTTCAAAATGCGAAACTTACCATAACCGCACTTTCCATACGCATTCTGCAGGTAGTTTCGTGCATAACATGCCATATACATTACCTATAATCATTTCGAACCAGAATTTCAACAAAAAAAAATTTTCAATTTTTCGCGAAAATACCTGATGGTTAGCCTTACTTTGAACGGATAAAATTTATTGTCACCAATTCCGAATGTTTCGTTTATTTTGGATTATTGATGTAATTATGAGTAGATCAACGTTTAATTTGGTGCAATATGTCACCTAGTTCGCCTACAATTCATGTTCGATTACAAATGTGGCCGAATTTCAAAATGCGAAACTTACCATAACCGCACTTTCCATACGCATTCTGCAGGTAGTTTCGTGCATAACATGCCATATACATTACCTATAATCATTTCGAACCAGAATTTTAACAAAAAAAAGTTTTCAATTTTTCGCGAAAATACCTGATGGTTAGCCTTACTTATTTTGAACGGATAAAATTTATTGTCACCAATTCCGAATGTTTCGTTTATTTTGGATTATTGATGTAATTATGAGTAGATCAACGTTTAATTTGGTGCAATATGTCACCTAGTTCGCCTACAATTCATGTTCGATTACAAATGTGGCCGAATTTCAAAATGCGAAACTTACCATAACCGCACTTTCCATACGCATTCTGCAGGTAGTTTCGTGCATAACATGCCATATACATTACCTATAATCATTTCGAACCAGAATTTCAACAAAAAAAAATTTTCAATTTTTCGCGAAAATACCTGATGGTTAGCCTTACTTATTTTGAACGGATAAAATTTATTGTCACCAATTCCGAATGTTTCGTTTATTTTGGATTATTGATGTAATTATGAGTAGATCAACGTTTAATTTGGTGCAATATGTCACCTAGTTCGCCTACAATTCATGTTCGATTACAAATGTGGCCGAATTTCAAAATGCGAAACTTACCATAACCGCACTTTCCATACGCATTCTGCAGGTAGTTTCGTGCATAACATGCCATATACATTACCTATAATCATTTCGAACCAGAATTTTAACAAAAAAAAGTTTTCAATTTTTCGCGAAAATACCTGATTTAGCCTTACTTATTTTGAACGGATAAAATTTATTGTCACCAATTCCGAATGTTTCGTTTATTTTGGATTATTGATGTAATTATGAGTAGATCAACGTTTAATTTGGTGCAATATGTCACCTAGTTCGCCTACAATTCATGTTCGATTACAAATGTGGCCGAATTTCAAAATGCGAAACTTACCATAACCGCACTTTCCATACGCATTCTGCAGGTAGTTTCGTGCATAACATGCCATATACATTACCTATAATCATTTCGAACCAGAATTTCAACAAAAAAAAATTTTCAATTTTTCGCGAAAATACCTGATGGTTAGCCTTACTTATTTTGAACGGATAAAATTTATTGTCACCAATTCCGAATGTTTCGTTTATTTTGGATTATTGATGTAATTATGAGTAGATCAACGTTTAATTTGGTGCAATATGTCACCTAGTTCGCCTACAATTCATGTTCGATTACAAATGTGGCCGAATTTCAAAATGCGAAACTTACCATAACCGCACTTTCCATACGCATTCTGCAGGTAGTTTCGTGCATAACATGCCATATACATTACCTATAATCATTTCGAACCAGAATTTTAACAAAAAAAAGTTTTCAATTTTTCGCGAAAATACCTGATTTAGCCTTACTTATTTTGAACGGATAAAATTTATTGTCACCAATTCCGAATGTTTCGTTTATTTTGGATTATTGATGTAATTATGAGTAGATCAACGTTTAATTTGGTGCAATATGTCACCTAGTTCGCCTACAATTCATGTTCGATTACAAATGTGGCCGAATTTCAAAATGCGAAACTTACCATAACCGCACTTTCCATACGCATTCTGCAGGTAGTTTCGTGCATAACATGCCATATACATTACCTATAATCATTTCGAACCAGAATTTCAACAAAAAAAAGTTTTCAATTTTTCGCGAAAATACCTGATGGTTAGCCTTACTTATTTTGAACGGATAAAATTTATTGTCACCAATTCCGAATGTTTCGTTTATTTTGGATTATTGATGTAATTATGAGTAGATCAACGTTTAATTTGGTGCAATATGTCACCTAGTTCGCCTACAATTCATGTTCGATTACAAATGTGGCCGAATTTCAAAATGCGAAACTTACCATAACCGCACTTTCCATACGCATTCTGCAGGTAGTTTCGTGCATAACATGCCATATACATTACCTATAATCATTTCGAACCAGAATTTCAACAAAAAAAAGTTTTCAATTTTTCGCGAAAATACCTGATGGTTAGCCTTACTTATTTTGAACGGATAAAATTTATTGTCACCAATTCCGAATGTTTCGTTTATTTTGGATTATTGATGTAATTATGAGTAGATCAACGTTTAATTTGGTGCAATATGTCACCTAGTTCGCCTACAATTCATGTTCGATTACAAATGTGGCCGAATTTCAAAATGCGAAACTTACCATAACCGCACTTTCCATACGCATTCTGCAGGTAGTTTCGTGCATAACATGCCATATACATTACCTATAATCATTTCGAACCAGAATTTCAACAAAAAAAAGTTTTCAATTTTTCGCGAAAATACCTGATGGTTAGCCTTACTTATTTTGAACGGATAAAATTTATTGTCACCAATTCCGAATGTTTCGTTTATTTTGGATTATTGATGTAATTATGAGTAGATCAACGTTTAATTTGGTGCAATATGTCACCTAGTTCGCCTACAATTCATGTTCGATTACAAATGTGGCCGAATTTCAAAATGCGAAACTTACCATAACCGCACTTTCCATACGCATTCTGCAGGTGCCATATACATTACTTATAATCATTTCGAACCAGAATTTCAACAAAAAAAAGTTTTCAATTTTTCGCGAAAATACCTGATGGTTGGCCTTACTTATTTTGAACGGATAAAATTTATTGTCACCAATTCCGAATGTTTCGTTTATTTTGGATTATTGATGTAATTATGAGTAGATCAACGTTTAATTTGGTGCAATATGTCACCTAGTTCGCCTACAATTCATGTTCGATTACAAATGTGGCCGAATTTCAAAATGCGAAACTTACCATAACCGCACTTTCCATACGCATTCTGCAGGTAGTTTCGTGCATAACATGCCATATACATTACCTATAATCATTTCGAACCAGAATTTCAACAAAAAAAAATTTTCAATTTTTCGCGAAAATACCTGATGGTTAGCCTTACTTATTTTGAACGGATAAAATTTATTGTCACCAATTCCGAATGTTTCGTTTATTTTGGATTATTGATGTAATTATGAGTAGATCAACGTTTAATTTGGTGCAATATGTCACCTAGTTCGCCTACAATTCATGTTCGATTACAAATGTGGCCGAATTTCAAAATGCGAAACTTACCATAACCGCACTTTCCATACGCATTCTGCAGGTAGTTTCGTGCATAACATGCCATATACATTACCTATAATCATTTCGAACCAGAATTTTAACAAAAAAAAGTTTTCAATTTTTCGCGAAAATACCTGATTTAGCCTTACTTATTTTGAACGGATAAAATTTATTGTCACCAATTCCGAATGTTTCGTTTATTTTGGATTATTGATGTAATTATGAGTAGATCAACGTTTAATTTGGTGCAATATGTCACCTAGTTCGCCTACAATTCATGTTCGATTACAAATGTGGCCGAATTTCAAAATGCGAAACTTACCATAACCGCACTTTCCATACGCATTCTGCAGGTAGTTTCGTGCATAACATGCCATATACATTACCTATAATCATTTCGAACCAGAATTTCAACAAAAAAAAATTTTCAATTTTTCGCGAAAATACCTGATGGCTAGCCTTACTTATTTTGAACGGATAAAATTTATTGTCACCAATTCCGAATGTTTCGTTTATTTTGGATTATTGATGTAATTATGAGTAGATCAACGTTTAATTTGGTGCAATATGTCACCTAGTTCGCCTACAATTCATGTTCGATTACAAATGTGGCCGAATTTCAAAATGCGAAACTTACCATAACCGCACTTTCCATACGCATTCTGCAGGTAGTTTCGTGCATAACATGCCATATACATTACTTATAATCATTTCGAACCGGAATTTCAACAAAAAAAAGTTTTCAATTTTTCGCGAAAATACCTGATGGTTGTTAGCCTTACTTATTTTGAACGGATAAAATTTATTGTCACCAATTCCGAATGTTTCGTTTATTTTGGATTATTGATGTAACTATGAGTAGATCAACGTTTAATTTGGTGTAATATGTCACCTAGTTCGCCTACAATCCATGTTCGATTACAAATGTGGCCGAATTTCAAAATGCGATACTTACCATAACCGCACTTTCCATACGCATTCTACAAGTAGTTTCGTGCATAACATGCCATATACATTACTTGTAATCATTTCGAACCGGAATTTCAACAAAAAAAAGTTTTCAATTTTTCGCGAAAATACCTGATGGTTAGCCTTACTTATTTTGAACGGATAAAATTTATTGTCACCAATTCCGAATGTTTCGTTTATTTTGGATTATTGATGTAACTATGAGTAGATCAACGTTTAATTTGGTGCAATATGTCACCTAGGTCGCCTACAATTTATGTTCGATTACAAATGTGGCCGAATTTCAAAATGCGAAACTTATCATAACCGCACTTTCCATACGCATTCTGCAGGTAGTTTCGTGCATAACATGCCATATACATTACTTATAATCATTTCGAACCGGAATTTCAACAAAAAAAAGTTTTCAATTTTTCGCGAAAATACCTGATGGTTAGCCTTACTTATTTTGAACGGATAAAATTTATTGTCACCAATTCCGAATGTTTCGTTTATTTTGGATTATTGATGTAACTATGAGTAGATCAACGTTTAATTTGGTGTAATATGTCACCTAGTTCGCCTACAATCCATGTTCGATTACAAATGTGGCCGAATTTCAAAATGCGATACTTACCATAACCGCACTTTCCATACGCATTCTACAAGTAGTTTCGTGCATAACATGCCATATACATTACTTGTAATCATTTCGAACCGGAATTTCAACAAAAAAAAGTTTTCAATTTTTCGCGAAAATACCTGATGGTTAGCCTTACTTATTTTGAACGGATAAAATTTATTGTCACCAATTCCGAATGTTTCGTTTATTTTGGATTATTGATGTAACTATGAGTAGATCAACGTTTAATTTGGTGCAATATGTCACCTAGGTCGCCTACAATTTATGTTCGATTACAAATGTGGCCGAATTTCAAAATGCGAAACTTATCATAACCGCACTTTCCATACGCATTCTGCAGGTAGTTTCGTGCATAACATGCCATATACATTACTTATAATCATTTCGAACCGGAATTTCAACAAAAAAAAGTTTTCAATTTTTCGCGAAAATACCTGATGGTTAGCCTTACTTATTTTGAACGGATAAAATTTATTGTCACCAATTCCGAATGTTTCGTTTATTTTGGATTATTGATGTAACTATGAGTAGATCAACGTTTAATTTGGTGTAATATGTCACCTAGTTCGCCTACAATCCATGTTCGATTACAAATGTGGCCGAATTTCAAAATGCGAAACTTACCATAACCGCACTTTCCATACGCATTCTACAGGTAGTTTCGTGCATAACATGCCATATACATTGCCTATAATCATTTCGAACCGGAATTTCAACAAAAAAAAGTTTTCAATTTTTCGCGAAAATACCTGATGGTTAGCCTTACTTATTTTGAACGGATAAAATTTATTGTCACCAATTCCGAATGTTTCGTTTATTTTGGATTATTGATGTAACTATGAGTAGATCAACGTTTAATTTGGTGTAATATGTCACCTAGGTCGCCTACAATTTATGTTCGATTAGAAATGTGGCCGAATTTCAAAATGCGAAACTTACCATAACCGCACTTTCCATACGCATTCTACAGGTAGTTTCGTGCATAACATGCCATATACATTGCCTATAATCATTTCGAACCGGAATTTCAACAAAAAAAAGTTTTCAATTTTTCGCGAAAATACCTGATGGTTAGCCTTACTTATTTTGAACGGATAAAATTTATTGTCACCAATTCCGAATGTTTCGTTTATTTTGGATTATTGATGTAACTATGAGTAGATCAACGTTTAATTTGGTGTAATATGTCACCTAGGTCGCCACAATTTATGTTCGATTAGAAATGTGGCCGAATTTCAAAATGCGAAACTTACCATAACCGCACTTTCCATACGCATTCTACAGGTAGTTTCGTGCATAACATGCCATATACATTGCCTATAATCATTTCGAACCGGAATTTCAACAAAAAAAAGTTTTCAATTTTTCGCGAAAATACCTGATGGTTAGCCTTATTTATTTTGAACGGATAAAATTTATTGTCACCAATTCCGAATGTTTCGTTTATTTTGGATTATTGATGTAACTATGAGTAGATCAACGTTTAATTTGGTGTAATATGTCACCTAGTTCGCCTACAATCCATGTTCGATTACAAATGTGGCCGAATTTCAAAATGCGAAACTTACCATAACCGCACTTTCCATACGCATTCTGCAGGTAGTTTCGTGCATAACATGCCATATACATTGCCTATAATCATTTCGAACCGGAATTTCAACAAAAAAAAGTTTTCAATTTTTCGCGAAAATACCTGATGGTTAGCCTTACTTATTTTGAACGGATAAAATTTATTGTCACCAATTCCGAATGTTTCGTTTATTTTGGATTATTGATGTAACTATGAGTAGATCAACGTTTAATTTGGTGTAATATGTCACCTAGTTCGCCTACAATCCATGTTCGATTACAAATGTGGCCGAATTTCAAAATGCGAAACTTACCATAACCGCACTTTCCATACGCATTCTGCAGGTAGTTTCGTGCATAACATGCCATATACATTGCCTATAATCATTTCGAACCGGAATTTCAACAAAAAAAAGTTTTCAATTTTTCGCGAAAATACCTGATGGTTAGCCTTACTTATTTTGAACGGATAAAATTTATTGTCACCAATTCCGAATGTTTCGTTTATTTTGGATTACTGATGTAACTATGAGTAGATCAATGTTTAATTTGGTGTAATATGTCACCTAGTTCGCCTACAATCCATGTTCGATTACAAATGTGGCCGAATTTCAAAATGCGAAACTTACCATAACCGCACTTTCCATACGCATTCTGCAGGTAGTTTCGTGCATAACATGCCATATACATTGCCTATAATCATTTCGAACCGGAATTTCAACAAAAAAAAGTTTTCAATTTTTCGCGAAAATACCTGATGGTTAGCCTTATTTATTTTGAACGGATAAAATTTATTGTCACCAATTCCGAATGTTTCGTTTATTTTGGATTATTGATGTAACTATGAGTAGATCAACGTTTAATTTGGTGTAATATGTCACCTAGGTCGCCACAATTTATGTTCGATTAGAAATGTGGCCGAATTTCAAAATGCGAAACTTACCATAACCGCACTTTCCATACGCATTCTACAGGTAGTTTCGTGCATAACATGCCATATACATTGCCTATAATCATTTCGAACCGGAATTTCAACAAAAAAAAGTTTTCAATTTTTCGCGAAAATACCTGATGGTTAGCCTTATTTATTTTGAACGGATAAAATTTATTGTCACCAATTCCGAATGTTTCGTTTATTTTGGATTATTGATGTAACTATGAGTAGATCAACGTTTAATTTGGTGTAATATGTCACCTAGGTCGCCACAATTTATGTTCGATTAGAAATGTGGCCGAATTTCAAAATGCGAAACTTACCATAACCGCACTTTCCATACGCATTCTACAGGTAGTTTCGTGCATAACATGCCATATACATTGCCTATAATCATTTCGAACCGGAATTTCAACAAAAAAAAGTTTTCAATTTTTCGCGAAAATACCTGATGGTTAGCCTTATTTATTTTGAACGGATAAAATTTATTGTCACCAATTCCGAATGTTTCGTTTATTTTGGATTATTGATGTAACTATGAGTAGATCAACGTTTAATTTGGTGTAATATGTCACCTAGTTCGCCTACAAT
The DNA here is from genome assembly GCA_947310385.1 of Nephrotoma appendiculata. Classification (NCBI taxonomy): domain Eukaryota; kingdom Metazoa; phylum Arthropoda; class Insecta; order Diptera; family Tipulidae; genus Nephrotoma; species Nephrotoma appendiculata. The sequence goes on from OX371225.1 coordinate 61,736,703, forward strand.
CCATGTTCGATTACAAATGTGGCCGAATTTCAAAATGCGAAACTTACCATAACCGCACTTTCCATACGCATTCTGCAGGTAGTTTCGTGCATAACATGCCATATACATTGCCTATAATCATTTCGAACCGGAATTTCAACAAAAAAAAGTTTTCAATTTTTCGCGAAAATACCTGATGGTTAGCCTTACTTATTTTGAACGGATAAAATTTATTGTCACCAATTCCGAATGTTTCGTTTATTTTGGATTATTGATGTAACTATGAGTAGATCAACGTTTAATTTGGTGTAATATGTCACCTAGTTCGCCTACAATCCATGTTCGATTACAAATGTGGCCGAATTTCAAAATGCGAAACTTACCATAACCGCACTTTCCATACGCATTCTGCAGGTAGTTTCGTGCATAACATGCCATATACATTGCCTATAATCATTTCGAACCGGAATTTCAACAAAAAAAAGTTTTCAATTTTTCGCGAAAATACCTGATGGTTAGCCTTACTTATTTTGAACGGATAAAATTTATTGTCACCAATTCCGAATGTTTCGTTTATTTTGGATTACTGATGTAACTATGAGTAGATCAATGTTTAATTTGGTGTAATATGTCACCTAGTTCGCCTACAATCCATGTTCGATTACAAATGTGGCCGAATTTCAAAATGCGAAACTTACCATAACCGCACTTTCCATACGCATTCTGCAGGTAGTTTCGTGCATAACATGCCATATACATTGCCTATAATCATTTCGAACCGGAATTTCAACAAAAAAAAGTTTTCAATTTTTCGCGAAAATACCTGATGGTTAGCCTTACTTATTTTGAACGGATAAAATTTATTGTCACCAATTCCGAATGTTTCGTTTATTTTGGATTATTGATGTAATTATGAGTAGATCAACGTTTAATTTGGTGTAATATGTCACCTAGTTCGCCTACAATTTATGTTCGATTAGAAATGTGGCCGAATTTCAAAATGCGAAACTTACCATAACCGCACTTTCCATACGCATTCTACAGGTAGTTTCGTGCATAACATGCCATATACATTGCCTATAATCATTTCGAACCGGAATTTCAACAAAAAAAAGTTTTCAATTTTTCGCGAAAATACCTGATGGTTAGCCTTACTTATTTTGAACGGATAAAATTTATTGTCACCAATTCCGAATGTTTCGTTTATTTTGGATTACTGATGTAACTATGAGTAGATCAATGTTTAATTTGGTGTAATATGTCACCTAGTTCGCCTACAATCCATGTTCGATTACAAATGTGGCCGAATTTCAAAATGCGAAACTTACCATAACCGCACTTTCCATACGCATTCTGCAGGTAGTTTCGTGCATAACATGCCATATACATTGCCTATAATCATTTCGAACCGGAATTTCAACAAAAAAAAGTTTTCAATTTTTCGCGAAAATACCTGATGGTTAGCCTTACTTATTTTGAACGGATAAAATTTATTGTCACCAATTCCGAATGTTTCGTTTATTTTGGATTATTGATGTAACTATGAGTAGATCAACGTTTAATTTGGTGTAATATGTCACCTAGTTCGCCTACAATCCATGTTCGATTACAAATGTGGCCGAATTTCAAAATGCGAAACTTACCATAACCGCACTTTCCATACGCATTCTGCAGGTAGTTTCGTGCATAACATGCCATATACATTGCCTATAATCATTTCGAACCGGAATTTCAACAAAAAAAAGTTTTCAATTTTTCGCGAAAATACCTGATGGTTAGCCTTACTTATTTTGAACGGATAAAATTTATTGTCACCAATTCCGAATGTTTCGTTTATTTTGGATTACTGATGTAACTATGAGTAGATCAATGTTTAATTTGGTGTAATATGTCACCTAGTTCGCCTACAATCCATGTTCGATTACAAATGTGGCCGAATTTCAAAATGCGAAACTTACCATAACCGCACTTTCCATACGCATTCTGCAGGTAGTTTCGTGCATAACATGCCATATACATTGCCTATAATCATTTCGAACCGGAATTTCAACAAAAAAAAGTTTTCAATTTTTCGCGAAAATACCTGATGGTTAGCCTTACTTATTTTGAACGGATAAAATTTATTGTCACCAATTCCGAATGTTTCGTTTATTTTGGATTATTGATGTAACTATGAGTAGATCAACGTTTAATTTGGTGTAATATGTCACCTAGTTCGCCTACAATCCATGTTCGATTACAAATGTGGCCGAATTTCAAAATGCGAAACTTACCATAACCGCACTTTCCATACGCATTCTGCAGGTAGTTTCGTGCATAACATGCCATATACATTGCCTATAATCATTTCGAACCGGAATTTCAACAAAAAAAAGTTTTCAATTTTTCGCGAAAATACCTGATGGTTAGCCTTACTTATTTTGAACGGATAAAATTTATTGTCACCAATTCCGAATGTTTCGTTTATTTTGGATTACTGATGTAACTATGAGTAGATCAATGTTTAATTTGGTGTAATATGTCACCTAGTTCGCCTACAATCCATGTTCGATTACAAATGTGGCCGAATTTCAAAATGCGAAACTTACCATAACCGCACTTTCCATACGCATTCTGCAGGTAGTTTCGTGCATAACATGCCATATACATTGCCTATAATCATTTCGAACCGGAATTTCAACAAAAAAAAGTTTTCAATTTTTCGCGAAAATACCTGATGGTTAGCCTTACTTATTTTGAACGGATAAAATTTATTGTCACCAATTCCGAATGTTTCGTTTATTTTGGATTATTGATGTAATTATGAGTAGATCAACGTTTAATTTGGTGTAATATGTCACCTAGTTCGCCTACAATTTATGTTCGATTAGAAATGTGGCCGAATTTCAAAATGCGAAACTTACCATAACCGCACTTTCCATACGCATTCTACAGGTAGTTTCGTGCATAACATGCCATATACATTGCCTATAATCATTTCGAACCGGAATTTCAACAAAAAAAAGTTTTCAATTTTTCGCGAAAATACCTGATGGTTAGCCTTACTTATTTTGAACGGATAAAATTTATTGTCACCAATTCCGAATGTTTCGTTTATTTTGGATTACTGATGTAACTATGAGTAGATCAATGTTTAATTTGGTGTAATATGTCACCTAGTTCGCCTACAATCCATGTTCGATTACAAATGTGGCCGAATTTCAAAATGCGAAACTTACCATAACCGCACTTTCCATACGCATTCTGCAGGTAGTTTCGTGCATAACATGCCATATACATTGCCTATAATCATTTCGAACCGGAATTTCAACAAAAAAAAGTTTTCAATTTTTCGCGAAAATACCTGATGGTTAGCCTTACTTATTTTGAACGGATAAAATTTATTGTCACCAATTCCGAATGTTTCGTTTATTTTGGATTATTGATGTAACTATGAGTAGATCAACGTTTAATTTGGTGTAATATGTCACCTAGTTCGCCTACAATCCATGTTCGATTACAAATGTGGCCGAATTTCAAAATGCGAAACTTACCATAACCGCACTTTCCATACGCATTCTGCAGGTAGTTTCGTGCATAACATGCCATATACATTGCCTATAATCATTTCGAACCGGAATTTCAACAAAAAAAAGTTTTCAATTTTTCGCGAAAATACCTGATGGTTAGCCTTACTTATTTTGAACGGATAAAATTTATTGTCACCAATTCCGAATGTTTCGTTTATTTTGGATTACTGATGTAACTATGAGTAGATCAATGTTTAATTTGGTGTAATATGTCACCTAGTTCGCCTACAATCCATGTTCGATTACAAATGTGGCCGAATTTCAAAATGCGAAACTTACCATAACCGCACTTTCCATACGCATTCTGCAGGTAGTTTCGTGCATAACATGCCATATACATTGCCTATAATCATTTCGAACCGGAATTTCAACAAAAAAAAGTTTTCAATTTTTCGCGAAAATACCTGATGGTTAGCCTTATTTATTTTGAACGGATAAAATTTATTGTCACCAATTCCGAATGTTTCGTTTATTTTGGATTATTGATGTAACTATGAGTAGATCAACGTTTAATTTGGTGTAATATGTCACCTAGGTCGCCACAATTTATGTTCGATTAGAAATGTGGCCGAATTTCAAAATGCGAAACTTACCATAACCGCACTTTCCATACGCATTCTACAGGTAGTTTCGTGCATAACATGCCATATACATTGCCTATAATCATTTCGAACCGGAATTTCAACAAAAAAAAGTTTTCAATTTTTCGCGAAAATACCTGATGGTTAGCCTTATTTATTTTGAACGGATAAAATTTATTGTCACCAATTCCGAATGTTTCGTTTATTTTGGATTATTGATGTAACTATGAGTAGATCAACGTTTAATTTGGTGTAATATGTCACCTAGGTCGCCACAATTTATGTTCGATTAGAAATGTGGCCGAATTTCAAAATGCGAAACTTACCATAACCGCACTTTCCATACGCATTCTACAGGTAGTTTCGTGCATAACATGCCATATACATTGCCTATAATCATTTCGAACCGGAATTTCAACAAAAAAAAGTTTTCAATTTTTCGCGAAAATACCTGATGGTTAGCCTTATTTATTTTGAACGGATAAAATTTATTGTCACCAATTCCGAATGTTTCGTTTATTTTGGATTATTGATGTAACTATGAGTAGATCAACGTTTAATTTGGTGTAATATGTCACCTAGTTCGCCTACAATCCATGTTCGATTACAAATGTGGCCGAATTTCAAAATGCGAAACTTACCATAACCGCACTTTCCATACGCATTCTGCAGGTAGTTTCGTGCATAACATGCCATATACATTGCCTATAATCATTTCGAACCGGAATTTCAACAAAAAAAAGTTTTCAATTTTTCGCGAAAATACCTGATGGTTAGCCTTACTTATTTTGAACGGATAAAATTTATTGTCACCAATTCCGAATGTTTCGTTTATTTTGGATTATTGATGTAACTATGAGTAGATCAACGTTTAATTTGGTGTAATATGTCACCTAGTTCGCCTACAATCCATGTTCGATTACAAATGTGGCCGAATTTCAAAATGCGAAACTTACCATAACCGCACTTTCCATACGCATTCTGCAGGTAGTTTCGTGCATAACATGCCATATACATTGCCTATAATCATTTCGAACCGGAATTTCAACAAAAAAAAGTTTTCAATTTTTCGCGAAAATACCTGATGGTTAGCCTTACTTATTTTGAACGGATAAAATTTATTGTCACCAATTCCGAATGTTTCGTTTATTTTGGATTATTAATGTAACTATGAGTAGATCAACTTTTAATTTGGTGTAATATGTCACCTAGGTCGCCTACAATTCATGTTCGATTACAAATGTGGCCGAATTTCAAAACGTAAATATTTTTTTTAAACTTTAAAGTACCGATATTATGAGAGAGGGAGAGAGCGATAGTAAGTTTAACAACAGCACTTTCGAATGGTACCATCTGCCCTTTCTGACAATGAAATCTTTAAATGTGAAAGAGCATCTATTCGACGCAGCGTAAATTTGGTAGAGGCGGCCAGATGTCTTCCCCTTGATAACATACAGAAACTATACGATGCAAGGAAACCATTTTGTAATATTCTTAGTACCCATGTCAAAGACACTTTTATTTGCATAAAAAAATTAAACTAATTCAACCACACAAACATTAAACATAGACATAATCTCTAGTTTAAAAATTTATCAATTTTTCCTAATCATTTTTCGAAATAAAAATAAAATAATAATTTAAAATTTTTGTTTTCTTTGTAAATAAATACTTCCTTAAGTTATAAGACTATTGTGCGATAAAAAAAATTTACTTATGTTTAAAATAGATTTTGTTTTTGTACTTAAGTTTATAAGTCTTAAGGAAAATGTATATAAGAAAAACCGCAAACAAATGAAGAATCACATAAATTTAAAAAAAAAATTTTATTTTTTTTTTATGTTTTATCATAAAAATAATAATATTACGATTATTAATAATTTTTATCGATACCGTTCCAAAAAACATCGACGCCGAACGATAGATGGGGAAAGAAACATGGAAGATGTGTTTCATTGGTGCGACACGTAATCCGATTAAATTTGAATCAAGGGAATTATGGAGTACACGATCGGACATATTTTGTGTTGACGAGTCGAGTCGAGTCGAGGCCATTACATTCCCCATATGTGTACAAATTCTCACATAATATGCTATCTATATCTCTAGCCGTATCATACATACATCGTATGTACATGTGTACATAAGGAATTTTACTTAGAGATAATTCAAAACGGATTTTTGTGGTTCGATTTTATTTTTTGTATGCGCGTTCATAATTCATATCCGCACCTAATGGTTTTCATTAAATATTAAAATATAAAACACGATAAAGATGATAAATTTTAATTTTGGACAACACTGAATATTCGTGGTGAACATATTTATTATGTAAACCGGAGGATTTTGTGGTCAGAATGCTATTTATTTATATTTAAAATTGTTAAAAATATGTGAGCACGGTGCGATATCGCTTTATAGTCTACTTATGATATCGCCTGTTTAGTTTCTGTTTGTATTTGCGGAGTGTGAACAAATGTCAAAAGCTCATTATATTCTATTACGTGCAAATTCAACGGCTTTCAGCGCTACAACGGTAGTTGTAGACCTTTTAACGGATTTGACTTATTCGGGTCGTGACAATAATTCTTCTAATTGCAACACTTCCGGAATATTTCTGAAGATACCGAAAAATAATTCGGTTTAATAATAAACTGTTATTAAATTATACTACTACTGCAAACCATAAGAGGTCCACTTTTGTCCTCGATTTTTGACACTCTAAACCTATATGGTTTCTTCCATTCTTACTGCGTCCGATGATGTGCTTTATCACTGCTTAAAACTCAGACACAGCAATGCCCCTTCTGCAACAACCTCTCTCACCTCTCACTGGCCAACGTTTTATCGGCGAACTTCTTTGCCCCTCCCTGACAGCCCCTAGAATTTTGATGATATATAAAACATAGCTACCATAATTGCACATACTCATCGATACCATCTCTGAGTCGCCATACAAGCTTCATTTTCTTTGTCGTCCCACTAGCTCAGGCATTATTATCACCTTCCAAATATGATTCTTTGACGTTTGTATAACTGTTATCATATCCGTACATTTCTGAAATCAATAATATCACTTGGCTCTGGTGATCGGTTGTCATGTCATCTTCATTCAGTTTAGACACATAATTCTTTTTTCGTTTTCCACTGGCGATACATCGCATAAACGTATTTGGCCGCCTCACCATTGCTTTGCTAGATATCTCGATCAGTGACAAAAGAGCGTCAGATGGGACAACCAGCACTTTGAAGGCCCAGTTTGACGTTGTTCATCCGACAAATAGAGGGCCTCTTGGAGGCCTGCTTTATGGTACGATTCTGAGATCGTAAAATCTAAGCCGTTATGAATAATTTGCTACAATTATGTATCGATGATGTCAATATCATTTTTAATCTCGAAATTCAGACGCATCTAGAACATTTATCCGTTTTTATTAGGAACTAGTAATCTGCTGTCCCTGCCAACTTTGACTACTAGTCTTATCAGCTCTTTGTAGATATTTAACATTGTTTTGCACACTACATTCGCTTCCAGTGTTTTCTAGCGACCTGGTCCAGATAACTTGATTGCTCAATGCTTCGGTATTGCAACGTAAGATTCATTGGAATCGATTATTATACGTAATGGACGGACGGCATATTTTTCAATTATCAGAAAGTGGTCAGAATCGATGTTGGCGCACCGTAGGGTTTTAATAATTTTGATGCTAGAAAAAGACCTTTTCGACACGAGGATTCGTCAATTTGATTGACCGGTACTCCATCGTTTTTTTTCACATGCGTTTATGAATTCACTTAGATTGGAAGTATATACTGCCAACCATCAGATTAAACAGCAGAACTAGTTCGGTAGTGCTAATTTCGTTGTGGAATTTAAGATCGCAGGTCCGGACGTTTATATAGGTCTAACATCCGGTTAGAATTAAAGTAAACGATTGCTGATCAAAAAATCAACTTAGACCTGATGTCTGTCGCAGACAATGATTTTGCATACGCTAGAGCATGAAAACTCCCAAGAAATTATTTTCCTTCAGCTGAATTTTTCATGTGAATTATCTTATCTTAATAGGTGAATATTTAGATACCAGTGTCAAAACGGTGGATTTGTAAACTATAATGCTGTTAAACAATCATGATTATGAACATGTTAGTAAAGGCCAAATTGGTGACCCTGACCACGTGATAAATTTAATTAGAAGCATACAAATAATTTATCGAGAATGAAATTTCAACGTTATTTGCGAAATTACCGTTACCACGATTGAACAGCTATGGTGTGTTGGTTTTTATCGCTGGATTCTTGGCTTCCAGCATCTGGCATCGTGGCTGATAAATAAAAATATAATATGGTTTTAGTAGCTCTCGACCCGTCAATGCTAACACAATTGTGCGAAATTATCAACGCCACACCAGAAGCCTTACCACCGACTCCGCCAGTGTTCGTTGGTTTTCGATTTTTTATTTTCGCTTCGCCTAGTAAAATCATACCACGAAAAACGCAACGCTATCGTGCACTGAACTTGTAATTTATCTGTCAAATATGTAGTGTTTGTGGTTAAATTATATCAATATAAAAATTTTATTCACTTCATGGATTCAATCGCTCTTTATTTTTTGGAAAACTCCAGCGAATAAGAATTTCCAAAAAATAACGTTAGTAAAATAACATTTACATGTATTTTACAAACAAAAATCGCTGTGACAAAACATCGCTTGTCATCGAAAATTAGGTCGTTCGTTCCTTATACTAGTAACCAAATTGTTTAAATTTACGGCGGAGTGATTCAATTTTCGCTTTGCGATTTATGTGGTACAAAAAATGTAAAAGCGAACCAGCAACGAACGCCGGCGGAATCGGTGGTAAGGCTTCATGATTTACGAAAATACGAATATGTCAAGGCAAAATTAACTGGATTGACCAGATCCCTGCAGCAACGACGACTTAACCGGCTTTTATCGCCATAATGCTATGAAACCATCACGCACTAGCGGTCATGAAACCATCATGCCATGAAACCATTATAGCCGATGCTATACTGCCAATTCAATCGAGCCCGACGATTTTTCCGACCGATTTTTTCAACCGACGATTTTTCCGGAATTACAATACAACTCGATATATCTAAATTTGAGAGGAAATTTGAGAAATAATGGCCTAGAACGGAACGTCTTTGCAGCCGAAGTGTATCTCGCTCTCTATCACGTACTCGAAAGTTACATCAACCGACCATACTGACGAATGTTGGTATCGTCAACAATTCGGCCATTATCAGAAATAGGCTACGTTGAGAAGTAATCAGTCTGAATGAACCGAACCGATACGGCTCATCGATACTTCCTCATCGATACGGGTCCAAAGGAATCCGTATACCACAAACGCCAAGTATAAAGTTTTTGCGGAATGGAACGATGATAAAGGTTTTATGGACCTCCAACGGTTGCTGGATATAGTCCGGTTTTGGATTTTTGTTTAAATCCGTTTTGAGGTCACCGTTACATCTGATGTATTCACGAACAATGAATGTAACACTTACTATATTTTAATTTTAACACATATAGGTTTTATTAATTTTTTTAATTGATATATTTAACATTAAGTTAACTTGTATTTTTTAATTATACATTTAAGTTGCTGACAATTTTAAGAGCATAATGTTGTGTGAACTGTGTTGGAGTACGCCCGAAGACAAAAGTTTTTATTCCACACTGTCTTTGGTGAGGTGGATGAGCGTACGAAGAACTCCAACGCAGTTATCCGGTTACGACCAGCTTTTTTGTTTTAAATAATAAACGGCAATTTAGCCCACTGATGTTTCACAAACGCAAATGAAAAACTTTATTTTTCCTAAATAATTTGTTTTTATAATAAATTTTAATTTATTTTTAATGAATGTTTTTTGCGCCTTTTCTCGATTCACAATGGCTTCGATTTTTTCTTTTTGCTCACATAAAAACTCTATTGACAAATCTCTAATCTCTATTACTCTCGCAATTCATTGATTGGTTGCATACATTTAATCCAACATTGTTTGTTGGGTTTTGAATTTGATTTATTGCAATACGAGAATTCAACTCTCGATCTGTCAGTATTTCTTATGTAAACATTACAAGTATAAATTTAATTAATTTTACATACTTATGATTTTATAGTTTTCTTACGTTTAGGTAACAAATTCAACAATAATAAAGATAATTTGCCTTGACAAATAGGCAACATTTGGATTTAAAAGATAAGTATTCTAAACATTCATTACAAACCTAACCTAATATAAATTTTGTATGTATTTCAGCAATCGACATAAACAATGATGTGCCTTTGCTGTATCCAGTTTTGATTAGTTGACATGTTAGCCAAACAAACTGTGTTAAATGATTATTTGAACGCAATTGATTTTTTTGAAAGACTTGATTTTTCATTAAACGAAAAAACAAAAGTACGTTAAAAATGAAAAAACAAAAACTACTCGTAACTTCGAACAGCCTTCTATATTTTATTAACACTTGCCCAGTTACCCGCGATACTGTCGATATACGCTACACACTCCCTGCCCATCGAAGACGCGGTTTGAGCAAAACAGCGAGTCCAAAAAACGCGAAGGTGTCTTTATTTGACGCCCGCTGCTAGAGCAAGGAAACGACGGTGTGATTTTTTTTGGATCATTGAACGTTACATGTTTTCTAACAATCTCAGAAATTGGCTTAGCATAAGTCTGTCTGTGGCCCGACAGTATGTCAGCGCTTTGCGTGAAGTCTTCTTGACCAGTTGTATCAGCTGCCGCGAAACAGGGCTTGAGTCGGTCAATGGAAACATTGACTTGTCTATTGTTGTGATCGATAATAAAGTTTTTGTCACCGCGCTTGATCACACGGTGTGGACCAGTGTACGGCAGCTGTAAGGACTTGCGCAGTGCGCCCATACGTAAGAAAACATGAGTACAAGTCTTGAGTTCCTGATTGACGAATGTTTTTTCGGTGCAGTGCTGAGATGCTGGCGATGGTTTTAGTTCGGCGAAGTGATTTTTTAACTGTCTCACGAACTCACTTTGTGGGACTGTATTTGAGTTGTCCAGGAATTGTCCAGGTAGTCTTATCGTGATCCCGTAAACTAATTCAGCACAGGAAGCTTGCAATTCCTCACTGAACGACGATCGTAGTCCTAACATGCTTGTCGGAAGTATGCTGGTCCAGTCGGAGCACTTGTGACACATGATGGCAGACTTAAGAGTGCGGTGCCATCTCTCGCAACCATGCCATTACACTTTGGATTATAAGCCGTGGTTCGTACGCGTTTGAAGTTGTATATACGGCGAATGCGACTGTGGCAGCCGTTATGCCCGGTACAGGAACCGCCTCGGGTCAACGCGTGTAACGATCTATTAGCGAGACGCAGTATCGCTGGCTATCAGAAATCGGGAAAGGACCAATGATGTAGAAGTGTATTTCTGCAAAACGTTGTGAAGCTAAAGTGAAATTGGCGAGAGGTGACTTGGTGTGCCTTGCAACTTTCGACTTTTGACATTGAATACATTGTTGAGTGAAGTTTCTCGAATCTTTTCGCAGCGAAGGCCAGATAAAATTTTTAGTTAATATATTGGTGGTAGCTTGGATTCCGGAGTGCGAAAGATTGTGAAATGATTCGAAAACTTGTTTCCGGAAGTTTAACGGAATGAATGGTCGAGGTGTACCAGTCGAAATTAATGTGTTTATTGGAGTTAAACGTTATTGGAACTTGCTTGAGATTTAGTGACATGCTGTTACTATGCAAGAGTTCTCGCAATTCTGCATCATTGGTTTGTGCATCCGCGATTATTGTATAGTCAATGTTTTCAGGAACGGAAATTTGATCTATATATACGTGATAAGGTATCTGCAACAACGTTGTTAACGCCGGAGATGTGCTGGATATCGGTTGTAAATTGACCGATGAAATCTAGATGCCGAAATTGACGTGGAGATGCTTTATCTGGATTCTGATAAAATGCGTACACAAGGGGCTTATGGTCAGTAAACAATGTGAACTCACGACCTTCGAGGGGATGTCGGAAGTGCTTAATGCCCGAATAAGCTGCGAGCAGCTCTCTGTATAACTTTCAATTGTAAAATTGTATTAAAAGTATTTATACGAATAGGTTCGCAATAATGAATTTTTGTTCCTTAAAAATATGAAATTATACGTAGCAAAGATACAATAGCGAAATTCGAAAATTATGATATACGAGTATCTTGATATTCATATCGACTTTAACGTTTACGAATTTTATTATTAATATTACGAATTATATATAGCTAATTATGACAAATATTTAAAAAAAATTTATAGAACATGTTTAAAAATATTTATTAAACATAGAAGGCTGTAACGAACACACAATTATTTACATAAACAGTCTCTTTTTATCATTAATGACTTGAATATGTAGAAGTTGTATGCAAAATAATATTAATTACTGGTAGTTCATTGAAGATGTAATTCAAATGATGGAACTTGTTCTTAACATATTCAGCGAAACGATTCATCTTTTTTTTTAAATTCGTCTTCTGTTTACGCACATTTTTTTGGCCATAACTTATCTTCGACTATCTTTATAATTTACCCATCCACAATTATAAAATATGTAATCGAGAAGCACGCGCATGATTAAACTTTAGAACAATATTCGGAAGGTGTGCCTTTTTACGATATAAGTTGAGGATTTATTCACATACCGCAAACACGAGTGGAACTTTAGGCTTTGTAACCAATGTATTTTGGAGTGTGCGATTAAATTGCCGTTTTTAAAAATGCTGTTTTGAAAAATCCCTTTATGAACCTAATATTTTGTGCCTTTCTGATGCTTTTAAAATTCGCTTATGAACCTTTAATTTTTTTGAAATATCTTATTTTGGGAAATCCATTTTTAACATATTTTTTTGAAAAGATATCCTTCTATACACCGCCCCAACGTTAAATAAAAATATATTTATATTTTATACTTGTTGACATTGACCAGAAATTTGCTCTTTCCTCGTTCGTGTGTCTAATTTTGCTATGAAATCTAAATTTTATTCCATCGCCTTTAAAAATCAAAATTTTAAACAAGCATAATATAACGAAGAACCAATTAAATTTCATAATCGTCATAGCAATTTATTAAAAAAGAAAATAACTGTTCGGTTTTCTATAAATTACGTCAAATATTTACGCACTATGAATTAGTTCGTACTATATATGACGATAGAAAAATATTCATAATATACACGCAAAGTTCGTATTATAGATGACGAGAGAAAAATATTCATAATATATACGAAAAGTTCGTATATCTACGAAATAGTTCGTATTATAGGTTAGGAGAGAAAAATATTCATAATATATACGAAAACTTTGTAATATTTTTATTTTATACGTATTATATCATACTCGTATAACAGTCATTTAGTTCATTCGTTCTTAAAATTTGTTGCAAACTTGTTATGTTTCTTGGTGATAAATTTAAAAAAAAATAATTTATTGAAATCATAGTGTTTTATTTTGTTTTTATAAACAATTATATAATAAAAACAACTATTATTTTGATTGTGAAAAAAAATAGTGATAATTTTAGTTGCATTCAGGTAAGTTTTATATTTAAAGGAATTCTTTTTTGTTGATCATCCGCATAGAAAAGCATTCATTTTTAATTCTATGCGTGCGTTAATTAGTCATGCAAATATATTTATTTATAGTCATTTATTATAACATAATTCTTAAATGATTTTATAGAATCGGAAGTTGACGCTGAAGTTTGCTTAAAAAGCATTAAGTGCGACAAACTATCAGCTAATGAGTTCGGAGCGTTTGGCAAGCTTGTAGCCGATACAAAATTAAGGAAATACAACAAGACCTAACATCGCTTCAAAATATTTTAATAAATGCGGAAAATATAAAAAACCAAGTGGTTACAGATTGGTAAGCATTACTTTGCTATACTAAAATTATTTTAGAATTATTCAAATCATGACATATTCAGAAGTAATCAATTTTTGTTGCGGTAATTAGATTAAATACTGTTTATTGGAATTTGATTAAATAGCAAAATATAATATTTATGTTATCTTCCAATTTAATTTTTAAGAAATATGTACTAAAATAACTTCCATTGAAAGTTTGCCAGATCCGTGCATTTAATTGATATTTAAAAACTGTTTTATGTTATAATTTTCAACTCACATAAACTTTGTTGTTTTTTCAACGTTTGGTAAGTAAATAGTTGATAAATGTTTGCTGTGAAAAATTATTCTACTACCACCACAAATTTTAATGAATAATTAAAATAATTAATAATATTTAGTCAATAGTTTGTTTATTAGAGGCTGTTGATTTATGAAAAACTAAATTAAAAAAGTTCACCTAGTTTCTTTAGTTTCCATAAACTGCCAGGATTCATGTATTTAATGCTTAATAATTTAAAACGTAATCTTGATAGCATTGATGGTCTTAATATTATAGCTGTTAAAACAAACTGATCTATTGTGATTCCCAATTAAATGATAATTAGAAATCAAAATATATCACGTTTATTTTGAATACGACATGATATTAAATAGTATATGATTATTTTTTGCAGATAAACATCGATTTTAAATGTATTCATCCATCTTCCGAGGACATTATGACTGATTGGGAAGACCATTTTAAAGTTTCTAAAGGAGGAAAACCGTGTTAAATCTTCTGAATAAAAACGGTTTTAAATGAAATCAATTAAAGGGGTTTCGCTAAAGGTAAACTAAGTTCAGAAATTAACGTGAAAGTCAATTTATTTACATATAACTCAAGCAGTACATTTATTGTTACTCTTTTTTACTTCTAGAGGATGCCGCTCTTCAGCTTCTTTGGTGCTTCCATTGATTCCTAACTCCTACTCAAAAAATAAGAAAAACGGATAATAACAGGAAAAAAGTAGTACAAATAAAAAAGACACAAGGAAGCGATGATTTACACAGGATTTGTTCAGCAAATTGTGGAGCATATTAACTTGTTAAAAGAAAAATTAGAATGCATTCAGCCATTCATACTGGGCATGGGAAACGTGCAGCAGTGTGAAAAATATTTTATGTTCTTAGAAGGTATTAATAATTATTTTCGATAAGTTAATTAGAGCAGTAGATATCTGCTGCACATCGTTCTTTCTGTTTTTATTTTAAAATATGGCACAACGGCAAAGTTTGTGTGAAATTTTGTACTATCATTCTTTTTCAAATCTAACCATATTGTAAAACAAAAATCCTCTAAAGTCAGTCTGATATTACAAGAGCTTACAAATTAGAGTACTGTTGCTTTATATTTTTTATTATCCTAACTGATTATTTTTTCTATTTTAATGCTGAGCTGCTAGACATTTTAACTTATTTTGTATTATTCCAAAGTATATTATTAAAATAATATTGATCATTTGATTAATACGTATAACGTGTATTTGTAGGAAACATATAATAAATTTCTATGTTTTTATTATTTTATTAAGTTACATAATTACAGAGTTACATAATTAAGTAATAAATCATAAGGTGAACCAAAACTGAAATTTATAATTTAAAAAATAAAAGTATGAATCAATGATGCCCAAATCGCTATCAAGGATCCAACAAATCGAGATATTTAATTACGATAAATTATGCTTGGAACAAGAAATGGACGATGAAATCCGTCAAGATAATTAGACTTATCTAATTAAAAAAAAAAAAAATCCATACCAGGTTCTATAACGAGATGATGTGGTGCGACTCCGAAAATTCGACCGTATATAACACGAAAATTTCGTCAACTAGTGATATCACTCATAAGCTTTCACCTCAAGCATAAAAGCTACTATTAGACTTGTAAGCGAACGATATCTGTGACCGAAACGTACGAAAAGATGTTACAAATTTCATGAGAATTCGTGGACCATACCAATGCTCGATAAACAAATGCAACCCGCTACATGAACGATTTAGCCACATCAACATGTATTTCATTGAACCATTACCGTCGGAAATACGGTTGAAGTAACTGGAGGCTCAGTTCGAGATCGGTGACATTCCCATCAACGAAACCAAGCATACGAGCATGTGATTGCGGCTCTCGATCTCGATATACGGTTAAATGCGTATGCGACAAAATTTTCAAACCCCTACCATCCGGGAAAGATAAGGCTCTCAAAGAAGATGTATTCAAACGATTATGCGAATCAGCCAGCTCGATCACCGATTATTTGATCTTCAACTCGACGATAAAAAACCATCCCAGTTGGGAAATGGAATCATTATACGAGAATCGAATTACGGAATTGGTGATTAGTAACTTGTAATTACAACGGGTAACCCATGAGCCAGTAATTTTGTTGCGTTTGCATCTCATGAAAAATACAACGTGTTGTCACTCAAATTATATTCCGCAAATTAATCCACGATAGATACATTTGGTTACAAAAATATGATTCTCAATATGGGTTTACGTACAGTTCCATTAGTTTGGAAATTTACAATAGCAAATGTAGATCGGTGTACTCTCGGTGCGGATTTTCCTTCATATTAAGGTTTATTGGTCAACGTTAAGAATAAAAACCATATCGATCCAAACACGTTATTAGGCGTCAAAGACAAGTCAATTGGAAGTTCTAAATTTGCTATCCGAATTCCGTCAAATACAAGCAAACATAATGTCATGAAAAATAATTGGACCAGTTCACCCCACATCGTTAATAAACGATGGAAATTGACATTTTTGTGGCGACTCCCGTGCTTTAAACAGGTAAATGAAGCTCGATTGCTATTCAAGACTATTCGTAACTGACTATTTCACGCATCAGCTTCACTCGAATATTTTTCAACGATTGACCTAATTAGAGCCTATCATCAGCTTGAGATTGAAGGTAAATATGACGAAACCCCGCAACTTGTACACCGCTCAATGTACTCGGCTAATAAACTCCATATTTCGCGACGTACCGTTCATTTTCCCATATATCGTCGATCTTTTGATCACGTCAAAAACCATGGATGATAATGTCAGGCATTTAATAATTGGTTTTTAAAGGACGCAGGTTTGGTAATCAACCTCAATAAATGTGTTATCATCGTTTACTCGGATTCGGCATATCCGCAAACAGAATTTCTTTGGATACGTCGCGCGTTGTAGCAATTACAAATTTCCCAATGCCATCGACTTCCAATGGCTTGCAGCGTTTTTTTAGACATGATCATTTACTACCGAATTTGTCTGCTTAAAATGGCGCACGACCAAGCATATTTATACACTTTCCTGAAAGGTCTCAAGAAACAGGGCAACGCGGCTCTAGTCTATTAGGTCGTTCGAAGCGTGCAAAATTTTTGCCTCGCTCCATAGCAGTAATAGTCGCGAGAGTTTATTCTTTTCTCCAAATACAAACCTCTAACGTTTGCTTTACATCAAAATCCGCACACCCTTTAATCCCTAAAAATTATCGACGACAAATTTGCTAATCAGCGCATAACGTGTAGCATCCTGAATATGAAACAGTCACGGATGCAGTAATAAAAACTTGGACTAGTAGATTCGGAGTTCAATCGGTGATCGTTATGGATAGAGGCGAGCGAATCTGCTCTTTATGTAGAGCTACTAAAAGCACTGGCAATGGAGCAGAAGTGAACCACATGGATAAAGTCCTTCTCGTTGATATTCCTCGGCCTTAGGACAGCATTTCGGAAAGATTTTAAAAGCACGTCCGCAGAGGTGGTCTACGGCAAAGACATGTGACTATTTTATTCAGGGAAAAATTGAATTCGTGGCACAGCTCAGAAAAAAAATCAAAGTTTTACAATCGGCGACAGCATCGAATCACAAAGTCAGATCTCGTGTTTAAGGACGTACGAAGGACCATTTCAAGTAGGCAAACGCACCGATATGTATTTTACGTTTCTTGTAAAAGGTGTAAAATCCACAGTTCTGTGCCACCTTCCTAGAATTGTATGCCAACCGAATCAATTAATAAAGAACCGACAAGCAATATTCCAATTAAAGAATGAAAATAAGTTGCACTTGCTACCAATATGATTAAAGGCCAAGATATTAAATCACAATCTGGTCGGGCTATTAACAAACCTGTTCGTTGCTAATAGATCTTGCTATCGTTCTCGATGTTGCCGCATTAAAATTGGGAAAACATTAAAACCAGCGACCGAGTCATAGCGTACTGTCATCGATTCATTCAGCACAAATCGTACAAGGACAGTTACAACGAAACGCTATCTAGTAACGAACTTCAATATGCAGAATGGGTAATAGTCAAAGTCATCCAGTTCAGTCATCCAGACTTTAATCGCGAAATCGAGTGTTTAAGATCCTCAAACACCCTGAACCGGAAAAGCCGACTGTTGCCTCTGAATCCAGTGATTGACCAGGACATTAACCAGGAACAACATAGTTACTTTACGGATCATAGAGGATGCTCATCGCAAAACGTTGCATGGGGGCACTCAATTAACTTTAGCTTATCTAAGGAACAAATATTGGAAAAAGAGCTGTGCGCAAGGTGATTCAAAAATGTCTAAAATGTTTCCGCCACAAGTAACATATGTCAGAACAACTAATGAGAACTTTTCCAGCTGCCAGAGTGCAACCAGGAAGAGCATTTGCCAAAACAGGAATTGATTATGCCGGTCCCATCCAAGTGAGAACAACAAAAGGAAGGGGGCACAAGGCCTACAAAGGATATATATAGCACTTTTCGTATGTATGGTAACTAAAGCGATCCGTATCGAAATAGTAAGCAGTCTTACAACGGAATCCTTCATTGCTGCCTACAAGCGTTTCGTTTCCAGGAGAGGCTTGTGTACCGATATTTTTTCCGACAATGGAACTTACTTTGTCGGAGCAAATTCTGCATTAAAAAATAACTATCGCATGGCCATGACAACATTACCGAGCGACATTGCAGCTATGTTAGCTACTGATGGAACCAATTGGCACTTCATTCCGCCTCACACTCCTCATTTTGAAGGTATCTAGGAGGCAGGTATTAAATCAGTAAAATTTCATCTCGAGGGTTATTGGTGATTCAACATTAACATTCGAGGAACTGTGCACGGTAACAACTCAAATTGAAGCGTGTCTTAACTGTCGGCCTTTAACACCACTCTCAAATGATGTCTCTGACTTAGCAGTAATAACTCCAGGGCATTTCTTAATTGGTGATTCATTGAAGGCGCCACCATGTGCAAACATCGAAACTATGAGGTTGAAAACAAGAAAGCACCTGACCGAACAATTAATACAACATTTCTGGAAACGTAGGTCTTATGAATATATTCACCAACTTCAGCAGCGAACCAAGTGGACAAAGATCCAGCCTAACTTGTTGGTAAATGACTTAGTATTAATAAATGATGATCAACTACCTGCCACCCGGTGGAAGCTGGGACGGGTTCTTGAAACTCACGCTGGGAAGGATGGCTTGGTTCGAGTCGTCACAGTAAAATATCAGGACGCAACATATAAAAGGCCAATCACAAAATTATGCAAGCTAGGCAAGAACCACATAGACGAGCAAAACAATTAGGCAGAATAAATCAAATGGCACTAGCAATATTCTCTATGTGTTGCATTTTTGGACTTGCACAAGCCACCATCCAAATAAATCCTTTCAACCAGTCTACCAGAATACACTTTGAGGAATTAGGCAAGCTAGAAATAGTGGCGACGAAATGGACATTAGTCGTTCATTACAACTGAACCTCTTATTAGGAGGAAATTGACAATTTCAAAGCAGCCCACACCGAATTGCAGTCGGCTTGTAGACAATGAGCTATTGTTCGAAAGCAATAAGGATCGTAAACGAGTGAAACGAGGTTTCGGCTATTCAGTGGGCCTTGTGTTAGGGGACATGTTTGGGGTTCTCACCCAACGAGAAGCTGAAAAGTATGTGTCCCACTTTGAAAAAAATAACGATGATGAGAATTATCGTTTGGCGCTTATCAAAAATCAAACAACTGTAATCGATAGCACCATCTATCTAGTAAAACATAACACAAATCTCACTGCAGTATCGATAAACAACTTGATAAAAGACCAACATCGCTTACAACAAAAAATGCTGCAATTACAAGAATATCGAACATACGAAGACAGAGTGCGATCAACGTTAACGAGCATTTTCGAAATGATGCTAGTAGTAAAGCGCCTTCAGGATACGCAACAAGGCTTACTTAATGTGATCTATCATGTTCATCAAGACGTGCTACGTCCATCCATACTTACACCAAGTCAATTGGAAGAAGAGTTACAGTTTATTCGTCAACACGTCCCGGTAACCATTACTCTACCAGGACCCGATATTCACGACCTCCATCACGTGTATGATAGCATGCAAATACGCAGTAGTGACCCAGAAAAACGTAATAATTGAAATTACCTTGACACTTTCATTGGTATGGGACTATACACTAATTTTTATAGTTCCAGTTCCCAATATCAACCATGGAAGCACTCAATCACAAATAATTAGTTCTACCGATTACAAAGCAATCGACAACCAGCGTGAACACTTCGCATTATTAACCAGAGAAGAGTTTCAACAATGTCAAGTCTTCAAGCCTGATCACTTCTTATGCGAGGTATCACAAATTAGGAACACTCCCGTTAACCAAACGCATTGCGAGGTAGCGATTCTACAACGAAAGGTGGGACTAGATACCGTATGCAGATTTACGTGATACCTAACGAACTCGTAGTCCATGTCATACGTGGGTCTAGGAAAGAATCGCATGCGATTGTAGGCTCCGGCATAGTAGAACTCGAGGCCGGCTGCGTGTTCAAAGATTCTGATGTTCAAATAATTGCTGTAGGTACAACTAAACACAACATCAACATATTTTCTCACCATACCAATCAGCTAATGCATGGTGCCAACAACTTACGAACCTTTAGTGCGTTTGTTAAAAATAAAACAAAGGGAGATAACGAATTGAAGTTATTAATCACGCCAGAAACAACAGTATTGGACAAACATTTAGAGGCATAGAAAGATGACGAGGACGTTACCTTTCATCTCGAAAACGTTCATCACATTCACCATTACGCGATGATCTACATCTTATTTTGGAGCGTCGTAGTAGTAGGAGTCATGTGGCTTGTAAACAGATTAATGGAAAAATGTATCGCCACTCGCAGGCCCCCATCTCCATTAAGGCGACCAGAAGGAAGTGACGTTCAGCGGATGTGCGACTTGGAAAACGTCGACATGGGAATATGTCGAAGCAAGTTTAACATGATGCTTCATACAGGGTTAATAGCACATGTGTCCACGTAGGGTTAACATGTAGTGTCAAATTTGTATAGCATATAAGCATTTTCTTTATTTTATAATTATATAATTTTAACCTCAGCACTGTGTAATTTGTATATAAACCGTAAAAATAAAATAAAATTTTGTATTAAAAAATTAATACTTCCAACGTTAACTATTAATTCGGACCTCACCAGTGGTAATCCGAATAAAAAACTACTTCACCAAATCAAAGAAGAAGCTTGATTTGTATGTATACCATTAACGCATTAAATGTGAATAACCTAGTTCGCGGTTCAAACGATCGAGCGCTGCTGAAGTCAGCGAGATTCATATAATTTTGCATCTTGTGTTATTCGGAACGAGTTGGAAACATTTAGTCAAAGTGAATGAACGCAAAGAATATATTGATAGAATATTGATATTTTAGTTATGGGAATTTGTTCTTTTTGTAATTCTATCAACCTCTCTTTCTATTTAGAGACATACTCCAACTATGCGTAGCAGTCCTATAATTTATTATGGATGTGTAAATGGAGATTCTGATTTCATCTTAAGATTTTCGAACTATATTTTAATTTTCAGGTTGAGATAAACTGGATGGCTCATTATCAAACTTTAATTTCCACTAATATAATGAAATGCCACCAATTTGATTTTACTTATTTGTCGCCAATCGTGGGTTGGAGTTTACCAAAAATAATTATTGAAGTGATATACTACGATGTTATAAAACAGGTTTCTCGACAGTGTGCCAGATACCTCATGCTATCTTAAGATCAAGGTTCAAACTTATTTGCACATCAACTAGCAACCAAGTTTTTTTTATTTATTTATATTAGGACTGAGTCTTGTACCCATTTCCCCAGTTTCGTGTAACTCCTCTTCAGATTTTTCACCACAGTAAGTCTACTGACCTCCTGGCCGCGATAAGTCGAATGGTTTGGTTCTTTGCAGTCTTCTTCTTGGTGTTTGTATGATTTTGATGTTTGTCTTCTTGGCACAACCCAAGAGTTGGCTACTATATGCCCATACAGGTCCTAGAATTTGTTTGAATGCGTTACTACTATCGAGTTTATCATTATTGGCATATGATTAACGTTTAGATTTGTAAAGTTCACTTGGATTGATTTTGCATCATTTAATTTGATTCGCTATTTCTTTGTCCAATTGCATATCTGGTTAGTAGCCGCCTGTAATTTACTAGTGGAGTCATTGATATTCTTTGCTGTTGCAAGTATTAGTAGTTGGTATATCTCTAGTACATATATATGAGATAAAGGATTGGCCCAAGAACACTCCCTTGTGGTACTCCTGCTGTTATTCGTTTAAGTTGGGAGTATTCATTCTCATACTTTACTCAGAAGTGCCTCTCTGATATGTATGATTTTAAAATTTGAAAAAATTGCTTACGAAAGGAATATAGTTGAGCATATTTGTTTGCTTTCTAGTGATTTCTCGATTACATCAGTAATTCGATGTACTTGTGCTATCGTATAATGTTTTACCCTAAATCCAAACTGATGTGAGGGGATAAGATTCCTTTCTTCGATAATTGGTTTTAGTCTTGTAAGAAGAAACTCTTTTCAATGGCCTATATGAAGCTTTATCAATAGGAGGTTTGTTCGGCTTAAGTGTCATAATTACTTCTGCAACTTTCCATTGTCTTGGTACATATCTTAGTCGAAATGCTGCATTAATTATTTGCACTAGTTTCCTCAACGCTTTCTCTGGTAACACTTTTAATATCTGACCCGTTATAAGATCATATCCTGGAGCCTTATACGCATTCAGATTATTCTTGATTTTCCATTTCAGTTCTTTCAATGTTACATGTGTAATTTTTGTTTCATCCTGTTTATTTATCGCGGTGATATTTTCCTTTTCCGTTTGTTTGGGGTAAGGCTGGAATGTTTCTTCAAGGTGATTTGCAAACAAATCTGCTTTTTGTTTAGCATTTCCAGCCCAATTCCCTATATTTTTAATTTGAGGAACCACAAGTTTGGGTCTTTTAAGATTCTTAGTTGCTTTCCATAATGGTTAAATACCCTCTTATTTTCCGAGCTTCGATGTTTTTGCCAATTCTTCCGTGTTTTTCTTGTTTTATTTTTAAGAAGTTCCCTCACTTTCTCTGGATAACTAGTATTGCGCTTCATTTTCTTACTATTTATTAGAAGTGCTTTCCTACGCAGCACTTTGGATATTATGGATGAATTTATCTAGTTCGTCTTGTTTGGGCTGGTCCCTGTATTGGGTTCTGCAGACTAATTCTTTGTGTAAGCAGTGTTTGGAAGAGATCCCAATTGGTTTTGAAGCTCGTTAATTTCAGGTAGCTCTTTCATAATAATTGTGATCACCACTAAGTATTTTTTGCATTATAGTCCCCTCCAATTAAAAAGACACTTCCTAGTGTTTTGATAAGATTAATATAATCTACTTGTTTGAGATTGTATCTTGGAGAGCAGTATATTGCTGAGATACTACAAGATTTAATATTGTTTAATTGTATTTTGATTATTGTGACTTGCATGGAAAGTTTCTCGACTTTGAGTTCTTCGTTATGTTTTATATAATCTTTTATGAGGAGAGCTGATCCACATCTAGCTTTGTTCTCTGGATGTAATGCATGGTAGCAGTTATATCCTTTTATGTTACAGAATGAAGTTTTGGTGAAATGAGTTTCTGATATAAGACATATATCTATATTATGCATGTTTAAAAATATATCTAGTTCTTGTATGTGATACAATAGTCCGTTTGCATTCCAGGTTACAATTCGTAATATTTATTTATTTCAATTGTTTATAATTCGACTTTATATAATTTATATTTTGATACACTCGAGCAAGGTTTTCTTCTACTCTTTTATTGAAATTAGTTTAGCAGCTACGTGATTTGGAAAAATAAACAGCTAAATACTACGAGGGTCGATCAATAAGTACCCATATTTGAAAACAGGTGGCGTTGGTGTACTGTCATCTGTCAAACGACACCATACTAAATTTCAGTCTAGTTCACTGTTTAGTTTTTATTTGGCAGCCAGCTGCATCACTCGCGTAAAATGGGAAAAGAGGAATATCGATCCGTAATTCGCTTTGATATTTTTGGATGGAGAAACATGCGATGGAATAAAAGCGAAGTTGGATGCTGCCTATGGGGACTCTTCACCATCTGAGACAACCGTGAGATATTGGTTCAACGAATTTAAACGTGGTCCTACAGCTGTTTTTGATAATGGGCGAACCGGCAGACGTTGTTAGAGAGGAAATTGTTGAAACGGCCCACGACATGATTCTCGCCGGATTAATGAAAAGTGTATCGACCTAAAAGGAGATTACGTTGGAAAATAAAAAAATAATAAACTTGCGTTTTCAATCCTAACACTGATACTTTTTGATTCGCCCTCGTATTTTAAATGGTTTTTGTTTTAAAGTTTCATTGGGCATATTCAGCAGTAAGCTCTCACTGAAAAAAAATCATCAAAACTTGATGAGATCTCACTAAAATCAGAAAGAATTTCAGAATGCTGGATATGCCCATTATTTTCTACTTACAATTTATCCTTGGGCGAACAAAAAATTGAAACATTTTATACTCGATTCCGGAGTTATTCCTTCTAGTGAAATGCTCTTTGGAGTGTTGTCTCGCTACAGCCAGCAGCACGCCGTTTTTCTTTGTCGCAAAACTTCTTAAATTTGATTTTTTGAAACTGTGCCATTTGGTCGGTATAAGGGATTTGTTTACCATAATTTTTGAAATGATTTTGAATTCTTAAATCATCTATCTGCGTGTGTTTCTATTCGTAATTGTGCAAGTGTACGCTACTTGACAGGGCGGAAACATTTCACCCCTTTCGAAGCACATATTGAAGTAAAGTTTTCTTCTGTTCCAAGAAACCAAATATACGAATATATCAAGATTCGCTGAAACTGTTTTGATGGGGCATACTGGCATGCCGGGGGCTGAACTCGATTTCCTTCCAGTTTATAATTTTATTTTATGCTTTCCCATGCCTTCATCCAAAGTTGTAGTAACCCAGCAACGGTTCCATGACGTCGAAGATGATGATGATGCTGTCGCATTATCTCTCGCTGCCACGCGTCCCCAAGCTTAATAACATTCTTTGTTTAATTACATATTAAATATATAGTATATGGTTTTATTTATTTGTAATAAAATAACTATTTAATTTTAAACAATAACAATTAAAATTAAAAACACGAATCGTGTAATAATAGTAATGATAAGAACTATACAAAACTAAAAAAAAAAATTAAACAAAAAAGTTTACGATGAGGTTTTTCTACAAAATAAAATTTCTAATACAACTTTGGCACATAATTAAACAAAATTGATATAAATAAATTAATTAAGTAAATAATACAAATTTTTCTTATTTTTTGTTTGCTCGAAAATAGTTTTTTTTTTTAAATAATAACAAAATTATTTTGAGGTATAGTTTACAGTCATTCACTCACAAAAATATTATAGTTCCTAAGCTTATGTCTCTCGTGCCGGTAACGCGTTGACTATTTCTGTGTGATATAAATTCACACATATAAACACATCCTAATGCAGATATACATATATATATTCACAATCTTCATGAAAACTTACACATATATATAGTTTTTTTGGGGGGTACGCCTAAATATTAATGGAATTTTCATGAAAATTTCTTTTATAATAAAAATGTCTAACTGTATATAGTCTAATACTAGGTACAAAAACAAAAAAAAGTTTATGACGCGAAAAATTCGCGCTACTGTTGGGAACTCGGTGATATCAGCCATCGATCATCATTTTGTGGCGATCGTGTGATTTGATTATTGTTCGGACTCTGTTGCTGTTGTGAAGGAGACATTTGATGGTTTAGTTGTTGATTTGGCATGTGCTGCTGCTGCTGTTGTGGATTATTACGAGCACGATTTTTTATTAGATCTAATTGAACTTTAAGATTGGCTTCCAATTTTTGGAGATTTTCCTGCAAGCATTGGAAAATAAATGAAATCGGTGTTAAATCTTAATCTTATTATTACGCTATACTTACAATTTCTTCTAATTTTCTACAAATGTCTAGTCTTTCCTCTCTTTCTTCCGGATCCATAGATGCTAATATTTCATCCCGATGCCTTGTCGAGTACGCGATTTCTGTTTGCACCTACAATAAAATAAAAATTAAAAATAAATCGTATTTTCTGATATCATTAAACACTATACCTTCAAATATTCTTGTGCCACTTTTTTATTGTCCTCGAATATCTGCTGTGACAGCCGATTATTCGGATCTGGTGTACCCGGCCTTAAATGTGGTTCCAACATTAAATGCATTGTATCTAAATCAAGTCCGCCCGTTTCACCACCGTCATCCAGCAAATGATTTGCGGTTAAATTGTCAGTTTCATCCAAATGTGTGCCGGATGGTTGTACGGTACGTGTCTCGGTTACTGTTAAATTTTCACGTCCCTGGCTGTTCGCTGTAATCAAAATAAAACAAATCACTCGGTTAGTAAGTAGATTTTGATTAATTTACAAATATTTTGTGTAAGGGCTATAAATATAAATACATATACTACAAGAACACACACGGTTGGCTTCATTGCTAGCCAAGTATTTCTCGATTTCTTTTTCTTTAACGATTTTAGATAAAAAAAAATTCTAAACACAAAACGTCGTGAAAATTTTCATTCAAAAATAATATTTTTGACAAGTTATTGGCAGGCGACTTATAAATGCAGTTTCCGCCAATATACGTTTTTGGAGACCTGTTCGCGGATCACCGCATAACATGCCATACGTACGCAAATCATAATTTCACGTGTCAAAATCGTTTCATAAATTCTCTGAGATAATGTATAAAATACGTAAACTGGTGCCAACGATTTCAAAACAGCTTAGAAATAAAAAAAAACAAAAAATACTTCTCAAGTCATCTGGTTTTTTGACAACTTGTTGGCTTTTTTACATCGAAGCAGAAAAAAATTTGCTTGTCGAAATTGTTCACATAAATAACCTTTTTTGTCTTTGTCCCGTCAACCCGATATGTAATCTACAGTTTAATCTGATGTTTCACCCAGCAATCCTGGCAGGTTAAAGAACTTGATTCACATTGAAATGTTATACGGATCCTTGATATAGCGCGTCCTAAAGCTCAAAAGCCAATAATGTGTCAGGTCAGTTTCAATTTAAATATGGAAGGGGAGTTTGGCATATTTTCCGAGAGGGTAGTTTATTTACACCGTCACTATCATCAGTGTCAACAGGTCAGTTTAGTTTTTAATCGAACTATTCGTGTTGTTATAGAACCGAGAATTTCCTATAAAAACTTCGAAAGTTAGTTAAATTAATAATCCTGTGGCACTATTCCAGGAATAAGTTTAGCGCAAAAATTGATATTAAAATGATATTAAAGGAATAATTTTAGCGCAAAAATTTTCAAAACAAAGTTACTTGGGAAACTTTTGTTCCACAAAATTTTTATAGGGAAAAATATTTTCCTATTTAACTTTATTTTGAAAATAGTTACACCAAACTTATTCCCTCAGTAGGCCAGAAAAATATAATTTAGACGAAAATGCTATGAACATATTTTTCTCAACTAACTATTCCCAGGGAAAATCAGAACAGTGCCACTGGACCTAGCCCAAATGCCAATTCTAGTTTCTTAAGCAAACAGATTCAGTTCTTTAGGTCCAGAAATGCTTTAATGTTTTAAAATAAAGTAAGTTATAGGATTTCCCGTAGATTGCAAGTGGCGCTTCCCATTATACTTTCTTTAATATGTTCCTTCCTTTAGAATTTGGTCAATTTCCGGAGCCGATTTTTTTTAATTCCAAGATGGCTCATTTTTCATCTTTTATGAACATTTTGTAACTCCTCTGAAGTTTTTCTTATCCCTTGAGATTAAGTCAGAAATGTTTGACACATTTGCATTTTTTATTTGACACATTTCCAGTCACTTAAGCTCGTTCCAAAATATTTTTCTAGACAGTATTTACATCATTTTAGACGGATTTAAACATTTTTAATCTAGATCTATTTTATAAAAACAAACAATTTGGCTTATTTTCCGTCGTCATCGGAACCCAATAGCTAGTTCTTCCGTTCTTTAAGTCACCCAGGTTTGACATGTTTTTTTCTATTTGAAGTTTGGAACGGGTAATCGGTTTGGAATTTTATTATTATACGAGCGTCTAATTTACAACAAAAATTGGCCAAATTTCAGCACCTTAAGACACAAATATTTTCCGTTTCACTCTGAATTTCGGCATACATTATTAATTCTGGTGCTTGGCCTAGTCTATTTCAACAAGCTGAATAACAATTTTGCTCAGATTTAGTTTTCGAAAAATATCAGAATGGTTCTGGTTTAAACTTTCACGCTATACTTCGGCTTTAATTGAATCTACGATAGGTAGTTTTCATGTATAATTTGGCAAATCCCATATCTCAAACATATCAACAAATTTTAAATTTTTATTATTATTTGGGAATGGTTTCAACATTTCATAATTTTAGTACAATCTCGAATTACCAAGTTTGGTGAATTTCGGGCAGTTATATCTTACAATATTTTCATTTTTGTCTTGCTAAGCAAATCAAACCATTTGTAAAATTTCTGTTTCACAAATTTGGTATCATTCTAACAGTTGCATGAATAATTTTTTGTGTTTGGAAATACGCCAAAATATGGATTCGACGGGCTCAGAACCAGTTCTCTTAGTTTGATAGAATTAATGATTACATTCGAAATTTGCAACAAAGAGAATTAATAATTTTCGGAGTTCTGGGGTCTGAAAATATACAAAATCCCCCCCCACAGGGGAGCTAATTAAAATTAGAAAAATATTTAAGGCTGACAATTTAACCAAATTACGCAAACAAAATTAAAATTTGTAATATAGGATATACAGTTTTGCATGCAATGTTCTATAGAGATTTGGTGTTGAAGCAGTACTTTAGGAATGAATTTTTAAAAACTGGAAAAATGCCAAACTCCAAAAAAAATTTCAAAGTACTATAAAAAAAATTCGGAGAATAGCTAAACTTATCTGGAATACACGCTCGACCTGTAAATAATTTTTTATATCTGGAAATATGCCAAATTATTAAGTAATTTGCCAAACTTTAAATCTACAAGTAAAGTTTAATAAATTCAGTCTATTGTTTAATTTGGCATACTTTGGCAAAATGTCTATTCCAGAATTTAGTGGCTTATATTATGTATGCTAAATTATACAATATACTGCATTTTGAGCAGATCTCTCTGTTAAACGGAATGTTAGTTAACTATTTCTTACAACAACATAAGAGTTTTGGAATGCTGTAGAAATGCTTTGGGGATGATTTTCTTAAAACGGAAATATGCCAAACTCAAGAAAAGTAGAAATTTGTCGAATAAATAAGCTTCGTCATTATATTTTTGCTTGCAACATGGGAAATTATCAGCACTGTACATTTGTCTAATTTTAATCTATTTTAAATTATTTGGAAATTTCCAGACCCATATATCGGAAGGGAAATCAATAATTCGGTATGTCTAAAATTTTGAAGAGAAAGAATAATTCTAAAACTGGACCTATTCCTCAAGAAGCAGTCTATTGCTTTATATGAGAGATAATCGTTTGGAAAATTTCTATTCCAGAATTTTTCGTCTCCTTTTTAATTCTGAGGCTTGGACTATTCACTTAAAGATATTCATCCTTATCATTCTAGCAGCTATCTGAATAAAACATCGTGCATTTGGAAAATTGGAAATATGCCAAATTATTCCTCAGAGGCAATTCTTTAAATTTAGAAGAATTAATGATTAGGTTTCAAATATTGTGGAATGAAGAACTATTAATTTACGATTCTGAAAATTTGTGAAATATTAGGGAATATATTGCAAAAACTATTTGGTCAATTTCCCGACAATCAGAACTGAAATATAATTATTTCTGTATGTCCCAAATTTTGAGCCTAATTCTTAATCATAAAACTATGTCGTCCAGATACAGTTTGTAGTTTAATTTGACATATGGATAAAAGCATTTTTGCATAGATGCATCGTTAGGTCTAATTCAATTTTAGTTAAATCGTACTAGAGGAATTATGACAATGCAAGTTTGCAAAATCATGAAACATAGAGTAGACCCTGATAAATACTGTTCGTCGGTTGCCTATATAAAAATGTACGAATCACAGTTCCCCCAAAAATAAAGCGAGAATTCCACAGTGAAACATTTTTTTCAGTAAAATTAATACGAGATAAAAATATAAATCCTTTACTTGTTAGAAAGAAACAAAAACAAATTTCAGTAAAATTAACTGGGGAAAATATTGCCATAAAAAGTATGAATCTTAATACTTTTTATGGCAACATTTGTTTGTCTTTGTCACTCTAACGTAATTTTAATGTGTATACTCTCATCTTTTCGGTTTCTCAGTATTTTTTACTGAAAAAAATTGTTTCACTGTGGAATTCTCGCTTTATGGGATAAAATTAACGTCAAAACTGCTATAAAATGGAATTATTTTTCCCAATAAAAACGATTCTCAAATACACTTTGGGGAATAAAAAATTCCCAATTGCTAGAAAAACGTCACTAATTCCTAAGGTATTTAAATTTGATTTAAATTATTCGAAAGCACAAAATTTGGTATATTTCCAATTCAAAATTTTCTTTATCAGCAATGTAGAAATTTTTATATATTCTATTCAGAAGTTTATTAACAACTTTACAATTTTAGCAGTCCTAAATTTTGAACAGCTTGGCTTATTTCCAAACGATACAATATTCATTCAATCGAAGACTAGCAGCAGGATTCCAATAAGTCAGATTACTTTTGGCATATTTACAGTACCTATTCAATTAGTTCGGTGGTAAGTATATTAAAAATTAGTTGGTGCAGATTGATTTGACATATTTCCAGTTCTAAAATCTGAAGTTTCCGTTTTAAAATCTGAAGCATAGTAAAAACTTTTTCTAACATCACTAATGATAGCGATATGATTTATTGATTTAGCTCTAAAGCTTGCACAGTTTGGCATATTTCCAGTTCATGAGAATCAGTCTACTAACTCTATCTCTGATATATTTGCAAAACTAATTCAAGAATGGTTTGGCATTTTTTTAGTTTTAAAATCTATAGTAATTAATTCCAATTTCATTTAAAAATAATAATGGTACCATTTTTCATAGTGGCGACATTACCTACTAATTTTAAATGCATAGTTTGGCAGATTTCCAGATCGTAAACTGGTTTACTACTTTGAATATTATTTTGATAAAAATTTGTAAAATCAATATATTTACAGTATCATTTTGATACTCATCATTTTAAAATCAGTTTTTGTCATGATTTGGCATTTTTCCAGTTCATAAACATCAGATTACTAATTTTAAAATGCCATATTCATATTATCGAAGGTTGGAAGCATGATAAAAATTATCAGATTACTTTTAACAATTCGATACCGACGAAATACTGTATATCTAATTTAGGTTGGAGAATAGGTTGTAAATTTTCCGATTTTAAAATCTGAAGTTACCAGTTCAGGTTTTTAAGTCGGATGTTGTACTACCTTGACAAATTTTAATATCTTAATTTTTTAAGGCCGCTTTATCATCTTTCATGATAACAATATTATGTTTGTATTACTAGTTTAGTTCGGCATATTTCCAGTTCAGCAATAAATTTATTACTTCTAAAAGTGCTCGTTTTGTTATCTCTACTTAGTTTGGCATATTTCCAGTTTATGAAAATTAGTTTACCATTTCTAAAACGGCCAAATTAAGCTTATCGGCGGTCGGAAGCATGATAAAAGATAGCTAATGTACATAAGGCATAGATTTTTGGTGGAGACTGATGATTTGGCTTATTTCCTGTTTTAAAATCAAGTTTCAGTTTTAATATCAGAATGATAATGATATGATTTATTGATTTAGCTCTAAAGCTAGCATAGTTTGACATATTTCAAGTTCATGAGAATCAGTTTACCAACTCTACCTTTGATATATTTGCAAAACTAATTCTATCATGATTTGGCAATTTTCCAGTTTTCACATCTAGAATAATTGATTCCAGTTTCATAATTAAAATTATATAAAAACATTTGGCCGGTCACATTTTTCATGATAACGACATATTAGTTTTAAACGCATAGTTTGGCATATTTCCAGTTCAGGAACTAGTTTAGTACTTCTAAAAATGCCAACAATTATAGGAGGTTTCTAGCAAGTTAAAAATTAACCAAATTATGATATATTTATTGTACCAACTCGATTAGTTCGTAGATGTATTCAATTTAAGTTTGGCATTTTTCCAGTTTCAAACTACCAGTTCCAGTTTTAAAATCGAAAATATAGTTAAAATTTGATAAATTTAAAAATCTCAATGGTCGTTTTATTATCTCTACTTAGTTTGGCATATTTCCAGTTTATGAAAATTAGTTTATCATTTCTAAAACGGCCAAATTAAGCTTATCGGCGATCGGAAGCATGATAAAAGATAGCCAATTTACCTTTGACATAAATTTTTGGTGGAGGCTGATGATTTGGCTTATTTCCTGTTTTAAAATCTAAGTTTCAGTTTTAATATCAGAATGATAATGATATGATTTATAAATTTAGCTCTAAAGCTTGCATAGTTTACATATTTCCAGTTCATGAGAATCAGTTTACTAACTCTACCTTTAATATATTTGCAAAACTAATTTGAAAATAATTTGGTAATTTTCCTGTTTTTTAAATCTATAATAATTTATTCCAGTTTCATAATCAAATTAATATAAAAAAAAAAATTCACATTTAAAAATATTAAAGGCCGGTCACTATCTTTCATGATAACGACATTACTTATTAGTTTTAAACGCTTAGTTTGGCATATTTCCAGATCATGAACTGGTTACTACTTCTAAAACTTACAAATTATTTTGATAAAAATTTATTTTCGTCGGTATATACAATTATTTCTGGAGAAGGGTTTGCCATTTTAAAATCTTAGTTGTCATGGTTTGGCATATTTCCAATTCATAAACATTAGTTTACTAATTTTAAAATGCCAAATTCATATTATCGAAGATTGGAAGCAGGATAAAAATTACCAGACAACTTTTGCATATTTCTAGGTTGGAGACTGGTTTGTAATTTTTCCAATTTTAAAATATGAAGTTACCAGTTCCAGTTTTAAAATCAATAGTAAAAGCTTAATGCCTTAATAAATTTTAATATCTTAATATTTTTATACGCCATTTTACCATCTCTAATGATAACAATATCATTTACTGGTTTAGTTTAAAAGATTGCCTAGTTTGGCATATTTCCAGTTCAGGAACTAGTTTATTACTTCTAAAAATGCCAAAAATTATAGGTTTGTAGCAAGTTAAAAATTAACCAAATTATGACATATTTATCGTCCCAATTCGATTAGTTCGTTGATGTATTCAATTTAGGTTGAATACTGGTTTGGCATTTTTCCAGGTTTAAAATCTGAAATTACCAGTTCCAGTTATAAAATCGAAAGTATAGTAAAATATTGATAAATTTAAAAATCTTATTGGTCGTTTTGCTATCTCTAATTAGTTTGGCTTATTTCGAGTTCATGAAATAAGGTTTTCGAGGGTCGGAAGCATGATAAAATATAGCCAAATTAATTTTGGCAGATATTTTCGGTGGAGCATGATAGCAGAATGATTTGGCTTATTTCCGGTTTTAAAATTTACACTAAATGGACTCATACATACTCGGCATACACTTAATACGAAAAAAATATTTAAAGGAAAATCATCACACATTCAAACTGCATAAAAATTTAAATCAAAATACCAGATATTTCGGATCATTTCACACATTAGCGCCCCATCACAAATTAAAATGGATACAAAAGAGTTAGACACTGTGTCGCCGATTTACAAATGAATATTTTATGACTCCATGACATGATCATATAAATAGCACAAAACATATTTTACTGAACTAAAATAAAATGTATTCGGAAATTTTTTAGAATTTCCGCGTAATATCAACAAAACGTTATTAATCCATGACCATTTCCAATAACGCGATGAGTCACTATATTACACACACAAATACATAATGAAACCTACTATAAATAATCCAACAGCATCTTAAACTGTCTCGATTCGAAGTCATCATTGTCGTCGTTGCGCTATCACACATTTTATTATTATTTTTTTTTTTATATATTTTTGTAAAAAAAACAAATTTTCTATTTTTTTTGTTATGGAAAATTCTTAAATTATATCACAATAAAATTTTATTATAAATTAACACAAAATATAGAACTAATTATCAAATAAATTAAAACATTTTCACATTGACAATTTACGTTGTCATTTCGACCATAAATCGTTATCAATCATTTTCTGTGGATTGGTAAATTTTATTTTATGGTGAACATTAAAATAAAAAACACTATTAAAAAAAAAATCTAATTTACTTTAGAACACACAAGAAAAAAAACACAAATCATCGGACCATCGAATTAAAATGAACTGAAAATTTTTAAGTTTTCGTTTTGGGATTTTCTTTTTTTTATTATTATTTTGTGAGAGCAAAAAAGAAAATTTTTCTACTTTTCAACGGGTGATATATAAAAAAAACAAAAAACTAAAAAAAAAATTATAAAAAAATAAACACACGAGTGTATGACTAACGGTTTAATGATTTCATCAGAAGCGTCCAAATTTATTTAGATTAGAGGGTGGCATAAAAGTTTAAACTGAAAATTTTATGTAGGTCATCACCGGAAAATATATCTTATCATCGAGATAGTATTTGTGTATACTTGTAATAATTTAAATTTTAATTAAGCTACCCTATCAACCCCTTCGGATAAACTCGATGTGTTTATTTAAGAATATATTTTTGTGTTTTCACCGAGCACCAACAACAATAATTAAATCGTCTAATACAAATTTTTCCCAAATTTTTCTAATTATTAATTTATTTTATAGTTTTGATTAATCGAAAGTTAATACTCGCAATAACAATAATCATAAATTATTCGGCGTGGTTCGGGTGCGTAAGTATATGTGTGAGTGTTTTTGAGATTATTTTGAGAAAATCTCATGTTTTGTATGTAAGTTATGGAAAATGATTTTCTTCAATTTTCATTTGTTATTTGTAAATATAATTATTCTGGTTTTTTTGTTCTGCGAAATTTTCTATTTTCTATGGAAAATTATTTTTCAATATGTAAAATTTTCCAGGAAACCTGTTTAGTGGAACGTGACATGGAGTAGAAAGAATTTCCGGGTGAAATGTTTGATGAGACATCATGTTTCAAATGGAAACATAAATATTATTGTTACAAACTCGATTCAAACAAGACGAAATAATTTTAAAATTTGGTTCACTTTGAAAAATTATGAGTTTCCTCATTCAAACTGAAATCAAACTTGTAATAAGATATAACGTGGCTTTGTAATAGGATGAATATTTAATTGTAAATTAGATTTAAGACATCATCATTCAAACTGCAATAAAACAAAATAGAATATTAAAATTTTTGCAACACACTCAAATCAAATTTGTAACGAAATTGAAAGTGATTTAGTTATCGATAAAATAGTTCATGATGTACTTGAAGAAAATTTAATTGCAGTTTGATTTCAAACGTAATTTATTTTAAATGCATCATTCAAACTGCAATCAAACAAGACCAAGGTTCTAAAATTGAAATAAGCTTTAAAATATACAAATAATAAAGTTGGATTTGCAAATAATTTGCAAGAATGTTGAAATAACTACTTCGGTAAAATTGAAATTAGCTTTGATATACGCGCTGCTATTCATTTCAGTCATGTCTCAAGATACTTTAATTGCTAACCAAATCGAGTACATTATGGTTCCGTAAAGGGCATACAAAATTCCTGTAAATCGGTCATCTCTATCTAATGGTCGAAAGTACCGTATATAACGACGAACCTGTACTTCCATTCTAAACGATTATTTTGGGACTATACCCATGGTTTTTTTAATGGACGGACCATGACAACCATTTAGCGGAACTCATAACACCCACTGCCATTTAAATCACGATGTTCCACAACAAAAGGAAAATACTGAAGGGTGATGCCTGATCAATGCTTACAGGAACTTTTTGCTTGCAGAAACATTTAACGTTTATCTGCAAAATTGTTAAAAAACATAAAACTAGAATATGTGTATTAAAAGCTTTATCAAGCGCGGTAGGCCTCTAAAATTATGCATGAAAAGGCCTTTTACATTTAAATGTGAATTTAATTTTATGTATCATCAAATAAATTAAATTACAGCAAATAACCATAATAGTTTAGCAGTTCCTGTCCAGAACTGCATCCTAATAGATGTTTGGTGGTAATAAAACTTGTATTGTAATATGATGTAAATGATCAACAAACTTTTAAAAAATAAAACAGATAGATAAGTTTTAACAATGATTTTTGTTTAAAAATTATTTATTCAAAACTTTAACTGTTTAACGCGTCAATTTTAAATTAATTTCGATTTTTTAACGCTCCAAAAGGCTTTTTCATATATTTATTTCGAATTGGAGCTATATGGTAACAACAAAAGCATTACACGGGCAAGGCATTTATTAAAAGATTAGTCTGATTACTGGAAAGTATGACCTGTTGAAATTATGAAAGTGTATATGGATTATTGTTAAAGTATTTGGCTTAGAGAATGAAATTTAGACGATAACTTGTACGTTTCGAATATCCGATACGGTGGATAGTCAGAGCATCGCTAAAGAATTTTTTGACACAAACTCTGTTGGTAACATTTGACAGAACATCACATTTTTTTTTAACGTGTAGGAAAAATATTTTTAGTTGGAATCGAAAAAGCTTTTTCATACATTAGCTTTGGGTTGAGCTTTGTTAATTGCAATTTCTTGGAATTGGAACTGTATTACAATTTTTTTTAAACAGTCAGCAAAATATTTAAAATGTTTTAATTTGAAAACTTTGCTACCAAGGCTTAATAAAATCCTCAATATCGCTAGTTTATTACGCCAGTGTTGTATATCGTAAAATTTAAGTACTACGAAAATTCGGAGTTTAAAATTTTATTCCGTGTCCCACAGATATGTTTCAAATACTCTATAACGTCTTTTCATATTAATTGTTTTGGATTTAAAAGTTGCGTACATATATTAAAATTTGAATAGGGAGTACACATGCGTTGTTATGCCCGTCAAATCCATCATGCAAAATCCGATCTTATTTTAATGATTTTTGGACGTTGAATCGGTTTCGTTTTTTCTATAGACCATGCGTACTTGCTTTGACAGTTTCGAAAGGGACTTTTGTAACGACTCTCGATTACTCGTTCGAATGATTTATTTCTTCAATGAACGTAAGAGTAAATCCTTTCTATCATTTGTCTGAGCTGATTTTGCTTATTCATACCAACTGTCAAAATACATTGTACGGCTCGAAAAGGCTTAATTTTGACATACAATACACTCAACTTTTTTTAGAAACTTGAACACTATAAAGTGATTATATTTCAAAACGTGCTCTGAGCAGGACCACCTAATTTTCTATTTAGAGCCACCTGATAATTAATATTTATTCCCAATTTAACCCCTTAGCATAGACTATTCCTTATATTTCATCATAATAAAGGATGATGGAACTTCAGGTTTGTATGATGGCTAATGAACTCATCAAGGAAATTTTCGATTAGTTTTTGTTTCTGAAGTAGGATATAATTTGGGATATTTTTGTTTTTGAGTGGTCCACGTTTCCAATTTGTTCCCAAAAATTCCCAATTCCAATTCCCAAAAATTTGAAGAATTATATACATCATCACTTTTCCTTTTAAAAAAAGCTAATCATCAGGAGTTTTTCATAAAAGAAAGTAAAAATTGTTTAATCGAAAACATGACGGATGAGTGAAAAACAAAATTCTTTCTCAGAAAAATTAAAATAAAATTGGCAGATAAATATCTCCGCAGGGAAAAACACAAACAAATAATCAACCTTTCAACGCATAAGAATCAATTTTTCAAACACAAAAAGTAAATCTCAAAATTTTATTAATTAAATTCATAGAAAATTGCGAAACTCCAAGAAAACTGAAACGATATGAGCTTACGCGCGTGTTTTAAAATTAAAATTAAATCTTGTTGCTACAATGGTTTGAAAATTATAAAGACTTGATGAGGTCAAAGACATTTTTTTATTGTAATACAAAATAAATTTTTCCATTTTTCCTCGTCAATTTTTCATTATTCCGATATAAATAAATATTCTGGTGTGTGCGTATTAGTGAAATTATTCAACAAAACGTATATAAAGCCTAATGTTAAAAACTAGTGAAAGTTGTAGATCAATATATCGATCTCGGTATGTATATGAGTCATTCGCGAACGGAAAATGCTCGATCATGCCTTCAACTCTATATACTAATCAAACTAATTTCAAAATATGTTTCCAATTATAAATTTAAATTTAAGAAAAGCAGATACCAATTACGAAATCAATGACGAATTCTGTATATAAACTCTGTTGTTGAGTCATCGTGTGTATATACGAACATGTATGTTATATTATTGTATGCTCTCAATAAATTTTCTATTTTATATTTTACTTGTGTGAAAAATACAATTTTTCGTAACGCACGATCTGTCGAACGAGGTGTGTACAAAATCTTTCAAAATCATCGGCCAAAAAATTAAATCAAATTTTTCACGAAAACAGGTGTTTTCGATTTTGTTTATATCGAGAATAAGATTTATTAGAGTGTGTTGTTGTTGTTTCTATTTTTTATTGGCAAATTGAAAATAAATTCTGTTCTCAGGTACTATAAAATTTTCGCGTGACTCGGCACGATATATTTTAATTGTGCAGTATTTCAAACAAAAATTCATCTCTCAATGGGGGAATGTTGCTACATCATTTAAGATTTTATGTTTTATATTGGATTTGAGGAAATTATTGATCAGGAGCGGCAAAATTGCAAAATCGATCTTCATCGATTAAAAAATTCAAAAATTGGGCGATCTTCTTACAATTAAATATATGTAATTTAAAAGACGCAAAATTAAATTAAAGTTATAACTTCTGAATTATCGTAATAACCAACAAGGTGTAGGCTTTTAATAAGTTTTGGTGTAACAAATTTAGGAAACCAATTTTTTTTAAACATTTTAAAAGTTTATCGTTATGAATGAAGAATGTCAATGAAGAAATGTCAATGAAGAAATTTTTGTCTAACCCCGAACTATTATATGAAAGGCCTTTTTGAGTTTAAACATAAAAATTATTATTATTAAATTCATACACTGTTAATTTAAATTACCAGCAAAATTAAGCTATGAATAAACTATATGGTATTTTTAGCGGTTTTAAGTTTTTTTGCCATTCACACTGAACAAGTTTTTTTATTAAATATATTTTAATTTC
The DNA here is from genome assembly GCA_947310385.1 of Nephrotoma appendiculata. NCBI lineage: Eukaryota > Metazoa > Arthropoda > Insecta > Diptera > Tipulidae > Nephrotoma > Nephrotoma appendiculata. The sequence continues at coordinate 61,776,496 of OX371225.1, forward strand.
AAACAGTTTTAGATAAGTGACACTGTTAAAATAAAGTTAGTATTTCTGTCTAAAACTCGGTTTTATTTGAGTGATTTCTAAAAAATTCACTTAGGTAAATATTTTAAACTAGGCGGTGAAACTTATAAATATCCTATTATTTTACTAACGAGTGATAACCGCAATGATACAATGTAAGTTCTACCTAATGACCAAATTTCAATGTAAAAAGCTTTCCAATCAAATCAAATATACTTTATATGAAAATATCTTTTAATTATCGTAGTAGTTAAATTTTGTTCTAAATATAACGATTCCGTCAGCAATAATATCATTTTAATAAGTTCGGTAGCAAATTTATCAAACAAAAATATTTTAAATATATTTTATCTGTTTCAAAAGTTTAATTTAGTACAACAGAAGTTTTATTAGAGAGGACGGTATCTAATCTAGAACGTTTTTGTATGAAAAAGCCTTTTGGAGGTTTTGAATCCTCGATTCAGCATAAATTTAACTTTTAATAAGTTCTTGATTTAAAGTACAAGCTGTTGAAACTTTTATTAACCAGCTGTATAATTTAAATTTTGTTTACTATTTTAAAGTTTGTTAACCGTTAACATTGAAGAGCTTTAGATGATTTTATTTCAATTTGTGTTGTATACGCTGTCGAAATTTAAAATAAAACCCACTTAAATGTCACGTCGCCTCAAAAATTATGGCTCTTTTCGCTTACATTTGATTTATTCATTAAAGGCCTTTTGAAGTTTTTCATGCGATTTATTGTTGGATTATTATTTTCATGGCCGGTTGCACAGAAAAATAACTAACGGCCGGTAAGTTGTGCGCAAGATAAATTTTTTATATGAAAATTGGTTTTGCACACAGAAAAAAACCAATGCAAACTTGGTTAAATATATTTTATTCCGTGGAAATATTTAGCTAGCGTATAAATATTTGAATGGCCAATTTTTATTGAATAACTTTTTAACTAATCGTTAAATATTTTCATGGAATAAAATATATTTAACCAAGTTTTCGTTGATTTTTTTCTGAGTGCAATCAGAGCGGCCATCAGAGTACTATTATAAGATTATTATGAGATAGGCTTTTTGTAAATTTTAATTATCAAACACTCGCGATAGTGATTGTTTGCGTCAAAAATTCGGTTTGAGCGATTTTTAAATGTTCGACTTGTAAAGTTGAACATTTCAAACAAGTCGATGTGACATAAATAGCGTTTTATTATAAATCCTGAATGTATCATTATTACGCAATTTTTTGTCATTTTCCCAACATATTTATATGTCCAAAAAATTTTGTGAGAGATGATAAAGCTGTTCAATATACCAGATACTTCTGACCCAAAGCTTTCCAACCCAAAAATATTATATTATATTTCAACCCAAAAATATTATGCTTCAAAAGAGCTTGTAAAGATGATATGTCGGGCGTGAAATTACAGAAAATTCGTAACGCTAAATTTTTCCTAATACGACACTACCGTCATAGCTTGCCGTTCTAAAATTTTATTTTAATACATTTAATATGTCGTTCCTAACCTTAAAAAGGCCTTTATGAACTTTAAACACTCAATTTAAATTATATTCAATCCACCCACTGTTTCAAAAATTTGTTGGTTATTCACATAGAAGAGCTTTTGATGGATTTAGTACAATATATGTTGTACATATGCTGCGAAAATGTATAATGGAAGCTTCGTTAAGCGAGCGAGGGGTTCTACCAAATTATTCTTAATTTTGCCAAAAGTTACGTTTTAAAAGGCCTTCTTAACGTTTTCATAAACGTGATTTGTTACAATTAATACACTTTCTTTCAAAACTATTTGCGGTTGAAAGATACAACATTTCAGAGCTTTTAACTAGTTTTCGAAAACTTGGAACCTTTATAAAAAGTATGAGTTATCCGAATATACTTTGGCACTAAGTTGGTTCCTTTGGAATTTAGAACACATTAAACAAAAACATCTTAAAGTTTGCTCTGTCGACAATGTAATTGTTATGCTTTAGTATTAACGCTTTCAAAAGGTCCTGGAATATACAACGAATTTCTCTTGGTAAAACTGTCTATGGTGTGAATGATATAATATTTCAGAGCTTTTATTTTTATTTAAAACTTTTTAATTTAAGCATAATACGAAATTTTTGAATCAGTTCAAACAAAAAATAGAGCTTTCAAATTTATTTTTATGAATTTAAATAATAATTAATGAAGTAGGTAAAAAATACAAAAAGCTCATCACGAGGAAAACTTTTGCGTTTGCCAAACTTATGAAATAATATTTTATTTTATTAATTGCTCTAAAACGTTAAGGCTTGTACCGAAAAATAAGCTTTCTCGAACAAAAAATAACAGAATTTTAATTAATTTAAAATTGTAAACTCAACGAGTAAGGAATTGGTTTAAAACAAAAATATTTAAAAACTCGGTTCCATCAAAAATGTGGTTGTCTATTGATTTACACGCTTAGCTGGTCTGCGCAAATGATATATTAAACCGAGTTCTTTTAATAAAACTATTTATAATCAATAATAATGCAATCTTTCAGAGGTTTCATAACCGAGGCTTATCGAGAATATGAATGCAATACGCTTTACTTATAGTGGTCAGCACTGGAAAATTTCTTTACCTTTTTTAATTTTTAAGCTTTTATAAAGCACGTTAAAATATTTTAAAGTGTGTTTTAATAATTTAAAAAGCACACAAGAAAATTTTTTAAAAACAATTTTTATTTTATTCTTTTGAAACGTAAAATTTTGTCTGAGATAGAAGCATTAAATTTGATTTGTTCAAACATAAAATAGAGCTTTCTGATTAATTGATCTTCTTTAAGCTCCTTCAATGTAATAGTTGAGCAAGTAGATTTAGAGCTCTTGGAAATTAAAACATTTAAAACATAAAAAACTTGAGTTAACCGAATATAAATACTATGACACTAAGTTCTATGGTTTGAATGATATAATATTTCAGAGCTTTTATTTTAATTATAAGATTTTGAATTTAAGCATGAGACAAAAACTTTTAATTTGTTTAAACACAAAATAGAGCTTTTAAAATATTTTTTGATAAATTTTAAGATTACCTAATAAGAGTTACATTGAAAATTTTAAAAATTTAAGCGACCCGATTAAATTATGACACTAAGTCAGAGGAATTTAAAACAAATTAAACAAAATGATCTAAAAGCTTCACTTTATCGATAATGTAGTTACGTATGTTCCTTTTGATTTACACACTTAATGTTACAATGCTTCAGAGCTTTTATAATCGAAGCGCAATGATCGGATACTTGCTGAGCATTTTCGTATTGTCGTCTGTTTTTTTTTAATTTCCAAGTTTTTAGTTTAAAGCCCGTTAAATATATTTTATAGTTATCTGTTATAAACCGCGTGCGTTTGATAATTATCAACGGCTTAGATTTAAGATACAGAGCTTTTAATTAATTTTTTTATTAAGTAAATTTGGCTTAAAGCATGAGATCTTAAGAATCTTGAGTCCCTAAAAGTTTATGACACGTATTTAGAGCTTTTGCAATTTAGAAAAACTATACAATTTAGAAAGATCTTAAAGATCTGATCAGTCAATAATGTATTAACGATTCCATTGATTTACGCTTTTAGATGGCTCTGGACACATAACATACAAAGCGTTACTCTTGGCAAAAAAATGTCTATAGTTCAATTTTTCCAATATTTCGGAGCTTCTAAAACCGTTATTAGAAAAATTCACAGAAAACACTGGAGTTTTGTTAAAATTTTCGTATTTGTATTTTTGACAAAATTGGTAAATGAACAAAAATTATGTATACACTAGAAAAAGTTCCCACAAAGCATTAAGACATTTTCAATATTAATGATAATTTTCTAGGCTTATTTTAAAAGCTCTTGGGAAAATTTTAAAAATCTCGTACGAATTGTGACGATATCGAAGATTAAGCACAATTACGTGCAAAATATTGTTTGAACTAGTTTATATTAATATCGTCTTCTTTTATTTTAATTTCAAGCTTTTAATTTTAAGCATAACACAAAAGCTTTGAATTTGTTCAAACACAAAATAAAGCTTTTAAATTATTTTTTATACATTTTAAGCTTGCCGAGTAAGAATTGGGTTGAACATTTTAAAATTTTAAACACTTGATTTACGCGAATTATTTATGACACTAGATTAGAGCTTTTTGAATTTAAAACAATAAATAAAACGATCTAAAAGCTTCGCTTCATCGATAATGCAATTATGTTTCTTTTGATTTACACTCTTAATAATACAATACATCAGAGCTTTTAGAACCGAAACTCAATAAGCTTGTGTTTTTTTAATTTCCAATGCATTTAGTTTAAAGCCCGTTAAATATATTTTATAATTATGTTACAAATCGCGCGGGTTTCAAAACTATCGACGGGTTAGATTTAAGTTGTTAAAATACACAATAGAGCTTTTAATTAAATTTGTAACATTAAGCTAGCTCTAATTCTTGCTGGGCCAGAATTTGGCTTAAAACTTTAAATTGTATAAATCTTGAGTTCCTAAATTTTTATAAAACTTATTTAGAGCTTCTGCAATTTAGAACATTAGACAATTGAAAAAGATGTAAAAGCTCCGATCAGTCAATAATATATTTACGGTTCCTTTGATTTAGCTTTGGGCACGTAATATACAAAGCGTTCCTCTTGATAAAAATATGTCTATGGTTTAATTTTGGAGCTTTTAGAACCAAAGCTTAATATTTTTATGAAATTATTTGAAAAACTTACAAGAAAAACTAGAATTTTGTTAAAATTGCCGAATTTTTGACACAATTGATAAATTAATAAAAAATTCTATACACTAGAAAAAGTTCCCATCCATAAAGCTCGTGGGAAAATTTTAAAAATCGCGTACGAATTGAATTATATTCAAGGTTGATTGTGTTGAAGATATTGTAAATAATTATGACGATATCAGAGCTTAAGTACAACTAAGTGGAAAATTTGTTAAAACTATTTTATTTACAAATATTTTTTCCCCTATAGTTTGCATGATCTAGTTCGAAAGATCCACGAATTTTAAGGAACATTTAATTAACTCATTTTTGTTAAAACTTTAAAATTTCTTTAAATTTGTGAATTGTATGTCTCTAAGGATTTCAAATATTTCAAATTTTAATTAAAAATATTAAAGCTCTGAAATAAACATAAGGATTAGCTCCTCTAATGGAAGGATGGAATTACCACCCAAGTCGCTTAATGACTTTGAGCAAGCTTGAACATAAAACGGCGGTTCAAGCTGTTAGAGTTAGATGGAGAGAAATAAATTAAATACGCATAAAAAGTTCTCGTAATTCTTGAATTTGTCCGTCCGAATGTCTCCCAAATATAACTATTTCATTATGATATTTTTCAATATTTATATGTTTACATTATTAGTCAGCGATAAACGAAAGTTTCTCAAAAATATTGTTTTAGTGTGTAAAACACTTTAGTAGTGTTGCTTTCGCTAATCCGCTTAGCTTAGCTAAGAAATGTGAAAGCAACAACTTTTGGCTTTAATTTTTTAATGCGTTTTAATTTTTCTGTGTTGGTTCATTTTCTTAATATTTATTTTAGTTTTTTTATGAAATAGAACAAATTAAATTCGGTATTTTACTATCAAATAGCAAATGCTAAATTATTCTACAAGATAAATTTTTCGAGAAAAATAGAAAAATAACGCCTCGCGGTAAACACCATAACCATAAAATGATTTTATTTCCCCTAATCCTAAATTTTTTTTTCTTAACATTCTAAGACAATCGGCTTGAATACAATGCAATTGTTGTTGTAATCTTTTGAAAGCAACACAGCTTTTATTTAAATATACGCAACAAAATTTGGAAAAGACCAGAAAACATTGTCCAGCCACATGGCCGGAAGCTAGCTAATAAACGTATTGCATATTTTTATGCCTACACTTAATCTGTTTGGATACACTTTATATAAAAATATAAAAATATTTTAACATAAGTCACATGAAAATCTGTTAAAAAAAAGAAAAAGAAAATTTTATTTTAAACAAACAAAAATTTTACTTTGTACTATTAAAGCCAGTACAAGTGAGTGACTAAGCCCGTTTAATGTACGCGGTGCGCACGACAAAGAGCATGGAAGAAAATCCAAATTGTTTAAAAAAAATTCGTACTAAATTAAGAATTTATCTAATTTTACCAGTTAGAACGCAAGCGCGCAATTTTACTTTTTGCCTCACCAAAACAAAATATATTCGTCATAATCATAATCTTCTTCTTACCAGTAAAACTACACAAAAAAAAATTACATTTTCTTAATTAAATTTTGTGCCAAATTAAATTAAAAATTCACAAGAGACATCGCTCCAACTTCGTCAAGGCGTCTAGGAGACCGAATTTTCTATATACACAACAACACACTGTACAGGGTACACTATACTAGAGGGAATTTTTTTTAGTTCATCATCTATACACCGAATGACTCATCATCATCCGTTTATAATTAGAATTTTCCGCGATTTTCTTTATTTACAAAAAAAAAAAAAAATCTTAAATGAGTTAAATGAAAATATATCACGGATGGATGTTGTTGTTGTTGTATAATGGCAAATACATGAATAATAATCTTCTATGTTAAATTCTATCATTAAATTTGGTTAAATTGCTCACTAAATTTGTGTATTTTTAGTACTCTGTGCAGAGCAGTAGAATTGAGGAGGGGGTTTCAAAAATATGTGTATATCAAGTAAATCGAAAATGACGAGGTGATCGATCGCAAAAACAATGGAGTTGGGGGGGGGGAGATCCATTTGCGTGTAGATACATACAACAATTTTTCTTTTTTACGAGAAAATTTTCTGTTTATTTTTCATGCGGACTATAAACTTTTGTTAACGAAAAGTGATTCACCATACTGTTATTTCGAATAAAATAACACAAATTTCTTTTTTCCATATATAATATCAAATAGGAAAATTTTATTTTATTTTCCAATTTTCACACATTTTCATTTTTATATTATTTGGGGCTAATTTTAGAAATAAATTTGTTTATTTTTAATTCAAACATTGTTTATTTTTAGTACGCGCGATTTTGTTGTTGTTTTAATAATAATTTTTTTTAATATTGTTTTCATACCGTGTATTTTCATAATTTTTCATCTAAGAGATTTTCTTGTTTTCGTTTGTGGAAATTCTTGTCTTGGTTGTGTATACATATGAGATATTTTGGTTTATTTCAACATTATGTAATTTATATGGTTTGGAAATATTTTGATGAGTCATCATCACGCGAATTTTTATAATGGAGAAAAATTGGAAAATCTCCCATCTCTTAGAGAAACTCCATTTACATGAGTATTGCCGCACTATTATGATCTAATGGCTTACTAGTTTATGCGTGTGTCAACATTTTCACACAAAACAAACAATAAATTATACAAATTTATTATTATTTGATTTTTCGCCGAATTTTCACCAAATTCTCATCGATAAATTATAAACACGAGAAAAATGTAGGACGGATTTTGGAAGTAAAATTTTATGAGTGGTTAATAAATTATCGAGATTTGTAATATTGTACAATTAACTTGGCCACACACCGAATTAAGTGGTTATGGCAAGGATTCTAAGTAAAATATTATTTATTACTTCCGAACTAAATTTCCATCAAATCCGTATGGTGCCCGAAAACTTATTTGATGCAATAAAAAATAAATTTGTATATCCTTTTGATCTAAGACTTAAAATTAGTCGTTCGTGTAAATAAGAAAGTCATAAATTTTATTTAAATATACGATGTTATGACATTAAGCCACCTCTCTAGTATAGTATAGCACAGATCTGTGATAATCTTGATATAAAGTTTTTCACATTTAATTTTCCCAACAGTGGAAATGAATCATGTTATTTCATTAACTGGTTTGTGCTATTGATGAAACAAATGGGAATAATACAATTTTGGTTTGGTGTTTTTTTGAGTGCAGAGCAATGATATGCGAGTAGATTTCGAAATGAGCAAGTAGTTCAGCAATACCCGGGGGCGACTAGAACAAACAGAAAGACGTAACAAAATCATTACCACGTCAAGCAACTATTACTACAGTTAATACCAATTTGACTGACCGGAATGGATCCACCCCACCGGGGAGCAATCAATTATTAAAACTGATTATGCAACCACAGAAATGGGGCGGCCCAAATTCCCTCTACGGGAGGGATGTAGCGCCAGCGAAATAAATTAAAATAACTAATTCAGCTCAACAATTTGCACTACTAGCATATCTCGGACAAATAAAACGAAAGCACCGATCCGACACTATTCCAAATTCTGTAATCTGTATAGATTGTAGCTATCGCGAAAAGGATCAATTATGTTTATCCGAATCGTAGATAAACCTCGGAAGTCGTAAAGTACAAATTGATTTGGGTGCTTTCATTGCTATGACAATGGAATTTATAAATGTAAAAAGCCTATTTTTATTCCAAATGGATGGAAGCTATTGTGGATTCAGAATCCAAAACAAAAGTAAGATGTGCAGTAGTACCCAACATTTTCAAAATAAACAGTAGAGGTTTGGTTACTAAAGCTTCGGAAGAGTTAATACTTGGAAGAAATTGTGTTTTGTTCATAGCGTGGACAGTTGTAAACGATAACCAGTTGTAATACCAGCACATATTGCAATGCAAAAATTTTTTTCTAAGAACGAACATTTCGAGTTTTGTGGAAAACAAACAGCATTCGCGGGAAGCTTTGCTTTTCTGCTTCAACTATAAGAAAAAATGCAGCTGAAGCACGTCATTTGCCTGAGGAGGCTTACGTCAAACAAACACATTTTGCGATTTTGACTTTGAGGACAAGAAACGCTCCGAAAGACCAAAACATTTGAAGACACCGACCTGCAAGCGCTATTGGATGAAGATGATACGCAAACTCAAGATCAACTTGCTTAGGCATCAAACACGACTCGCCAAGGTATTTCCAAACATTTATATGTTATTATAGGTAAAATTCAAAACGAGGGAAAATAAGTGCCGCAAGAGTTCAGAGGCTCAGAGGCAAACGGAAAATAGAAGAGCCACTTGCGAAATTTTGCTTTCCCGGCTTGAAAGAAAGAGCTTTCTGCATCGAATTATTATGGGAGATGAGAAGTGGATATTTTTACTATGGATATATACTTTTATTATGGATTTTTTTGGTTATACCAAATATTAAATACTATCAATATAGGACACTGCCTTGTAAAATCGTGTTCCAAATTTTTTTTTCTCTAGAAGACAAGAGTGAAGTTAGCTGTTTTAGTACAAGTTCGAAAATCAACACAGCTGCGGTGAAAAAGTAAAACTAAATTTAACTGTTTCAACTGTGTAGCTGTTGTTAAAACAAAAAAAATTAAGTGTGCTTTAGACCACACTACTGAAGTAAAACTTCTAATATATAAAGGGTGATTTTTTTGTGGTTAGGATTTTCATGCATTAGTATTTGACAGATCACGCGGGATTTCAGACAAGGTGTCAAAGAGAAAGATGCTCAGTATGCTTTGACATTTCATAATAAATAGACTTACTAACGAGCAACGCTTGCAAATAATTGAATTATATTACAAAAATCAGTGTTCGGTTCGAAAAGTGTTTCGCGATTTACGTCCGATTTATGGTCTACATAATCGACCAAGTGAGCAAACAATTAATGCGATTGTGACCAAGTTTCGCACTCAGTTTACTTTATTGGACATTAAACCAACCACACGAATGCGTACAGTGCGTACAGAAGAGAATATTGCGTCTGTTTCTGAGAGTGTTGCTGAAGACCGTGAAATGTCGATTCGTCGCCGTTCGCAGCAATTGGGTTTGTGTTATTCGACGACATGGAAGATTTTACGCAAAGATCTTGGTGTAAAACCGTATAAAATACAGCTCCTGCAAGAACTGAAGCCGAACGATCTGCCACAACGTCGAATTTTCAGTGAATGGGCCCTAGAAAAGTTGGCAGAAAATCCGCTTTTTTATCGACAAATTTTGTTCAGCGATGAGGCTCATTTCTGGTTGAATGGCTACGTAAATAAGCAAAATTGCCGCATTTGGAGTGAAGAGCAACCAGAAGCCGTTCAAGAACTGCCCATGCATCCCGAAAAATGCACTGTTTGGTGTGGTTTGTACGCTGGTGGAATCATTGGACCGTATTTTTTCAAAGATGCTGTTGGACGCAACGTTACGGTGAATGGCGATCGCTATCGTTCGATGCTAACAAACTTTTTGTTGCCAAAAATGGAAGAACTGAACTTAGTTGACATGTGGTTTCAACAAGATGGCGCTACATGCCACACAGCTCGCGATTCTATGGCCATTTTGAGGGAAAACTTCGGAGAACAATTCATCTCAAGAAATGGCCCGGTAAGTTGGCCACCAAGATCATGCGATTTGACGCCTTTAGACTATTTTTTCTGGGGCTACGTCAAGTCTAAAGTCTACAGAAATAAGCCAGCAACTATTCCAGTTTTGGAAGACAACATTTCCGAAGAAATTCGGGCTATTCCGGCCGAAATGCTCGAAAAAGTTGCCCAAAATTGGACTTTCCGAATGGACCACCTAAGACGCAGCCGCGGTCAACATTTAAATGAAATTATCTTCAAAAAGTAAATGTCATGGACCAATCTAACGTTTCAAATAAAGAACCGATGAGATTTTGCAAATTTTATGCGTTTTTTTTTAAAAAAAAGTTCTCAAGCTCTTAAAAAATCACCCGTTATTTAATATTTATAATATAATATAGAAAAATTATAATATTGGAAAAAAAATTGGTCACCCTTTGCGTTCTCGAGTGTCACCTAGCCGTTTATGTCTGATGCCACAAGAGGTAACCTTGTAACTTGGTAACTTTTCAAGGCCAACTAGTCGTAATAGACAATGTTTATGTATGTGTCACAAAATGGACAAAAAAACCATTTTTGAAATCTCTTCGCATAGTAAAAATGGCCTTGAAATATTTTTTATTTCATTTATGTATAACCACAGTACTTCATGTGGTTTCTTCGAAAATATGTTTAAGTCGCATTAAAACCTGTATCATAGGCAATCGGGGAAAGAAACGAAGAAAGAATCGGTTTCTGCGATACCTCGTGTGAAATGGAGCTATAATATAGAAAAAATACATATATAAAATATATCACACGGACGAATTTTTTTTGGTAACCCTGTGCGTTCTGGAGTGAGTAAGTTAGTGAGTGACATAGATGTTATAATATAGAAAAAAAAAATTGTTGGTCACCCTGTGCGTTCTCGAGTGAGTCAGTCAGTGACATAGAAGTCTATATTATGACTTTCCAATTTTCCTGTTTTTAAATTTTCCAATTTACAAATTTTCCAATTTACAAATTTTCCAATTTTTCAATTTTTCAATTTTTCAATTTTCCAATTGTCCAATTTTCCAATTTTCGAATTTTCGAATTTTTCATATTTTCCAATTTTCCAATTTTCCAATTTACCAGTTTTCCAATTTTCCAATTTTCATATTTTCATATTTTCATATCATCATATTTTCATATTTTCATATTTTCATATTTTCATATTTTCATATTTTCATATTTTCATATTTTCATATTTTCATATTTTCATATTTTCATATTTTCATATTTTCATATTTTCATTTTTCATATTTTCATATTTTCATATTTTCATATTTTCATATTTTCATATTTTCATATTTTCATATTTTCATATTTTCATATTTTCATATTTTCATATTTTCATATTTTCATATTTTCATATTTTCATATTTTCATATTTTCATATTTTCATATTTTCATATTTTCATATTTTCATATTTTCATATTTTCATATTTTCATATATTCCTATTTTCCAATTTTCCATTTACCTGTTTTCCAATTTTCTAATTTTCCAATTTTAAAATTTTCCAATTTTCCAATTTACAAATTTTCAAAATTTCCAATTTTGCAAATTTCGAAATTTCCAATTTTCCAATTTTTCCAATTTTCCAATTTTCCATTTACCAATTTTCCAATTTTCCTATTTTCTTATTATCCCATTTTTTTAACCAATGATTAAAATAAAATGGTATCAACTAATGTTCCACCTAGGGATTTATGAATTGTCATGGCACATCCTGATACTAAAGGAAAATGATTTCGTTTTGCGTCTATTGTTTCGTTCGCCTCGTTCGATTACACTTTTCGTAACGCATTTGCCAGCTTAGTCCCCAAGTCAAGCGTGCCTAAAGAAGTTTTACTTCAAAAGTAAACAAACAACGGCAACTTTTCGAAAAAAGTTCGAAAGAAACGACCAAAGTGATACCTGTGCCAGAAAATCTAATTACGGAAATAAAATAAGCTACGAGAAGAAAAGAACGCGTATGTCTTATATATAAGCTATTTAATATATGGTTATACATAGATTTCTATTAAATCAAAATTATTTAATTTAAAAAATTAAATTTTTAATTTTAAATTGGACCAATTTGAAAATAGCCATCGCGAACTCTACTCGATTGTTTTTAAAAAAAAAACGCAGCTTTTATTTATCACGGTATTATAATACGCTCTCTACGGTAAGTCGAATGCACAAATGTGTATAATGGTCCAAAACATATACAAAAATCTATTTTTGACATGATTCGTTTTCGTTACCCACACAATTGTTATGGCAGGCAGGAAAGGGGAAATAACTTTGCCCGGCCAGTATACACCATTGTTTATGCAAATTGTGTTTACGAGAAATGAATGTGTCAAACATAGAATTGTGTGTCAATTGAAGACCAGTATACACATTTGTGTATACGACTTAATTTTGTTTTGGTCAGAAAAATAACACTAGCTATAATAATAATAAAATATGTAATTAATATGTTATCAAAAACAAATAATTAATATGTTAAATAATTTATGTGTTATCAAATTATTATGCTCTTTTTTAAGAATTCCCATTTAACTAAGATCCGTTAAAATACGGAAGACATTACAACCAATCATTATTTATCTACACATTTGTGTATGTTGAACTTAAATTGAAGCAAAAAAAATTGAACTCGAAAGGGATAACTCAAAAAGTAAGCGGCATCTATCATTGTATCACAGCACAGCACTGTATGGCATTGTCCTATTTATAAATTTTAACCTTCATTGTTAGATGGCGGGACTCTCGCTAAACCCAATTTTACGCGATAAACTTCAAAATATTGAGAGATTAGTGCACTAAACCGGTTTAGTTAGTAAACCCAAAACAAAACCGGTTTAGCTAATCTCGAAGTTGACACATTAAGAGATAAAATGATTCGAAAAAATGATTCAACGCGTTTAGCTGATCGCTAGTCTGTCATGGGTATTAAATTCACAAATTGATTAGCCTACGAAGTAAAGAAACTATAAAGAATTTTGAAATTTTGCGATGATCCATCTATCTCCGCTATTTCTTAACGCGGTTTATGATGAAATTTGTATAATAGTATTGAATAAGGATTCGTAAATGAATTTTGGAAACAATTCTAGGATCTGTTCATGCTGTACTAAACTTGTACCATTTCATAAACATTCATTATGAAATTTTTGGTTTCTAGGATTGATTTTGAATTGTAACATAAATTTTAGATGAATTTTGAAGGAAATTCTTATATTTGACTATGCTGGAGAGAACTCGGTGAATTTTTAATCCAGAATTGTGAAATTTGCATGGCAGGTTTGTATTGTAATTATTACATGTTTTTTAAAAAGGTTCTGAAGTGAATCAATGATGGGCGCATCTCGTAATTATAAAAAATAGTTGTGCGGAGTTGCATTTGAATTTTGATGAGTCCAAATAATTAACTCCCATAGATAACCAATACGTAATGTTGTTGTTCTAATAACTAAGGTCTTACTGGGGCTAACATGGGGAATTTGGAGAAAATTTATCTTTTAGAATTTTCACTATAATTTTCTGAATTTCTGCACTACTCCGTAACTTGTGGCGAGTAAGATAATCCCATATTTTCCATTTTCTTATCATCAATGCAATGCAACAAAATCGAGCTCCACCAAGTATTTATTTTTAAAACTTAATGCCATCATATAACGGGTGAATCATTTAGAGGTACTTTTTCAGTAGGTATTTTATGACAGATCTCATGTGAGTCGTGTCAAACAGTTATGGTATTTTTGTTCAGGATTGTTTGACATTTGAAATTGGAAAGTATTACGAAAATCAGCGTTCTACGAGGAATGTAATTCGTCAGCTTTTCGAGTACCTTATGGCTTATAAGCATAAGAGGACCCACTGTTTTCAACCAAAACTTTGTTCAGCGATGAGGTCCATTTCTGGCTTAATGGCTACGTTAATAAACAAAATTGCCATATTTGGGCTAAAGAGCAACCCGAAGAGGATCAATAGCTACCATTATATCCAGAAAAAACAACGGTTTGGTATGGTTTATTGGCTGGTGGAATCATCGGTCCATATTTTTTCAAAAATGAGGCCGGCCAGAACGTAACTGTGAATGGCGCCCGTTATTGCGCTTGATAACGGAATATTTGCTGCCTGAAATTGAAGCCCGTGATCTCGACGACATGTGGTTCTAGCAAGACGGCGCTACTTGCTACACAGCCCGTGAAACTGTGGCTTTATTGCGAGAACAATACGGCGAACAGTTAATTTCATGCTTCGGACCTATGAATTGGTCACGATTGAGGAATTAGAAGCCAATATTGCTCGCGTCATTGGCTAGATTCCACTCGAAATGCTCGAACGCGTCATCGAAAATTGGAACTTCAGAATGGACCATGTTAGCCGTAGTTACGTTCAACATTTGAAAAAAAAAATTCTGAAAAAATAAATGTAAAGAGTGGTTCTTTTTTATGATAATCAAGATTACTCGATAAAATTGAACTTTTTTATTTTTTTTTATTTTTGAAAAAGTATCTCAAAATGAATCACCCATTAAAAATGGATACATATTAGAAAAATATCACTAACTTAAGTATCTACCAAATTGGAACTTACGCGCCACCAAACCTTACCGTGCGATTCTGATGTTAAGACTATTAAGAGGCTAACAGTAAAGAGGTTTTTCGTTAATAGGTTTTTTTTAAGAGAATCTCTTAATTGGTATTCTATTAGTAATACTCTTAAAATTTATATTAAAAACTCTCCAAACATTTTTGGAGAGCAGTCAAATGTGATTTTTATTAATGCGAGCCATTGAAAATGTATTTTATTGTTAAATAAACGATAAAATACGACATATTTTTGTGAAAACTAATGTTTTACAATTCATATTTTTGTAATAAATTAAAGAATGTATTGCAGAAAATTTGTAATAAATTTCCGAAAATAAACAACAACAAAATATTTACTTCTACTCGAAATGACAATGTCGGAATAATTTTTCTTCTAAAAATATTACATCTAAATCCTTTTTGTGAATTGTAAAATATAATTTAATAAATTATTTATTTACACAATCGTCGTTTTTTATTAGTTTTAGTGCAACATTATAAAAATTCTAGCATTTATGATGTTTAAGACCACCTAATTGGTAGGTATTAGGCTAAGAGATTTTTAAGAGGACCTCTTAACTGACCAGTATGTGCAGAATCGCAAAATAGTCTTAAGTAAGAGAAATCTCTTAGTTATGTGAAATATTGTAGTTAAGACCTCTGTGACTATACGCCAGAATCGCACGGTTAGTTTAAACATGGCTTAGTTATATTTAGCACATTGAACATTTTGGTTGTTCATGCATCATTTGTTTCGTGCAACAAATCATGCAAAAATGTACACTATGTTCTTTATCGACTCATGTTTCATGCAACAATTTCGCCAACATGTATGTTATTTTGTATACACGCACACACATAGAGTAATTCGAGGTGAGATGGAACTTGCTCTATTTTCAAATATATAACTTGTTCAAACATGATTGCCAATATGTTATGTACCCACAAGTGTAATGAATATAATCGCAGTTTGGTTTAAGATTTTGAATAGAAAGGTTGGTCTAATTTGGTAATTTATTAAAATTTTTATGATTAAAAAGTAAATAGTTTTTACTAAAAAGTAAATTTTTTATTGTCAAAACCTTAAAGCATTTAAAGTGAGTATTTGTATCCACATTTAAAATTAAAATGGAACAGTTTTTAATGGGGGGAGATGAATATTAAAGTTGTATTCATACGATGGATAGATATTTCAGATTTTTCCACCCGAGATTTTTTTCAACTCTTCTGTATGAAAAGAGGCGTGTCTGTTGTATAATTTACGTGATGTAATTGGTTAAAACGATGGGATAGAAAAATCCTGGATTTTTATCCGTCGTATGAATACGACTTAAATTATTTAGGCAGGAAAATTTGGTATTGATTTTTTGTTTTTGTTTAATAGATAATTACAATAATGCCAACAACCTACAAAAGAAAGTCGCTAGCCAGAGCTAGCTGGAGCGAAAATCAATTGCAGCATTATCAGATATTAGCGAGGGCAAAAACTCCCTTAGAGAATCCGCGAAATATTATAAAATTACCGCCATCACATTGTGCAAACGAATAAAATCTAATGATTTAAAAAAACATTCCCTTGGGCTAAGCTGTAGCTTAGGAGAGGCAAATGAGGTTAAAATTGTTTTTCACAAAAAGTAAAATACAGAAGCGCGGATTTGCTCCCACTAGAGACATGGTGGCATATAATTTGGCTGAACAACTCCAAATTAAACCAAAATTTAATAAAGATACTGAAATGGCAGGTCTTCCTTGGCTCCAATCATGTTTACGGTGTAATCCCGAAATTGTAATCAGAAAGTTGGAAGGAGTTTCAGTTAATCGAGCTGCAGGAATGAATAAAAAAGATGTAAACAAATATTTTGGTGTCTTGCAAAAGATTTTTACAGAACATGAATTATTTGATAAGCCAGGGCACATTTTTAATATGGATGAAAATGATCTACAATTAAATAATAGGCCAGGACAGATTTTGGCTTAAAAAGGCTGAAAAAATATAGCGCCAATTATATCGGGTGAAAAGGGAGAAACACGTTGCTATCTTAGCCTGTTGCAACGCTGAAGGACTTTTTCTTCAAATAAACCTGTATTTTTAAAGGAAAACAAAAGAAGCCTGAGTTTGAAGATGGAATGCCTTTGGGTGCCTCAGTCTCAAAAATCAGCATATGTAACCTCCGAATTGTTTATCAATGGCTTAACAATTGATTTGTACCCAGAAAGCCTCCAAGCACTATAACTATTATTAGTGATGGCCATTCATCCCATAGCAATATAGAAATTCTTGAGTACCCAACAGAGTAGAAAAATTAGCAAACTCAGAAGGTACGCAGGTAGTTGGACCTATTTTTTCAAAGACTAGGAGTAAATCAGCGACAGTAGGAAATGCCGCTTCCGCATTTAAGGGAACTGGAATCGTACCATTTGATCCTGATGATCTACCAAGTTAGGCATTTTGGGGCTCTTTGGGAAATTCTGATGTGACAGCTTCCTACAGGTGTTAAACAAAGGACCATTTATTTAAACTAAATTTAATTTTTACAGCAAAGATGCATTACTATCAACCAATATAAATCTTTTAAATTACAGTTGCTTCAATGTTGCAGTAATGCCGAGTTATCGTATTCAGGAACATCAGTTGGGTAAACACCTACTACGGAGGTATATCTAAATATTTTCGTAAATTCAATTCCATCTTTCTCCAGTACTGAAATATCATCTACCATTAAATGAAGATCATCCGAATTCCAGTTCCCAAAATACTACAAATGTAACAGACGCTGTACCCGGAACATCTTTAAAATTGATAAACTTTTAAGTAGCAGCAGTTCATACGTGTTGGAAATGAGAGCTTCTGGAAACGTTTTGATAACGCCAGTAAAATTCTTGATCAGATTTCTCTTATACCTAATATACAGGCATAAACTAATTATACAAGACAAACAGACTCAATTGTATCTCACTGTATATGAATAATATTACTTACAATTTTCGATCACTGTACATAAGTATTATTTGTGAACGAGAGGCTTATATATCATATTTTCCCTTTTTAATTTCGTATATTTCGTGTATATACTCGTGCCGAAACTATCGCATATGTATTTTCTACATGTAGAATACATTTGTGTTTGTTTCGTGTGGTTGTATAGTTTGTAATCATAAAATATGTATCCTGCTTTTTCTAATGTTTTTATGCGTATAGCGTATATAACCATTTCAACCAAATAAAACAGTAAATTTTTTTTTATTTTTGGATTGTTGGTGCATTTGGCAGGACTACGTACGTATATGCAATAAAAGTATTTCTTGTGTATAAAAAAGTTTTATTTTTCTACGAAATGTACTAATTTCATTCCCAGTGTTTGTTTGCTTTTCATACTCGTATGCGTATGGTGATTGGTGATCGTTTTCTAAAAAAATATGTTTTCAACCTGTTTGTTGTTTTTGTGTGGTTTTTTCGTATCCTTACTCGCATTCGTATATTCGTACGTTTATTATGTATTAATAAATCGGACAACATTTTACATGAATGAAATTATAATATGATTAATTTTGATTCGAATTTTTGTTGAACAGGATCTTTGTATAAAAATCCAAATTAATTTTTTATGTGATTTGAAAAAATATCAATATTCTACGGTGGCAAATCTCAAACCTAATAACATTTTACACACATACACATACAAACCAGTTAAAGCGATCAGTTGTTTTATGTAAAACACACACATACTCCAACTTAATATGAAAAGTACAATTACAGTTCGTTTCGTTCAAGGGCTAATCTAAATCAAAATAATTTTCCCATTTTATGAAAATCCTTTTTTGTTATATTCTTTAAAAATGGTAGAAAAATATATTTTCATATTTAATATAGTTCTCGTTGGAAATGTTTTTTGGTCTAAGATGTTCTTAAATTTGTGATATAATTTGTTTATACATGTTATGTATATGCCGAAAAATCGAAAAAACTATACACACACACACCCATACCAACCCCATACAAACTGAACTTTATGGACGATTACGATTAACAAGAAAATATGGGCTAATGGAAAAATAAAAATTGTCAATGAAAACTACCTCAAAAATGAAATCATTGATAAGTATGATAAATAAACATATTCTTTGATCAATTTAATCAAAAATATAGATTTTGTAAGTTACATATGAGTTTTGTTTTGGTTTTGACTACAAAATTGAGTAAATATGATATGATCATAATATGATCTTGTATTTTATTTTTAAATAATGCGAAACACTATCGAATACTTATTTCATCTAATCTATACGTGTATGATATATATATATAATAACGGTAATTATGTAAAAACATATTTACTGTAATTTTTTGTAATATTTAATTTAAACGATATTTTGACAAAAATTATTGCGATCTAGACATCTATCGCAGTCGTGCAAGCTCGCACTTTATAAAGCACTCATAAGACCTGTGCGGAAGCGAGAGGTGGACCATGACCATTCATTCGTTCAATCTTTGGTTCAATTAAAGTCGCGAACAATGAATATCGGATTCGAATGAACCACGAGATAAAGCAAATTCTTGGAGGTTGCGATATTATCGGATTCATCAAATCCAATTGAGTTAGATGGCTCGGCCACGTTACAAGGTCCCCACAACAACGGATGACCAGTAAAGTGTTCCATCAACAACCAGCCGGTGTGCATCGTAGAGGAAGACCCCGACTGCGCTGGCGTAACGGCGTCGAACAATATCTACATACACTAGGATGTTGAAACTGGAAGGCGAGAGCGATGGACCGAGACGGATGGAGGACCATAGTGTGGGCGGCAAAATCCTTTCTTGGGATGTGAAGCTAGAGAGACAGAGAGAGAGCACAAGATTTTGACAAAACCGGATTACTGCGTTTATAGAAAAAGATTATTACAATCGGGTTGTAGGAAGAAGATAAATGTGAAATATAAGAAAAATTCAGTTGAATTGTATGGGGCTGGGGAACATAAGTCATTTCATTGAATGTATACAGAAAAATCATTAGATTGTAAATTAAATTTTAAAATTTTTTAACTGTCACAGAAATTATTTATACAATTAGTTTATATTAACTTATTGTAATTGATTCGATGTAATTCAAAATCGGTAAATACGCATTAAAATTGTTTTATTCCATTAATTAAATAGGAATTTGAACGTTTGCAGAGTTATAAAATCGGGTTTGTTTCTGTCACCATAATTATAAAATCGCGATTTTATTTGTTTTACATGCAATCGCGATAATTTTTATGACGGTTCACGGTATTATAATGCGTGAAGTTTCAGATTTATGCGTTATGATTTCAAAACATACTAGTATATAACGACAATAAACCGTTTAAAATGTAATACCTCATTCTTAAATTAAATGTAATTCACATATCATCTTGAAATCAATAAAAAAATATGATTGTTTATCATTACAGGTAGTTTTCATTGCCAATTTTTATTTTTCCATTAGCCCATATTTTCTTGTTAATCGTAATCGTCCATAAAGTTCAGTTTGTATGGGGTTGGTATGGGTGTGTGTGTGTATAGTTTTTTCGATTTTTCGGCATATACATAACATGTATAAACAAATTATATCACAAATTTAAGAACATCTTAGACCAAAAAACATTTCCAACGAGAACTATATTAAATATGAAAATATATTTTTCTACCATTTTTAAAGAATATAACAAAAAAGGATTTTCATAAAATGGGAAAATTATTTTGATTTAGATTAGCCCTTGAACGAAACGAACTGTAATTGTACTTTTCATATTAAGTTGGAGTATGTGTGTGTTTTACATAAAACAACTGATCGCTTTAACTGGTTTGTATGTGTATGTGTGTAAAATGTTATTAGGTTTGAGATTTGCCACCGTAGAATATTGATATTTTTTCAAATCACATAAAAAATTAATTTGGATTTTTATACAAAGATCCTGTTCAACAAAAATTCGAATCAAAATTAATCATATTATAATTTCATTCATGTAAAATGTTGTCCGATTTATTAATACATAATAAACGTACGAATATACGAATGCGAGTAAGGATACGAAAAAACCACACAAAAACAACAAACAGGTTGAAAACATATTTTTTTAGAAAACGATCACCAATCACCATACGCATACGAGTATGAAAAGCAAACAAACACTGGGAATGAAATTAGTACATTTCGTAGAAAAATAAAACTTTTTTATACACAAGAAATACTTTTATTGCATATACGTACGTAGTCCTGCCAAATGCACCAACAATCCAAAAATAAAAAAAAATTTACTGTTTTATTTGGTTGAAATGGTTATATACGCTATACGCATAAAAACATTAGAAAAAGCAGGATACATATTTTATGATTACAAACTATACAACCACACGAAACAAACACAAATGTATTCTACATGTAGAAAATACATATGCGATAGTTTCGGCACGAGTATATACACGAAATATACGAAATTAAAAAGGGAAAATATGATATATAAGCCTCTCGTTCACAAATAATACTTATGTACAGTGATCGAAAATTGTAAGTAATATTATTCATATACAGTGAGATACAATTGAGTCTGTTTGTCTTGTATAATTAGTTTATGATACAGGTTAAAACAACTAGAAGATAATTGGTTTCCATTCTTACGTCTTCAGAAACGATTGCAATTAAAAAATGCAGAAACTTGCAAAAGTTGAAAAAAGAATAAAAATGAAATCAGTTTCAATAAAAAAAAATCGGAAGCGGCTCGTACAAAAAGAAAAACCTCAAACAAGCTCATCGGAGAGTGATGATGGATCCCCAGAAGATAAATTTTCTGAAAATAAATGCGTCGCTTGTGGCGAAAATTACTGCCAAACAACCAAGAGTGATGATTAGATCCAATGCATCCATTGTAAATTTTGGCTTCGTGAGTTTTGCGTAGCATTTGAAAATATCTGCGACAAATGTGGATCTAATTTTCAGAAAAAAAAAATCGTGTGACTGGTGCGATCTCTCCTTTTATACTGTGCTATCTCACCTACTTCTTTTATGTAAGATGGGTCGTAGACATCTTTTTAATTTATTTACTATCTACGTTGAAGCAAATTTTAGATGTTTTAAGTTTTAAAATAAAGCTGAATTTTATGTTTTATTTCCAAAACAAGCATAACTCTCCTCGAATTACCCTACATTTATTGCTATTCAGGAAGTACATATTTTACTTCAGAGCAAGAAAACTTTCGTCAAAGGTAAAAGTTAGCGGAACGGCTAGAACCTCAGTACGATTTTTGACCAAACGACACAAAATAGTTGGTATATTGTGGAGTAGTACTGTAAAGAAATTCTCACAAACGAATGAAAAAATTCTGGATAAGAATTTAATGAATTTTTGAAAATGTGCCGTCAGACTATTATTGCATTTTTAGGACGGAAAAAGATCGATTTATATTATACGTTCCTTTCAGTTCCTTCAAGTACCGTGTCTGACAAAAAAAAACATTGTTACATGTATTTTCATAGGAGTATTTAGATTATCCGTTCCGTTCAGTTCCTGCAAGTACGGAACGGATAATATAAATACTGATGCGATAATTGTCTGATGCGAAAAATGAAGGAACTGAGAGGAACGGATAATATAAATCGAGCTTAAAGCGAGGATAAATCGTCCGAACTGTACTCATTATTCGAAAAATTCAGACTGTTTAATGTCGAAGGATATTTAGGGGGAGGGGGGGGGGGGTGCATGTGTTATGCATATTTGCAGAAAGTACAACGTTATGGCTATTTGGTTATATCACAGACAAGGATTATTTCTATTACTTTGTGGTTATATCATAGACTGGTGAACCCAGAAAAATTTGGAGTTTTATGATAATTCTCGCATTTTTTCGCAATTTTATAACCTTCGATTCGAGAGCACTCTTAGCAAGGGTTATCTGTAAAATTTGAAGAAATCTGTTTTTATTATTTAGCTACACCGCACAAAATACACGTTTAAAATATTTTGACCGAGTTGAAACAAACATTCCGAGTGGGATAAGTTAGGAATATCAATACAAACCAAATTCCATATGGTTGTTAAACATGTGTCCTAAATCATGATACAAAATTCCCGAGGGACACACCAAACAAACAAAAACGATTAATTAACTAGCGCAGCAATTGATATATTTTGACTGCTTTTTCCGCAAACACATAACAAATAATTCACCTGTAGCAGTAATTAATCAATTTGTATATAGTGTGGAGACGAAATTGTTATTTGTTATTTTTATATTTTGCTTTAGCAAACAACATGACTTTTATCCGTCAGAACAAATAGCCCACTCGGTAAATACAATCAATAATAGAAATCTCTTTCGAAAAATAAGATATATTTAATTCAACAAACGGGTAAAATTGGCAAACACATCCTATGCGATACAAGATTAGGATTAGATATAAAATGTCGAGAACAAAGTCGCACATTAGTCATAATTTAAGATCACGACCACCATATATGATAAAATATTGTAAAAAATCACCTCTCATTACCGATACTTTTTTGTGTGTCTTCTATATTACGATCAAATCACTTCACTTTAAATATGAGGGAATCCTTACACAATTTTATTACTTCACAAAATATTTTTTTTATTTTATATTACAAAAGAGAACACGACACGATGTCTATTCTAATTCTTATACTGCACTAAACATATAAAATTGTAAAACAACATTAGCGCAAATTAAATATATACAAAAAAAAAATAATCTACCAACAACAACAATATTGCAAAATAAGATTTTCCGCGAGACATGAAGACGTTTAGTTGAGCGAACAAGAATAAAAAAATTGTCATGCGAAATTTTATTTTTATATTAAAGGCACACCGTGTACTTTATAAGCATGAATTGTGTGTATACGTACATTCAATCAATAACATGCAGGTCATTAAAATACTGAGATTTTACATAGTTTTTACATTTTTTTTCTCTCTCAGCACCATGCCTAGTTATAAACAAAATATTTGTATAATTTGTCATTATTCTGAATAAGTTAAATTTCAATTAATCGCGAAACAATTTTTTTTTTGTAATTTAATGCATATTTTAAAGCTAATTAAAATCCTATTGTGGGGCTGAGTAATTGTAAATAAAATAATTATTTGTTTCTGATCGATATAAAAATTTAATCGATCGGTATTTTCAGGTGTGATAATCATTAAAATAAAATTGGGGTAATAGCTAAATTGTTTAAAAATGAATACAATTTGATCAACCGGCCTGAATAATAGGCGGAATGTTAAATTGATGTACTTAATCTGCTCGGTTAGAAACAATTTCTTGTTTTAGATACTAAATATTTACATTTGAAAAGGCCTGTTCGATATCCAAATGCCTTTACACATATTCAAATAAAAACGGTTGTCATAATTTGTCGTAACTCGAAATTATTGGTATCTAATAATCCTTACAACCGAGTAAGGGAAACGATTACTAACTAATATAACGTGTTTTGAACTAAAAAAGCCTTTACAAATTTCCGGTTAATTTGGAAAATTATCAAATAAAATTTATATGTAGAATTTCACGATAAAACAAAACAAGCATGTTACCAAAAATGTTGTCACAATGAAATGCCAGATCTTGGCGCTCTTTTGTTTTATGCTATCTCAAATTTGTTCGCATAATGTAGTGATAAGAACTGTATTTATCGAGGAGTGCGGTTCTTAAAATTATCTGTAAAGAAAATTAATGCTATTTTCTTTAACTCGTTTTGGTTGGTGGGATTTAGCTGTATATTTTGTAATAAGCTTTTTACCGATGTCAGTTCAGCTTTTTACCGAGGTCCTGGCACTCAATAAATTATTATTGGTAATTTCAACCTTAACCTGTTTGTGTCATTAGCAATGCATGTCTATTAATTTAGCCCGAAGACTTCTCGATTTGGCATCGAGATATCGAAAAGGCTTTTTTAATGTAGTGAAAAAAATATAATGATAATGTGAGTTTCATCCCGACATTATTTTCCCCGGGTAGAAAAAGATTTATCAACAAAGTAAAGATATAATTATGTTTCATTCGCCCGAGAAAATATTTTTTTTAACTACGTAAAAAATGAAGCCTTTTCAAAAAATGATTAATTGTAACATTTCAATTCAATAAATATATTCACTAACTCACGTACAAATAAATTAATGAATCATTTTGCTTCTTGCGTATTATGAATTATTACTAATTTCTGTAAGCTTGAAATTTTCGAATAGTGATTTCAGAGACTTTTACGGCATGCGTGGTTACCACACTTCAAGCGGTAGATGGGGTGTTTGGTTATAAAAGTTGTCTTAAAGACCCGGCATAAAAACTACACATTAAACCTATTCAGAGTTTTCAGTTGACATAGAATAGCAATGAAGTTCACCCTGGTATGGGACGGTGACAGCTCAGGACCTTTAGTTTACTAAGGATATCTAACGGTATGAGATAAAAAAAATTACCACTTGTCGTGGCACCAGCCAATAATAGCATATTATAATTAATTATTCAATGGTGTGGTGGTGTCCTTGAACAGTGTGGTTCTCAAACTTTATTTTTTGTCCTATATTTTTACAGAATAAAGTGGAAATGTTTTTTTCGCCTTCCTATTACATTACCTTTCCAGTTTAGGTTACTTGTCAAAATCTGACCCAGGTACTTCGTTCGTCAATAGCCGTCACAAACCTGTATTACAGCATTCGATCTATTCAATGTCTGGCTATCCAATAGAGTTCGTACCAAGATATGTGAGTGCCCAAGGGATCGCCAGTCTGACATTATTGCAGGACCCTCTCTGCAGAATGACTCTGTATAGGCCTGAGGTCTTTGGGGTGTTTTCCATCGTTGGTAATAAATAATACATTTACGTCATTTAGATCTAACTACAATACCGTTAAGCTCGCTGTTTACAAGGCAAACGTATGGATGTTCACATTCGGTCTTTCTGGTTTAGATGCTTAATACTATTTCTATATTGAGAAATCGCGGCCTTGGTTTTTGTGACGGAGCCGGAAACTAAATTTTCATCAGTAGCTGTAGAAGGTAACTTGAAATGGTAGGACTAGTTGATGATACTTTACTAAGCGCAGTATTTTGCAGTAGTAGACTCTTCGCATTGATTGTAAAACATTTTAATTCGTAATATTCGTTTAAATACCTTACATTTAACTAGTTCCAGTCTGCATATTTTATTTTACTGGCTGTTCTGAAAAGGCTTTTTCGCATTTGACCGGTGCTTTGGGGTTCTTTCAACCACCGAGGTTTGCTTAATGGTCTGCTAATACGGGGTGGTGTAAAGGTATTCTAGTCGGGTTTCCTTTGGAAAGGCTTAAAGGTATCCCAGTCGAAAATTTTGCGAATGCCAGAAGTTGGACTTGATTAAACAATAGATTCGGTCATGTCATATTATGTCGAACTTTTCTTAATTGCATTATTGAATTAGCCCGAAAATCGATTTTTGATTTGCCTACATTATGAACTCACCTATTATAAGATCATGGAATAGCTTCGTACGTTGCTTTATTATGTCTACGACATCAATGATAAAATTTATTTTGTCTCGCAATCTAGAACTAAAACTAAAACGATTATTAAACCTATTAAGTCAAATGAGATCACTCGATCGAAGCAGCCCCATTATTTTTCAATTAATTTGTGATTATTTTACTTGTAATTGTTCAGCACGGCTGAAAATCGTTAGGTAGCAAACCTAGTACGATGAATTTTGATCAGATCGATAAATTTATTGAAAATCGACACCATTCGTTAAGGTTGTTAAATTATTTTAACCGCCATTAAATTTAATAATAATTCAAAACAAAAACCTAAATTGATCATTACTCACTACCGCGAGGTTAGATCATTCGATCGCGTCTAAAACAAATAAAATATTTAGTACAAAATAAATCAATAATTAAACGTAAAATTAACTGAAAGCCCATCAATTAGGAATGAGATGCGTCACTCGGCCAAATAAATAATAACGTTAGTACAAACCAAATTTCATTTGTAGAAAAATATTATGAAGTTTCGCGCACACCATTTTTTTAGTTTTCGCGTGGGAAAAGCAATTTGTCATTTTAATAATGCATTTAAATTATCAAAGTGATGTTTTAATGGCTTTTTTATTTGATGATTTATTTAATTACACACCGCAGTTATAATTAGATCAAAAGCACCACACGGTATTCTATATCGTGTATATATGCGAGGAGAGTATAATGAATGCGGTTATGATGCATTCGATTGAGCTGAGTACACGCACCAACCAATAAAACATTTAGCATAACCATTAAGCGACGTTTTGTCTAAACAAAAAATTTATTTATTTTTTTGTTTTGTAAATTGCATTGGCCTAAATTTCTCAGTAGATCTGCGTTATTTTCAAGTCGAGTTGAAATTCATTAATCATCGGGTACATGATGTAACCCAAAAATTGTTACATTACATTCGAGTAAACAAGAGTGAGATTTGAACACGATAAATTGCAATATTATGTGTATGTACACCTCGCCCATAATGTGTAGTATATGCACAAGATTAAAAAATCACTCAATGTACAACAACAGTCTTGATGATTTGCCCATTTTTTTTATATATATATTTTTTTATTAAAATTAAATTTCTTGTAGATGACCAATGTTGTGATTTTAATTTAAACATTTTTTTATGTCGCTTTCATTATATACGCGAAAATTATTTTTAGAGGGGGGAAATATCTATTTTCAATGAGGAAGAAAATTAATTTAATTATTATTTTTGCTACATACACACAAAATGATGAATGAAATGTATATTTGATGAAAATTAATAAACATTTTCGGTGTCATTTTGGTGCATGTGGTCTAATTTTGTGGGCACATGTAGAAATCTTGATGGTTATTGCGGATTAGTACTCTAAAATCGAATATAACTTATTTTACAATAAGCCTTTTTTTGTTAGGAATCAGGCGTTTACATACCAAACTTAAAGGCTACCCGATTTACAGCGTCGGAAGGAGAATAAACTCTAACGTAAAAGATCGCGAGTAACAAGACTACGGCTAGATTCCAATCGGACGGAATAACAGTACTGTTTCTCTAAGAGAGAAGTCTGCCGTCTGAAAGCCGCACAACTTCAAGTCTGCAATATCATTAATTTTTAGCCAGAGACCTATTGACAATTCCAGAAATACTATTAAACTCTTCGCAGAAGTTAATCCAAGATGACCTACGAGCGGATCTTAATTTTTTTTATAGTATTTTTGAGATGCTGAAAAATTATCCCAATCAACCTGAAGGTGGAATATTTTGGCTTTATTTTTGAGTATTCTCGCAGTTTTCCTAAGTTTTTTAAGTAAAAACGAATCTTGCCCAAAGATATCAGCAGAGGTATAAGCTCAGAAGAGAATAACTCCCAATTAGTAAGCTTCTTATTACTGTGAGGCTTTAGAGTCGGTCTTTTAAGGTTTATGTTAAAAGAGAATTGTGGTCAAAGGCGAGAATAACATTGGTCATCTTCCAGATTAAATCGATAATCGACATAAAGCACACACTAATATCAATATTGATGAAAGTTGGCTCGTAACCTTGGGATTTCAAGCTCAGATGTACTTAGATAGTTAAGCAGATAGTTAAAACAAATCCCTGTTATTAATATTCGAGCTACCTCATAACGTGTGATCGAGAAGGTATGGTTCCTAAATTCGACATATGCCTGTCTGAGATGCAGCAAGCAGCAACTTAAGCTTAAAAGATGTTGCTTTGCTATGGTGTAAGTTGCTCTGTTTCAGTTTAAGCATGAAGCTATAGAAACATGAGATATGGGAAAGAGATGATCTTAAAGAGAATTCTCTCCTGTATGTACTGCATAGAATATCTGGAATCTGTGAGGGCCTCAAAGGACATCTGGTGAAACCGGAATACAATTGCTTGACGTTTAGTCTCGCTTGTATCGGACATCTATTAGTCGACACAATCGGCTTCATTAATCCAATAATACTTTAGGAAGATCGCTGTTTTTTTTATTATATCGGAAATATCAGAGAGATAAAAAGAAAGCCTTTTCCGGTTTTTTTATTTTATCGGGTCGATCGGATACATTTTTTTTCGTTTTTTTTATTTTCTCTCACCATTCACAGATCGTCATTTTTCCATCTGAATATTTTTTCAGATAGTTCAGAGAAAAAACATATTTGAAATATTTTGACAGAAAATATGGCGGACGCTATGGAAAATGTTAATTAATAAATTATTTTGTAATTATTTTTATTAAATTAATTGTAAAATATACATATAATACGCTAATTTATTATTTTTTCGTGATAGATTTATCCAAATTACTTATTTTCAGTATAAAACTCGGTAAAAAGCCTTTTCAGATAAAATATTATTCGATTTATCTCTGTGATTTATCTGAAATCTCGGATACAATAAAAAACAGGCCAACAGTTGACCACCACACCAGATATCTGTGGTATTAAAGACAAAATCACATAACCATTTGTACGAGTCTTTGTTTGTGCATTTACAAATAATGTACTATCAGACAGGTAACATGCTCTAATACGTTACGATGAAGATCCAAACGAAAGACGTCAAATTTGGGATCATCCAGCATGATATTCAGATTGTATTCGCGAATCGCTGCTTTTCTCATCGTAGACTCAGCGACAGCATGTACCAGAGTGCGAGGATTTTTGACTTCCATTTACACAGAAACGTTTAGGATCATGGTAGATGAGTAGCCAGGCACCTCTACTATTGGGTAAAGTAACGTCCGTGTCATTATGTTTTGTAGACGCCAGCGATTTCGTTTGCCCTTATGTCTAACTCCGTAAGCAAGGCCCCTTCAGAACTCGATGCTAAATCAGAGTTGAAACCACTGACACTTAGAGAGTCCAGATTCTCCAGCTCAAAGTCGGACGCCGCAGTTCCCACAAGAATAAACATAAATAGAATACAATTTAACCATCTGGGGAGAAAGTTGTAAGAAACAGATGAAAATGAAAATCTCTCCTGAGCTGTATTCACTGATAAGAGTTAAAATGCGTTTAGAAAAATCAAATCAAAACCACCAAATGAACAGTGGCACTGCGAGGAAACATGAAAAGAAAAAAATCCAAACAAAACGTCATGAATGTACAGGATGCGGCAAAAATATATATTAAATAAAAATGTAACAAATATTTTCGAATGATTAGCTCTTTATTTTCGAGCAGGATCTGGCAGTGTCCCAGCGAGTCAAATTGAATATCCTAGATGGCTAGTTGACATCGCCATTTCGGATAATAATAAGACTTTCGAAAGTAGAGCGCAAAACGTCGATTGTATCGTTGTCGGCCAAGTCTCTCTCTCCAATCAAAGAGTGTTATGCCGCTCCTTGCTCGTTTTCGAAGAAAAATTACCCTATGATGTCTTTGGACCATATTCTACATCAAACAATCTCTTATTTTGCACGTATTGAATTCTCAATTGTCACGGGAGGACTTTCTGTGCTCCAAATACAGCAATTTTCTTTATTCACATAATCGCCGAGATGAAAATGAAATTCCTGGCCCATTTAGCGAATCGAAGGCGCAATGGATGGTCAACTGATTTCAATTTTGGAACCAATTGGGCTTTGAGAGCCTTCATACCGGTCTTTGTATAAAATTCACTTGTTGATCAAGCGTATATTGACTCATTTCGTTCACCGGGAATATAATACTGAATTTCTGTCACTTGACAGATGACATTAGAGCTACGAGCGGCGAAATAACCAAAAAGATTTAATAAAAATAAAAAAATAAAATTACTGTGCGTACTACAAAATGCAACAAAACCATAGGTAGTAATAGTCACTGGGTGGCTGAGCTGTACGGCGAGTATGCCATTTCTTCAAAATGATATGTCATTTTAGTAAAATGTATATCTGTTTGGCCAATTTGCCTGCCATTTTACGCATAACTTACTCCTATGGAAATGATACCTTTACTTTTAAATTTGGTTATTAAAATTCCTCCCGATCCCAGAAATCATTTGCTATCATATATTTAGCAAAAGCCTTGATTTTAGCACACGTTTTTCATCACATTTGACTTACTCCGGCTATTGAATAGTTGATTTTAAACTTACGGAAATGTTTAAAAAAAATTATATCAGCTAAGATAAGCCTACTCATAGTGAAGTGAATTATAATGCATATTTAATAATTTGATCGACTTTTGTAACTATTCAACCGAAATTAGTCCGATGACACTTTCTTGACATGGTATAATAGTATGCTATTGTAATAAACCTAACTAAAAATTTTGGATTGCGATTTAAGAAAATTCACCTAGAGACATGTAAGAACTTTTTCTCCTTCTGTGTCACACACGTTTCCATTTGTTAATAACCCTGTGGCACTATTCTGGTAATTCCTCGGGAATAGGTAATTTGGGATAGAATTTGTATGTAATTTTTATTTAAACATTGTTTTTATGGCATACTGAGGTAAAAAGTTAGTGTTAATTTTTTTGAAAACAAAATTAAATGGGGAATAATTTTCCCTGCCAATTTAGATATGGAAACATTAATCCCAATTTATAAATATTTACATCAACTTTTCTCCTCAGTAGGCCGGAAAAAATATTTAAACAGAAACCACATATAAATTCTTTCCCCAGTTCTCAATTCCCGGGGAATTAGCAGAATAGTGCCACTGGACATAGTAAACGGCAACCACGGTCCCCCAGTGTAGATGTTTTAGAGAAAATAATCTCAACCTGCTACAATACAATAAAATCATTACAAGACACTAAAAAATCAAACGAAAAATATCGAGAGAGTCACATCTCTATATGATACACATAAAAGAAAAATAAAGAAAATAATAATAAAAATAAGATCGTACTCTAAATATATATAAATATAAGAATAAGAAAACTTGTATTTATATATATTTTGTGGTGAGTCACACGCATTATTTCTTACTTATTTAAATTTAAGATTTTCGTTTCTTATTTTTATTTTCAATTTTGGCAGCCAATAGTGCAAATATGTTGGCAATTTAAATTACACTTTCAAGTCATTTTCTTGCTGCCTTTTTTTGCCTAACTAATTTTCTTTTTGTTATGAATTTAAACAATACTCAATTATTATTTTATTGTTGTTGTTGTTGTTGTTATTATTATTATTACTATATGTACTATAATACGATCGCTACTATTACTCGCTATATGCTATATAATTTGTGTGAGTGTAAAATGAAAATAATATAAAACAGAGAGAAAATTGGAAAAATGGTAAAGTAAAATTGGTCATTCAATCCTCGGTTGTGTGCAATTTTTATGTACCCGGCTCTCGGTGTGATTGACTCGCGCCGCGCGGTTTATAATTAAGAACTAAAAAAAAAAAGAAAACAGCAACAACAAATTAAGTGAAAGTGATTTAATAAAAATATATATTTTATCAATCCTACCTCAAAAACTAAAATTAAAAATTAAATTATGAAAATTTTGCTGCTTTTAATTTAGTGTGGTGTGGTGGGTGTGCGTTAATAATGTATATCATTTTCATATGTTGCGGGATATTTTTTGAATGAATGTCAAGAAAATGTATCAAAATCGCCCCCCGATGATGGATGAAAACAAGTGATAGTAATTGCTAAAAATAAACTTGACAACAACAATACCAAAATATTGTTTAATTATATTTTAATTTATTTACTCAAAACAAAAAAAAAAAAGAAAATAAAAATAAAAATCTTTTTAAAAACGATTTTTATTTTTTTAATAAGTATCGCGCGATCTTGCGATGATGAATTTTTACCCCGCGAGTGAATCTTAAATTGTGCAAGGTGTCAGACGTGGTCTAAATTGGTTATTTTTGCCGCTAGGCGGGTTTAAATTTGTGTTTTAATAATAGTTTAAGTGAATAAGTGGCCGTAACGGCTCGTACGACGAAGGATGATGATAATTCGCATAAATTACCGTTGTTTTAAATGCGGTTTTGCTAATCGCATGTGCCGCGTCTAATTTTCTCATACAGGTAAGCGAGTTATATTTATCGTCAGTCTATTGACGGATAAAGAAAAAAAAAATTTGTTTAAAATTAACGCGCTATAACACACCGGTTACTACTTTCCGTAGTAGATCGTAGAGACATTTAATACTCTGATTATGTTAACGCGTATACCTTTGGTGGTAAAATAAAATTTTAAAAAAGATTTCACCTTTTCGCTAAAATTGGGTAATCCAGGTGCCATTGTAATTTATCAATAATTCGCTCAAAAATCTATTCAAAAATTTTAAGAAATCATTTTCGACAAGTAACACCTGTTGCCCGGGAAATGTGTAGTTTTTATTTTTCAATGTTATATATATTTTCGCAGGCTGCATAATCTCATGAATTCCATTTTTTTTTAATTTGAAATGACTAGATATCTTAGTTGAACTATCACTTCTCAGCATCTTTTTGCCAGATACCCTGCTTTGGAGAATTTTCTCAAGGGGGTTTTCGTTCATCAATAAAAAAGCCTTTTGATAACATTTGTCGTAAGTCGTAATCCGTAATTCTTACATAATCAACCTCCAGGAGTAGAGTGTGCGGTCAGGTTGTATAGACAATTGGGAATCCAATTTCTGACGGACCAGTTTTCGGTGTTAAAATTTATAGAAAACCGGTTTCCGATTCTAAACAAGGTTTTATAAAGTTAAATAGTAGGCTGATCCTTTAATATTAAATTACAAAAAGGCGCTTAATATTATGGTGATTTCGATTGATATTTTCTTACTCTAAAAATAGTACCCTCATTTTATACCCTCATTTTGATTCAATGGAACCGAACTGAACTACACCGCTTTTAAATGTCAAAACAATAGTTTTGTTTTATCTTTGCGATGAATAACAAAATAATATTGCTTGAAAATATTTTGTTTTGACAAGTATAGAAAAAAATGGCGTATAACAACAACAAAAAATGGGTTACTCTGTCAAAAAACCTGGAGTAGAGAAAATTACCCTGGGTGTAGCAAAATATTACCCTTGTGGTATTTTTTTTTTCAATCGAACATTTTGACAGCAGTTGGAGTACCATTTTTACCCTCAGTGTAATGTCGATTTTCATTGAACAAATCATAGTACCCTATGGTACTCCAACTGCTGTCAAAATGTTTCGTTGAAAAAAAATATTACCCCGAGGGTAATATTTTGTTATTCCCGGGGTAATTTTCTATACTCTAGGTTTTTTGGTGGAGTATACGATTTTGTTGTTGTTATGCCATTTTTTTCCTGTCATTTGTCAAAATATACGGCGCGTTGGTAATTTGTATGGTGAAATTATAAAAATCAAATAGAGTAGTACATTTTTGTTCCATTGAAAGAAAATGGGAGTAAAAAATGAGGGTAACATTTTGGGAGTGAGCAAAATCAATGAAAATCGACATAAGATTTTTCGTTCAATCGAAATCAACATTAGTGAGTACCAAGGAAACACAACTAAATTTCCGGGTTTCACACATAGATGGTGCTAGCGACACATCTAGTTGTTATTTGTGCCGGAAGTTGTGTTTTGTTTATATCGTGGACAGTTGTTAACGATAACCAGTTGTAATATCAGCACATATCGCAACATAAAAATATGTTTTATAATGTTGATTTCGATTGATATTTTAATACTCTAAAAATATTATCCTCATTTTATACCCTGATTTTGTATCAATGTGATAGAAATAAACTACACCGCCTTTAAATGTCAAAACAATATACATATTTGTTTCATCTTTGCTGGCATGTCATATCGATGGTTGACAATTGTTTGTTCCAAAAATTCCTCATCAGATGGATTTGAGGAGAATGATGATGATGATGTGAAGTAAATAGCATTCAAAATTTCCTCCATAACGTAATACTCGAACTAAAGTTATTATCCCGATTAACAAACACGTATGTTTTGATAAGTATAGAAAAAAATGACGTAGGAGCAAAAAATGGTTTACTCGACCAAAAAACCTGGAGTAAAGAAAATTACCCTGAGTGTAGCAAAATATTACCCTTGTGGTATTTTTTTTTTCAATCGAACATTTTTACAGCAGTTGGAGTACCACTTTTACCCTCAGTGTAACATTTTTCCTTCAATCGAAATCAACATAAGCACGACAATATCGAGTTGTGTGATAAACAATTAGCACTTGTGGGAAGCTTTGCTTTTCTGCCCCAACTTGAAAAAAATGCAGCTAACGCACGTCATTCGCTTGAGGAGGCCTACGACGAACATGCACCATCGAGAACAACCTGTGAATATTGGTTTAAACGTTTCAGAAGTGGCGATTTCAACATTGAGGACAAGAAGCGCTCTGGAAAATCAAAAACATTTGAAGGTACCGAGCTGCAAGCGTTATTGGATAAAGATGTTACGTAAACTCAAAATCAACTTGCGGAGGTATTAAACACGACTCGCCAAGGTGTTAGCAAATGATTACATGCTATAGGAAAAATTTAAAAAGAGGGGAAAAGGATGCCGCATGAATTGACGGAGAGACAGATGGAAAATCGAAGAGCCACTCATGAAATTTTGCTTTCACGGCATGAAAGGAAAAGCTTCCTGTATTGAATTGTTACGGGAGATGAGAAGTGGATCTTTTTTAAGAATGTTAAATGCAGAGTCGTAGCTTTCACCTGGCGAGGCATCAATATCGACAGCACGGCCAATACGGTTCGGAAAGAAGACAATGCTCTGCGTTTGGTGGTACCTGAAAAGAATCGTGTAATATGGGCTGCTGAAACAGGGCGAAACTGTCAATGAGCAACGCTACCGACAATAACCCATCAATCTGAACCACGCATTGCTCGAAAAACGGTCAGAATAGGACACGAGACACGAACGAGTGAGATTGCAGCACGACAACGCTCTATGCCATCGCACTCCCATCGTCCAGGACACCATCAAAAAGCTGAGACGGAATCTGCTACCGCACCCGCCTTATTCGCCATACTTAGTCCCCTCGCATTAGCACTTGTTCCGGTCGATGGCGCATGGCTTGGCAGGGCTACACTTGGCAAGTTTCGAAGAAGTGCAAAATTGGTTGGATACATGGTTTCGGTCTAAAGAAGCGTCGTTTTATCGTCGTGGTATTCATGTATTGCCAGAGAGATGGCAGAAATGTGTAGATATCGCAGGACAATACTTTGAATAAACCATTTTTTGTATTTCTATAGAGATTTTCCATTTTTATATTTTCAAAAAAACCCGGAAATTTAGTTGCGCACCTAGTAAATATTAAAATCATAAAACTAAGAGAAATCTATATCAGTCTTCAACTTCAATTGAGTAAAAAGTAAAAAAGGAACAAAGGTTGCACTAATATAATTCAATAAGATTCATTTCCTTAATCTAACCAATAGTCACAGCTCACAGCCTACATTACTGTTATTTTCGGTCCTTTTCGAAATATGCTCTTAATTAGCATAAAATATCGATTGTTTCATTGGAAAGTCGTGAAAGAATTTTCGTGCAGAGAAGTCCTGCGGAATAGATGGCTCTCTCTGCTCAACGCTGGTTGGTGGAAGGTTAAAAAAGATTTGTATACTAAATCTAAATAATGGCCAGGAACTCCGTCGTCATAGAAAATTATTATTTCTCGACACAATCGTGTTATACTAATATTTCCTATATTTTCAACAGTTGGTGGAATATTAAACAATTGCTCTGTCCATCATCTCCCTAAGCTTTTCAGTTGTTGTTATCATTGCAGGAATTTCATTTTCTATTGTAATACGTTCTTCTTCATCTTCGAAATAAAGCTTCATTCAATTTAGTCAATAGAAAGTTAAAAGTGTCATCAGCATTCAAAAGAGTAGAATCTCGCCGACATAGTGATTCAACTGCTATCTTAAGAGGCAAGAGATCAATATTACTTCTGACATCAATTGTAACTCTTCTTCGGAGAAAATATAAGAGGCATTTAGATCAACTAAAGACTTTTGGATGTATGTACGCAAAAGATAAAATCGCTTCGGCATCATAACAAGACCGTGCATTCTTGTTTTGGAGTCCAAAATTAAATTAGGCTCATGTTAGAATTGTATTTTGACATATTTTTGCAGAATGTCGTAATTTTTTGTTGATGAACGTCTGAAAATAAGAACAACCTTAATATTTTTTAAATTAAAGGTAATAAGTGAGAATACTTCAAAATTTCTGTTTCTACGGAAACCAATTGCGAATGTTATTCGCAATAATCCCCGATTCCAGAAAGCATTTGGGACGTGAGCGTTTATGTTCTAATGTCGCAAATTTCTTACTGAAAAAACCATTGATAAATTGCACTAATCAAATGTCAGCTTAAATGATGATCCGCAGCTTTTTGGTACCATAAATCTTTTTAATGTTTTCACGAATTTTTTTTTTACCATACTTTAATACCATGGTTTTAATCGTAATACGCGACTTCGGAATACATATATTCAAATCTTTTTGATATCAACAGCATTCGAAGATCTTCTCATGTACAAAATATCAAATGGGAAACCATCTTTTGCTTGTACCTTGCTTGTCATGTAATAGGAGACAATGATTCATCCCGAATCTCTAAAAATAGCCGGTAATCTTTTTGTTTGATGGTTCACCGAGTTACTTTGATCCGTTGAGAAATCGCCGCCGTCAGTGTCTACGATGTTTCTGGAAATTTTTATCTTTATTATTATTTTTAAATTTATGTGAGTGTGTAATATACTCGTTGATCCACCAGCACATTTTATAACATTGTTGCAGATTTTACATTTTGCTTGCTGTCCTCTTTTTTCTCTTAAAAAATTACATCAAACAGAGTTACATAGTTGATACTTTTTATATACTTCAAACTCTATTATTTAGGGAGTAATCAAATATTAAATAGTATCAATATAGAACACTGCCTTGTAAAATCGTGTTCCAATTTTTTTTTCTATAAGACAAGAATGAAGTTAGCTGTTTTAGTACAAGTTCGAAAAAAAAAATTCGAAAATCAACACAGTGAAAAAAAACTGTGTGTCAAAATAAAAAAGTAAATGTCTTGTTTAGTCAAACATAGCCTCAATTT
Source organism: Nephrotoma appendiculata (assembly GCA_947310385.1). NCBI lineage: Eukaryota > Metazoa > Arthropoda > Insecta > Diptera > Tipulidae > Nephrotoma > Nephrotoma appendiculata. The sequence continues at coordinate 61,814,474 of OX371225.1, forward strand.
TTAGTGTAGTTTGTTAAAATGTTAGAAACGAAGTATAGTTCACCATTCTGAATATTGGAAGTTTCTAATTAAAAATCTAAAGTCCATCATGGTTTCTTCAGCCATCCACAATGAAAATATTTACATGTTACTGTTGTCGTAGTTTTGGTTACCGGGGCGGCGGAAAGTACATGCCGCCCCGTTTAAATGTATAGACCATGTCATTATGTTCGATTATAATCTATAGAAACTATTTACGATGTAAATGTTGAGCTCTTAAGTGGTGAATCAACTACGGACGAGGAAGACGGGCAATACATTATGGAAGGTTTGGCAAGTGGTTTTCTGTTTACGGTCGACTGACTGGACAATTTGAGACGGTATTTTCTCGTTTCGAAAATTATCGTGTCCGTGCTGAGCTGTTCATATTGCATGTGGTTTTAACGAACTGTATATATTAGGATATCTTCATTTGTTTTTTTCGTTTTTTTAAATGTGTCAGAAGTCAGAATAACGTGTAAAAAATTTAAGTTCCTTTACCATCTACATATTTTAATTTGTTTGGTGTTTTTATTATTTGAAAATAGTATGATCGATAGTGCGAATGTTTCATTATTTAATTTAATGATCAAAAATACTGAAAAGCCTTGCATTACACCATATATTAAATAACTTATATGTATATAGGACGCTCGTGATCTGTTTCTCTTATATTATCGTATTTACCGTAATTAGATTTTTTGTTACGGTGTCGCTTTTGTCGTTTTTTCGAACTTCGAAAAAATATTCGAAATAAAATCGAATTGTCAACAAGTTTACGATTTTTGGTTGTCAACGAAAATAATGCAAGTTAAAAAAAAGTGTTTTAATTATCATTTATTCATGAAATTACATAATGGTTCCTTGACATAACGTAACCCTCTTAATATGTACAGCTCGTTTAAACTACATGCAATATGAACAGAACAGCACGGACACGATAGTTTTCGAAACGAGACAATACCGTCTCAAATTGTCCAGTCAGTCGACCGTAAACAGAAAACTACTTGCCAAACCTTCCATAATGTATCGTCCATAGTTGATTCACCACTTAAGAGCTCAACATTTACATCGTAAATAATTTCTATAGATTAGAATAGGAGATAATGACATGGTCTATAATTTAAACGGTGCGGCATTTACTTACCATCGGTAACCAAAATATACGACAACAGTAACATGTAAATATTTTCATTGTGGATGGCTGAAGAAACCATGATGGACTTTAGATTTTTAATTAGGAACTTCCAATATTCAGAACGGTGAACTCTACTTCGTTTCTAGCATTTTAACAAACTACACTAAAAATTGAGGCTATGTTTGACTAGACATGACATTTAATTTTTTATTTTGACACAGTTTTTTTTTTTTCGATTTTCGAATTTTTTTTTTCGAACTTGTACTAAAACAGCTAACTTCATTCTTGCCTTATAGAAAAAAAAATTGGAACACGATTTTACAAGGCAGTGTCCTGTATTGATACTATTTAATATTCGATAAAACCAAGTAAAAAGTAAGAGAAGATAAAGAAATACTAGAAAGTAACAAAAAGTAATATTGGGAGTATAACTTAGTTTTTTGGATTTTTTGCAGAAAAAACACGTTCATTTCTAAGAAATGGTAGATTTTATTTTAATCAAAATATTTTCTATCATAATCCATGACTTTCGACCATCTTTTTGGCAATTTATGGATTCCATCAAAAAAAAAATTGTGTCTCTTGAAGCGATCCATTTGTCGAGCCATGTTTTGATTTCTTCGTGGGTTCTGAAGTGCTGGTCTTAAAGATCGCTTTGCATTCTTCGGAACAAATAGTAATCTGACGGGGGACAATCTGGTGAATAGGAAGCATGCGGTTGAATTTCCCATTTAAGTACTTCCAGCGTATTTTTTACTTGTTTTGCGACATGTGGTCGATCACTGACGTGCACCTAAAACACTGTACACTGTTTGTTGGATGGCTAACGTTCACCAGTAATAGTTTCATTCGGTTTTAGCAGCTCATAGCTCACCACTCTTTTCTGATCCCACCAAATACACAACAACCTTACTTCCACGAATGTTTCGTTTTGCTGTTGATGTGGATGGTTCACTTGGATGAACCCATGATTTTTTGCGTTTAGGGTTATGGTAGTAAATCTACTTTTATTCTTTTCTCTTGTAGCAAAGAATTGCAAACCATTCGATTTTCAATGTAGGCTTAGTCAGTTCATGTGGTGCCCATTTTCCTCCTTTTTGAATCATTTTTATGGCATGTAAACGTTTGCTTATTGCTGCTTGAGTGACATTTATCTGTTATGAAAGTTATTTTTCTGTTTGAGCAGAGTTTTCGTTCAATAATGCTTCCAATTCTTCATCTTCGATTTTTTTTGGTTGAGCAGAACGTTATTTGTCACTGACATCAAAATCAACAATTCAATCGTTTAAACCAGTTTTTGCAAGTTTGTTGAGTAGGTGCATGTTGACCATATGTTTCTTGAAGTAAACGAAAACTTTCAGCACCTTTTTTCTTTTGATTAATGCAAAAAGTTATGATTCCCGCGAATGCTGCTTTGTTGTACGAAATTCGACATGTTTAAACGGGATTAAAAAATTTGTTGTTTACGCTTTCATGAATAATTTTAACTAACTAAATTTTTATGAGAAATGTCAACATTTTAAAACGCCGCAGATGTCATTGAAAAAGGATGTTTAATACTAAAGTTACGCTATCTCTTAGAAAGTCCAAACAACTAAGTTTTACACCCAATAGAAAAAGTAATATACCCAACAAGCTATTTCGGGTATGTATAACTAAAGGGTAGGGGAGTTTTCAAGTTTTTGTGAAATTTAGTACATTTTCGAAAAGAACGGAAAACCGGTTTTGAAGAAATTAAAACCGGTTTTAGAAAATAAGCCTAAAATCCGGGTTGGATTCCCTGGTTGTAGTGTAAACAGAACAACAATAAACATTGGGGCCTATTATGATTTTTTCGATAGTATTTTTTCGATAATACTGAGTCATATTATTTATGATGTAGTTTTTTTAAGCTGTCAAAGAAAAACCGTCAAATTTTTTGTTTGAAGTTATTAAATGCAAATGGAATGGAGCATCGGAATTTTTATAAATAAAAATGATGATCTCAGAAGAAGTATCACCAGCTTATCACCATATTTAAATTACAAATTTTATAACATAATCTCACTTTTTTCTAACCATCCACGGGTGTCTCTGGAGGACCTGCAGAATATGAATTAAAGCACACTGATAATTCGTTCTATTTTATTCAAGAGACTAAAATTTCCAATTGATCAACATTTGTTGTCGTCCTATTAGGAAAATTAAAATGTAATCAAATAATTAATTTAATAACACGAATTTAATAATAATATTGTTTAAATTAAATTTTAAATGTAGCTCACATTTCCTAAACTTATATTTATCCACTTTTATTTGATTCTATAATATGAAACACGATCTTCGTCACGATGAATGCAGTCGTACACTAACGATATTATCGGAAAAAAAAACACTATCGAAAAAATCATAATAGGCCCCAAGATCTAGCTTCTTATGCCGGAACTGTTTCAATTATAACAAATGCTAACTCTGCCTCCTAGTGGGGGCCATTAGTAACTACCCCACAAAAAGGGTAGGCTAAACGTGTAAGGACTAGCTCCTTTATAAGTTTGCATTGGACTAACATCAAAATGTGAAAAAACAAGTTGTTTCCAAACCTCAACAGAAGCCCCATAATTAGGTTGTCGCCAGTGCATACTTCCCACGGAAACGCCTACATAAAGGTACATGGAAATCAAATAACGTGAATACGATTTTAACTGATCGCATCCTCATATCCAAAATACATTTCTAACATTTCAAAGATATATGCAAAAAGACGCGGAGCTAACATCGACTTCAACCATTTCCTTGTAGTTCCAAAATACGCCTTTTGTTTATCAACAACAACCGGCGCTTTGGAACAGTGATGCTTTTAACAACCACGCTATCAGAACCAATTATAAAAATACTCTATCAGGATTTTTTGAAAACCAGCCACTGCCTTATTCCGCGGATTATCAGTGGAATATCATAAAAATAAATGGTCAAACATCACCAAGGACTAAAAATGATTGACTGGACAAAGAATGCTTGAAAGCAATTCGAGAAAAAATCGCACACTTCAGCGAAATGTATCCCAAATAACACGACAATCACGAAACGACTACATGACCGTGAGGAAATTGTGCACTCGGCTCTGCAAACGGAAAAAAATGATGTGTAACGAAATTCCGGTTTTCAAAATCCCGCTTTTGTATAAAAAACCCAATTTTTAGGGGGTTTGAATTTTTAAAATTTGGCATGTATGAAAATGTAAAAGTCCCATTTTGATTTTTTGACAAAATTCAAAAATGAGTTTTCGATAACGTTTTAGAAAATAGCTATTAGGGATAGAGAGCTAAGTACTCGTGAGAGTTATCGAAGCCGGCAGCCTCTACAATTATTAACAAAATATAACTTTTTTTATTAATTTTGCAACTACAGAATGTAGCAAGTACCAAATCTTGCAATTACAAAAATTTATTAATTATTTTGTGTAATTAGACCTAGAAGAAAAGAAAACCAAGATTTTTAAAACCGGGATTTTGAAAACGGGGATTATGAAAACCGGGATTTTGAAACCGGGATTTTGAAAACCGGGATTTTGTAGTACACCCGCGTGTTTAACATTGAAAATTCAGGCCTTAGAGATAGATATCGCATCATAAAAAAAAAGCTACAGATTTCTAACCTCGTAGCTGCACTATTCGCAACGAAGCTGGAGAGTTGGTAATGGACACCAACAACGTCAGTTGCTAGCAAATAATTACTCGTACGATGAAGTACGTAATGTGATTTCAAAAATGAAAAGCAAATAAGGTTCCTGTGGCACTATTCTGGTTTTCCCTGAGAATAGGGAATTGGAAAAAACATTTTCATAGCATTTTTGTCTAAATTATATTTTTCTGGCCTACTGTTGGAATTAGTTTGGTGTAAATGTTTTCGAAAAAAAGTTGATTGGGATTTTTATAAAGAAAAATAATTTCCAATACATACATCTATCCTTCAAAAATCTTTACACCAAACTAATTCCAACAGTAGACCAGAAAAATATAATTTAGACAAAAATGCTATGAAAATATTTTTTCCAATTTACTATTCCCAGGGAAAGCCAGAATAGTGCCACTGGTCAGGATGGAATTTCATGTGAAATGTTAAAAACCGGCGGCGATCAAATGTTCTACCGGATTTACGAACTTATTAACTGTATAGTCTACTGTGGAAATACCAGAAGAATGAAAGACGGTTCTGATTTTCCCCCTACATAAAAAGGGAGATCGATTAGACTTCAAAAACTGCTGCGGAATAGCTTTGCTACGCACTAGTAATAAATTTTTGGCTAATGAAGTGCCAGCAAAATTATCGATACACAATAAGATTGTGAATAAGGCCCGTTGCACACTTGAGCTATGTTTTTTTTACCGAATCTACTCGTATACGCCCTGATTTATATAATTTCATTATTTAAACCTGTGAGATGGAAACAGCTCACATCGATCATTTTCTAGGCGATGTGAGCTAATTAATTACCTCCAAGGCGAAAATAAAACAATTAAATTATATTACTTTACAGATTGGGTTGCAGGACCAATTTATTTACAAAGTTTCTCTTATTTGAGTTTTTGAAACCAAAACGTTAAGCTGTAACATGAAAACATAGCTCACATCAGTCAAATTACATAGCTCAAACGTGCAATGGGCTGAAATCATTAGATACGAAATTTATTCGAAAAAATCGATTAAGGTGGCTAAGGCATGATATACGAGCACAAACCAAACCACTAAGCAGATCCTCGAGTCAACACTAACGAAAGTGAGTTTTGGTGGAAGACCACCTACGCGGTGGATGGATGGCGTTGAAAAGCATCTCCACATACTCGGTTATCGTGTCTGGCGTGCCTTTGTTGCGAACCGCAATATCTAGAAAAATGTCGTTGAGGCGATCGGGTAAGTTAGTAAGGAGTAGAATAGATTTCATTCCTAAAGCTGGTAAGTCGGATTGTACTGACTTCAGTACATCGGGTCAACTATTTTTAAATACTTGGAAAGGACTTACAGAAAATCGTGGAACACCACTCGACATTAACTCGCTTTATAATAAGCTTTGTTGGGCACTTTTTGTTATTGGCCTGTTGCAAACAGAGGCCGTTAAATTTTTGAGGAATCGATCATCAGAATAGACATCGTTAAACTTCTTGGTGTTACAAAAAATTTTGACAGTGCAGAAGAGCATTTGAAACATCATGGAGTGTTACTCCAAAAATTATGGGATGGAAAACAGATATCCAGAAAACAATCCTCGTTTTCACTTAATAATTTTACTAAACACTTGTTTTTCTATTTCGCAAAAATTCAATTCAACTTTTTCAATTTTTGCGAAATAGAATAAACAAATGTTTAATAAAATGTGTTTATTAATAGTGTTAGTGTGTTTCACCAAGTACCTACAGCAAATAGTGTAAAAAGTACCCTCGTTTTCGTTTCTGGTTAAAATCACATTCTTGTCGATTATGAATCGTGTTTGGCTTTTTGTTCAAATAAGCATAATTTCTATCAAAGAGAAAAATAAGCAAACCCAGTCTTACAAATGAACTTGACAGCTTATACGCCGCTTATGACGCTGCAGAAATTGGTGGAACAGATGTTCCGCAACTTTTTTTTTGTTATTTATATTTATTTATTACAACTGATTTACAAATCATGTACTTTATTTTTCATCATTTATATTCTTGTTTGGAGGATTGCAGTCCTTTGTCAAGTCCCCTTTAATATTTTTATAATATTTTTAGTCGATCCTGATTGGATTTAGTAGATCAATGTCTTAAGGCGAAATTCCATTACTGCGGCTTTTGTTTTTGTGCAGAAAACCAGAAAGAGATAATATCAAAAATCCGACAGAGACAGACTATTTTTATTTTATAGCGAAATTTTAAAGGGAATATTTGACAACTACGAAATTATAACAAAAATTAGTTGAAAAATGAAAATTATTGTTAAATCAATTTCATTTATATCTCTACATTACTAAAAAACCTAAATATTATTTGTAGGCATCATTTTATTATGTTTTTTAATTATTTCCTTTCAATAATTAAAAACTAAGAAAACGTTTTCCTATAAAAAGTTAGGGGAATATTTGACCGCGTTTGTAACATAACCTAAAAAATATCACATGCATTAAAATTATGTAATACGGAATAAATAATAAAAATTAGATATTGTAAAATATTTTAGTTTGAACATTAATACAAATTTATAATGAAAACGCGATTTATATCATATTCCACCAAACATATAAAATGTATGAGCCAAGTGCTCACCATAAAAATATTACTAAACTGAAATTTGCTGAGAGTGGGGGGGGGGGGGGGGGGGGGGGTATTTTTCATTTTGTTTGCCATAAAAATACTTCGGTTTGTATTTTTTATTTATATTTATGGCAACCAAATCGCGTCAACAACAAAAATTTTAAGTATTTATAAACAATTTTACTGTTGCGCCGCTCACACACATAGGGATTTTTGATTTTATCTCTTTCTGGTTTTCTGCACAAAAAAAAGCCGCAGTAATGGAATTTCGCCTTTACTGGGTTTGAGTCATCCAACAAAAGACGTATCTTAGCATTTTGGTGTAGACTAATAAGTTCCATGTGTTTTCTCGCGTGTTTGCTTATTTCTTCACTGACGAAATCCATCTTCAGATCTCTATAGAGGTAGTCAGCACCGTAGTACAGGTGCATTAACAAATTCACGTAGGACTTTGCTTTGGAGAAGTTGGATGACATTGACGTTTTCACATGCTCTTTCCATTTTAGTTTCGAGTCCAGAGTCATGCATAGATATTTTGCATGTTTGCATAGGGAATTTGCTGAGAGTTCAGTTTGTCGCCTTCGTTAGCTTAGTAAGTAGTGTGCTTGCTCTGTTACTCGGGAGTCCCGGGTTCGATTCCTGGTGGTAACCAGTAAAAAAATTGCGACTGGGTGTTTTTAACGTGTCATATGCTATTTATATATGTTCGTCCATTTCAGATTTTCAGATTTACAGCCATAGTAGTTACGGCTTTGTCCTTAATATTTTTCTACTGGTATCCAGTTGACCTGTTTGATGGTAAAGTTTACGTGAACAGATTTTGTTTCATTAAGTGTTATGCACCATCTCTTCGTCCAGGTACTGACAATATTAGTAGCTCTCTGTAATTTGCTTGTGGAATCTTCTATGCTATTAGCGGCTGCTAAGATGACCATATCATCTACAAACGTTGCTATGCCTCAACCAGCGAATACTTAAGAGCTTAAGTTGCACGCTGTTTGTCCCATTTCGGTTAGTGCTACAATTACCAAAATTGTATAGGCTTCTCGTCACAAATAAGCAACTGACCTCTAAAATTTTAGTGGTCGTATCGCTTCACTAAGTGGTCCAAACGGAGCACAACTTAGGCTCTTAAGTTTTCGCTGATTAAGGCTTTAGTCTCCTCTATCGTTGGCAGTTCCGAGATGAATAGAACATATAAAGTTGGCCCCGGAACGCTACCTTGTGGTACTCCTGCTGATATTTTCTTTATTTCTGAGTATTCGCCATCTAATTTAACACGAAAGTTTCGGTTAGATATGTAAGATTTTAGTATTTCATAAAACTGCTTTGATAAGTCTCTTTGTAATTTATATTCCAAGGCTTTATGCCATACTCTGTCAAAGGCTTGTGCTACATCCAAGAAGACGCTTGAACATATTTTCTCATTTTCAACTACATCTTCAATTAAGTTTGTAATTCGGTGTACTTGTTCTATTGTTGAATGGTGTTCTCTGAAGCCAAATGGATGTCCGCAAAACTAAATAAAAAAATCGTTTGCTTAAAAACGGATCTAATTGGAGTTCAGTAGGTTGGAGTTCATTGGCAACTCGAAAATAATTTATCGATTAAATTTATCAATTTCAGTGGTTTTAATCGGATAAATTAATTTTGGATAAACAGAATTTCAATAAACTCTCCATGCCCCGCGCCAACACGAAATATAAGCGATCGTCATATTTTGCCAATACATATATTATAGGTAGGTGATAATTTAGTGGTGGTCAAGCCATCTAGAAAATATTGGATGGTTTGGAAAGTAATTTCGTTTTTTCCCAACAAAAAACTAAAAGGTAATGTTTCATAGCCAACGTCAAACTTAAGCCGCATTGTTATATATTTTAACAGCTGATATAGCATGGCTTGTTTGTTCAAAAATTTGTTTGATTCTGCCTAATAGTTTGTGTTTGGTGCCATATTAAATATGGAAAATCGAAAGCAGCATTATCGGCATATCTAACTATTTTATTATCGAAAAGTCAAAAATGCTGTTCAAGGAAGAAAAGTCAGGTGGTGTGTATGGAGAAGATTTATTGATAGAACGTCAGTGTCAAAACTGGTTTTCAAAATTTTGTAGCGGCAATTTTGATTTTGAAGATGCACATGATGTTCTGTGATGTTGCGCCCGAAAGTCTAGTTGAAGCTGATGAATACAAAATAGAGGCATTGATTGTTCTTATGGAAAGAAATTTACTCCGTCTGTGATTTGGCTCCCAAACGTCGAGAAAACGAAGGGGAAGGGGCGAGAAATGGGTTGTCTATAACAATGTTAAACGCAAGAGATCATGAAGTAAAACTGATGAAAGCATTTCGAAAGCCGATATTCATCAAAAAAGATGATGCTGTCTGTTTGGTGGGATTTCAAGGAAATCGTTTTTTTGCGCTTCTGCCAGACAATACCTAGATAAATTCTGAAGTGTACTGTCATAAACTGGACAAATTGAATGATTCACTCAAACAGAAGAGGCACAAATTGACCAATAGAAAAAGTATAGGGTTCCATGAACCATACTTCCACTTGTGCCGGTTTCTGCAAAAAATTTAGACGGCAAAACCTTTTCTTCAATGTAATAATAATGTAATAATATAATTCAGTAAAATCTTTAAATATTATACAAAAATCGCCTTTCATTTTCACCAAAAAACCAAATTACTTTCCGAACTACCCAATACTTATTAATTTCAATTTTTTAAGTTTGGTGCTATATAAACGTAAATTTTGAAAACCACTAAATTTTATTATAGGAGAAACGATCAAATGTTGGATAAGTTTGTGTTCCTGACATATCTTTTTCGCGGCAAACCGATGTTGTATTAAAACGAAAATCTTGATCAATAAATGCCGAAACACATCCAACTATTCAAAATTAAAATGACTCGCCGCAAAAAAATTATTACGTTGCTCATCTTACAACAACGAATTTTGTTGGTATTTACCAGGTACAAATCAAACTTTGTTCTACATGTCCCAATAACAACGCGCATTTCAACCTGAATTATAATAACAAATCCACATTTCAACATAAATTAAATATTATTCCGTTCAAAAGAATTAAAATTAATTACTAAATATTTCAACAAAAATAAAAATTCCTTTAATTAAATTAGTAACGTGATGTGACTAAATAAGTCGCGGAAAAATCAGAAAACAGTAAAAATATGGTACAATGTAGCAACTAAAAACGGTTGACTCATTATAAAAAAAAACAGAAAAAATGACTTACGTAAATTGCCTAAGAGACGTTGTAGTTCTTCATCATCATCCGTTTGCTGAAATTCCCAGGCATTCTAAATAAATTTGAAATGATTAACATAAAAAAATCAACAAAACTCGCAATAAATGTCAGCTTACTTTATCAACTTCCAATTCGAGTGGTTTCATAAAATCTTCATTCACACCATTTTTACGTACTGGTTGAAGACGATTTGCATTCATAATATCCGAATCGGTTGTCCCAATTCGATTACTACTGCTTAGCGTGTCATCACTATTATTATTACTATTTAGGTAACGTCCGGCTACTATTCTTGGTTCGGAATTATCCTCATCGGTGCTACCCCATCTCGCGTCTTTTGACCTCTGTACACTCCCTTGATTCCGATTTTTCAAATTTAATTGAGCTTGATGTTTATTCGCATCCTCCAAATGCTGCCGATTTAGTACACTTATCATATTGGCTACTTGACTTTTAGTACTTACACTACTATTTGTTTGAACCGAGACCGGCGTTTGTATATAACTATTCGTGTATTCCGATGTATTTGTATCCATTGGGGTTATATCGTACTCTTCATATTCTTCGTCTTCGTCTATAGGAATAGGTAAGACGAGCGGTATATCACCACCAGGGAAAAATTTACATAGTTCTACCATTGACTTTACGACATCACTCATGGCGGGTCGATCAGCTGGTACTTGGTCCCAACAAGTCGTCATTAATTTTTCTAGTGGTTTAGGGCACCCTTCGATTAGGGGTGGCCGTCGACCCATATGTACGCTCCACATGATACGATATGTGTATTCGACCTCTTTAAAAGGTTGTTGGCGTGATATCACCTCCCACAGGATTATGCCCCAACTAAAGACGTCACATTTTTCTGTGTAAGTACTACCCTCGAAAACCTAAGGGGAATAAATAAAGAGATATAAATTAGTGCGGTATATTGATCGAGAATATTTGGACACATGGTCCAGAGACGGCATATTCGAATTGGCGAGTCTAAAATTTTTTACTTAAGATTTGTATGTACGAAAATCGATGTTATCTACATACAAAATAGAGATTGAACTCGCCTGATACAAAATTCAAGCATCAGAATGGAAACGCTTTACGATGAATTAATACAACAATTAAAAATAAGAAAGGCAGAGAAACCCACAAAATATTATTATTTGAAATTGTAATAGAATTGGTGGCGAATTCGAGTAAGAAAGCGAAATGAACACAAATATGGTATACTGCGATTTGGTCGATGGTGAAAATAATGCCCAAGGCGAATTCAACAAATACTTGGTAACTTAGAATTCCATATCAGTTAGAGAAAAATGACACACAAATGAAAATTGGGGGTTACAGCGAGGTCGTTTTATTTTAAATTATATTCAAAAGATTTAATGCGAAGTTGGAGTTAAGCCAGATATACAAAACAATACACGGCGAAATCAACTACTTATTAAATTACAAATAAGGATTACTGAATTTACTGGACACTATAATCAAATCACGCCTTCTGATGTACTGAAGATGAGGCGTTACTACAATATAAATTAAGAGGGAAAATTCACTTCGAAAGCTGAGCATTATAATTCTTAAAGGAATTGCGTTGACTTCTGGTGGATTTGAATCTCTATTAATTCACATAATACTAATTTATGAGTTTCGCCGTGGTGACTAAAAAATAAATGATTTCACAAAAAATTAAAAGCAAATTCCAAAGTTTTAATTCAAGTTAATCAATTCTTGTTCTTTGAACTAAGCAAGTGTAAATTGACCGCGGCGAATATGAAATGCCAAATAAAGTTCTACTGGTTTTCGGTTGATTTGACATTTTTTCGACTAAGTCGCTAAGCATACAAATATTTCGACTCCCTATAAATTTGAAAACTGTAATGTAAGTAAAAAATAGAAAGTGAACTCGCCTGACACAAAATTATAGGATCAGAATGCAAACGTATTAAGGTGAATTAGTTTAACAATTAAAAATAATTTTGTAAAATTTAAAAGGTAAATGTAATTAGGAAGAAAGACCCATGAAAGATTCATGAAATTTTATTATTTGAAATTGTAATGGAATTGGCAGCGAATTCGAGAAGGAAAACGAAATGAACACCAAATTATTGAGATTTGGTTCATACAAATTCGATAAACAATAGTGGATTGTTGAAACAGCTGAAAATAATACTTAAGGCGAATTCGAAAAATTCTTCGTAACTTGAAATTCCATATCAGTCAGAAAAAGGACATGTACAAGAAAATTAGGAGTTACAGCAAAATCGTTTTATTTTAGGTTATATTCAGAAACTTTAATGCGAATTCGGCAAAAGGTCCTCTTTCTAAAAGCAAGTTGTAAGTAAGCCAAATATACAGGAACATATATCTACAGCAACTGTTTTTGTAATGAAAATTCTAAAAAGTATTATCTATTTAGATGAATGGTGAACCCAACCAGATGATGAAACAATTCGCCGTATCCAATAGACGTTATGTAACGAAATTAACAATACGCGGCGAATCACCTAAGTATAAAACAGCAGAGCTGCTAATATTGCAATTGCTTTTTCATAGGGGACATTGATCCATGGTAAACAATTTATTATTCAACGAATTTGTCAAACACAGTTGTCAAGCCTAGGGGACGGACGATGTAGGTGATAAGTTGTACGTTGTACGTTGAGAAATTCGAATAAAGAAGGCTTCCATAAATACCTGAAAACATCTGGAAACTAAAGCATAACAAGCAATTTTTGGTTAGAAATTAAATTCCAATTTGTAAAAAATAGTTGAGGTAAATTCAGTATTCGTTTAGAAAATTTTCCGCGTCAAAAAGTCGCTAGTAGATCTTTGTTTATAATTATTCATTTCTAACCCGATCAACCAAATCAATTAATATTATTTTGCACTTTTTTCTTTCTACAAGAAAACAAAAATGAACAAAGTTAAATATTTCCAATACGTGCGAATTCAAACAAATCAACAATTTCGCCGTGCGGTGAAATATTTCAAATTGATTAGATTTTCTGATCAAATTTATAGAGAGCTCTATAGATATTATGAAGCTATGAAATATTCGCCGCGGCTTTTAAACCAATTTGCAATACGCTGAAACTCGTAAGACTCTAAATACCAATTATTAATTTTTTTGAGCGAATTCAAGAACAATTCAACAATTTTACGAAATTACAATGTAAGTCTAGAATATTAATCAACGTTAGGCTTATTAAAATGTGTGGCGAATCTTAACAAATATGAAAAAAGAAACAATTTAAACGTGTTTACCAAAATAAAGGGTTATCCAATTCAAGCTTGATAAAGTAAACTTAAAAAAAACACACAAAATATTCGGAATGTATTGTAATTTTTATTTCATTTTACAGATTGATCCTTGCCATTTTTAGTTAAACAAGATATCATTCAAATGTCCTCCACGGGACTTCTTACAGGCCTTGATTCTTTTGAGGTAATTTTCAATGACTTTTCGGCACATTTCGGGCGGTATCTCGGCCATTACCTTACGAATATTAGTTTTCAATTCGTCAAGAGTTTGAGGATTGTTTGCGTAAACACGATCTTTCGCATAGCCCCACAAAAAGAAATCCAAAGGCGTTAAATCACAGGATCTTGGAGGCCAATTGACATCAGCCAATCGCGAAATCAAACGTCCAGGAAATTTCTCTTGCAAAAGATCTCGATTTGCTCGTGTTACGTGACTGGTTGCTCCATCCTGCTGGAACCACATATCGTCAAGATCATAATCTTCGATTTTCGTAAAAAAATAATCGGTTAACATGCGGGCATAGCGCTCAGAATTGACGGAAACGGTTCGTCCATGGTTGTTCTCAAAAAAATACGGCCCAATCACACCACCAGACCACAATGCGCACCAAACAGTGACTTTTTCCGGGTGTAATGGCTTCTCTACAATCAATTGTGGATTTTCTGAGCCCCAAATTCTACAGTTTTGCTTATTAACGTATCCACCAAGCGAAAAATGAGCTTCATCACTGAAGAAAATTTTGTTCGAAAAATCAGCATCAGCAGATTTAATAATTTTAACGCGTTGGTCGATTGTTAAATGCTCCATATTCTTAAATGGCAGAATGTCAACTAAATAAATGACAGCGTACTTGACGTTTATCTTTGACAGATGTCGGTATACAGATTTCTACTTTATCAACCTCGAATTGGATAACCCTTTAATTAATTTGTCAAAGCATTGGATTTTGCACTGCGGCAAATTAACTCAAAATTATTAAATATTGTCTAAAATTGATATACAAATTTATCGAGGTAATAAAACCAGAAGCAACGCGGCGATCTAAAAAATAAACCGCTTTTCAATTTGCTGCGAAGCTCAGGTTCTAAACTAGATTCAAAATTGAAACAATTTCACATAAAACAAAGGGCCACATTCCAGCATCTTACCTGATTTATACCATAGACACATATCTGGTTTCGTAACTAGGATTAGGTTTGCGAGATGAAAACTCAAGACACACTACAATTTCTTTTGTCTTCTCGTTTGGTTTTAAATAGTAATGGAGTAGGCATTGACAAAAATGCCAAGATTGACATTTAATTGACTATTAAATTGTCATAAATGACTTTTCTGTTGACAGAACAGAAACAAATTTGTTCCCGCCAACCAAATTTCTCAATGACAAATAGAAAACTCAAAGGAAACTAGATTTGCTTGGTAAACTATTAGTGTCCGGAATTTCCATTTTTGATGAATTCGGCGTTGGGAGCACAAAAATGCCTCGGGATGAGAAAAAATATCTCATTCCGAAATTATGTTTAAACCGAGTTGCAAACCATTGTTAGGGGTGACACATTACAACGAAACCATGGTTAACTCGAAACCATAGTTATGAAACCAGTAATGTGTCTATAGCATTATAAATTCTACAAACAACGATTTTGCTAAGGTTATTTCGAGATATAAAAGTTAGGCTCACGGCGAATTCGACTAATTTGTTATAATAACATTAAACATGTGCTATGCATTATTTTGGTGTATCAATGATTTTTTCCTAAGAGCGAAATTCTTTAGGTCGCTTCTAAAAACTTAAAATTATTAGACTTTCACCCAAAATTAACATGTTCTGGCGAAATAAAATAAAAATTTGAGAAAAGTAATCAAAGGGCACCAGTAAATTAACAATTAACTTTGTCTGCTTGAAACTATAACCAAGCAATTATATTTTGATTGAAATAGAAAATAATAAAGCCTTGTTTTATCTTCAAAACTAGAGTTTGAATCTTACGGCGAATTTACAACTCTAAATTAAATTCAAATTAATCCAAAATATATAGTTGAGATAGATTAGAAATTTCTTAGGCCGGATTTGCCGCTCGACATTAGAGATGGAAATAAGGGAATCAAACATATGTCCTAATGAATTTATAAAATTAGTGGCAAATTCTACTGGCATAGACAAACCGTTGGCCACTTACTCTTTGGACACGGAAACAGTGAATTCGCCTCAAATATGTCAGTATTTGTATACCTTTCCATCGGGGAAAAACATATCACAATACAGATTTGGAGCTGAAATGTTGTGAAAATACATCAAAGAACTCGAAATGGTTTAAATGACAAAATCAATTTTATCAGTTCAATGTAAATGACGCATACAAACACGCAGCGAATTCGCCTCAATTATTTGATTACTAATTATTCTGAGTAATTCATGCGGTACATCAAACCTGCGAAATAGAAGAAATACTTCAAAAAAAGAAGGCGGCTGCAATAAATTTGCTGGTAACATTTGCTAACAACAGATTAATAACTTATTTAACGCTAATTTGGATCCTAATCAGACAACGAGATCAAAATGTAAACTATTTGGTTGGCGGCGAATTACAAATAATATATAGCATTCAATTTCCTAAATTTGTAGCGAACATGTTAGTTTGTTTTAAATGGTCGATTTTGAGCCAATGACTATAAATTAACAAATAAATTTAACCAATGCTTTCGATTTTGGTGATCTTTAAACCTAATACCGGAAACCCTTGTTTAATTAACTCAATGACACAGATATATGAGGAATAAATTGGTACGGCGAAATCATCTAATACAAATTTAATTATTTCCGTACTCCTACAAAACGAGGAAAATTCAATACAAATCTATAGGAACCATTAAGCGTGAAGATAGTCACCGCGACTTTCGAACCAATTTGTAATTTTTGAAGAGTTAAAACACTAAATGCAAATGTTTTATATTTTGTGGTTAAGGCGAATTCAAATTTTAAAATTTTATATAAATTTGCCAGAATTAGCCAATAAATTCAAAACTTTCAGATTTTACCCAAAATTGATATACTTTTCGAAACAATACGATGGCTAATTTCCGATTCTCAACTACATTTAAAATTTTAAACCATTTTCTAAAATAATTAAATGGTTGCACGTAATCATAAATTATATGCGGCGAAACTTCTAAAGCCAAAGATACAAAATCGCGGCGAATTCACAGGAGCACGAAACTTAACAAAGCAATTTTAGATCAAAACTTATTTAAGCTGCAATAAAGCTTTTTAAGCATTCAAACTTTTGATTGAAATATTTAAAATCTTGTTTTAATTCTGGGTCAAAAATGGCTGCAATCATCAATAAAACTGGAGCTATAAGTCTTACGGCAAATTACCAATATTTACCAATGAATAATTTGAATCATTAAAGAGGTGAAAATGAGAGATCGATTCATTAGAGAAATTGAATTTACTATATTTGCGGCGAATGCTACTAACATAGTAAGACAGAGTACAAATATGCTTAACGGCAAACACTAAAATTTTTATCTTTTCTAGTACGATTGATAAACTAAAAAATTTAATAATAATTTGACTAAAGACTTCGAAATTGTTCGATTTTAAACTATTATAAAAATTGAAAGCCAGAATAAAGCATTGTTTTGAAAATTGATGCACTTGTTTTTATCTTGATTCGATATTGGATTTGAAATATAATCATCTTAATTTCAGGGCGAATTCGAATCTCAAAATTAAAGAGACACCAATCAATAATAATTTTAATAAACGAGAGCAATTTGTGGGGAAAATTTTAATTTTTAAACGTTCAGACTGATACCCGAATCCTATAATTAAAAAGCAAATTGGAATTAATCTTCCTTCAAAAAATATATTGATTGTATAAAAAGTTAAATAAAAAAAAATTAGTAAAGTAATCACAATTAATATAAAAAAATTGCCTCAAATAACACGGTCTCGAATCTAACAAATTTTAAAACACCAAAAAAAATCGCTCTGCTTAATTAACTCAATGCCACTGATAAATCAACTAATATAATTTTCAACTACATGTTTGTACATAGAAATTTCCACGTACGTGACAAATTCGATCAAATTATCAATTTTGCCGTGCGGCGAATTATTTCAGATTTATAATAATTTTTGATCATATTGATGGAAATGTGGACAAATTCCAAACTTAAGGCGAATTAATGTAACTTTGACTACCTAGAAATTTCCAAAATATTGTATAAGTTCCTAATAATAATCAGGTGTAGAATATTCAAATGTGTGGGGATTTTTTACACATGTGAAATACAGAAACAATTTCGCCGTGTTTACCAAAATGATTAATTTGTAAAAGGAAAGAATTTGTAAGTGCGGCAAATTATCCGACAATTATCAAACTTTCCCCATAATTTTTATATACATAATAATTTATCGAAGCAAAAAAAAGACAAAACAAAGCAATTTGTGGCGAATTTCCTAATCTAAATTTTATTTAAAATTGAAAAAAATTTCAGATAAACTCATTAATGTTTTAAGCAACGCGACCTTACCTAATTTATAAGTGGTACGTGGCGAGACTGGTAAATGGTAAAATTGCTAATGAATTTCTCAAATACAATTAGCATGGAGTTTAATTTCTTGGTATATCGATTTGAATCAAACACACTCAAAATTATTATACTTTTAGAAAAATACTTTTGTGGCGAATTATAAATAATGATTTATGAAATTGTCAAAATAATTGGAGTAGAAAATTGAGTAAATGTCCCAGAAATCCACTAAATGACAGCTATGCACGCATGCGGCGAATTTGCCAGATATATATAAAAGGCGAGAATACCTAATGAAAAGATTTGTAGGTTCCATCGCAGTAACGGAATTAAGCCAAAGCAATTGTACGTCCAAAAATTCGGAAGTAGTTAGTTTGAAAAAACTTTGATTCCGATTCGACAACAGGCCCAAAACTCAAGCTTTGTATCTTACGGTGAACTAGCAATTAGATTTAATTACATAAATCAATATTTGTAAATTTTTTTTTGGTAAATTAAAGACTTCCCTGCCTAATTCGCCACTCAAAATTAGCGCACTAACTGAACAAGAATTGCCTTACAGGCAATTAATTCACATATGCGAATTCATAATTGTTCCTTATGTTTAGTCTAAGTCCATAAATATAGTTAATAACTGGTGTTTGGCGAGTTAGTAAACGCAACTGTGCCCATTAAAATTGTTTAATTCGTTTTGCCAGAAGATAGGTGGATCAGTTCAGCTTGGATTCCAAAAACATACTGATGTTTAATTCCATCAATCCAACCATTTCGCCATGCATTGAATTCATTTATAAATTAGATTATTTTGTAAAATTAATAAAGGGAGATCATACTGTAGTGACATATTTGCTCGAGACTGTAAAACGAGAAGAAATAAGCCTACATTTGGAATTCTTAACGAAAATTTCGTGGTCACAAAATTGGACAGAATTAAAAAATGTTTAGTAAAATTGTTTAAGAGCGGATTATGACATTTGGGCTTCTAATAATTCTGACGCCAGAGGGATAATTATTAGCCGAACAGTAATTCGCCGTACAGCGAGCCAATCTAAGTATTATGCACAAAACAAATCATCAGATAAAAAATATTAAACAGATCAAAAATATGGTTTGATATTTTTAATTTGAATTTTTTTGAAACCAAGTTATTTCTAAGCTTAAAAATTGACACGGCGAAATTAATATAAATTTGTTTTAACTTTAAAAGTTTTAATGGAATAGCGATAGTGTAATAAATGCTTGGCGAATTCATGCTCAAATAATTTAATATCACTGGAAGATGCCGATGTAAACCATTTCGCCTTGTGGCGAAAGATTTTAAAACTGTTAAGAACCTGATTAAAAATTTGTCCGGTTATTTTAATTAACGTCAAATTAGTTTGCGCATTCTTGCCAAAAGTGATTCGTTTGTCACAACATAGAATTTTAAGGAATATCGATCCTCTGAAATGGCTCAGAAAAGATAACAAATAACAATCATTAACTTTGTTTGTTTCTAGTCAAAGGCATAAACTACACACACACGTGACGAATTCACCAGATATAAAATAAAACGACTAGAAAATCTAATTCCGTATGACATGTAGGCCTTCTCGAAATTATGAAAAAAAATTGTACGTCAAAAAATCGACTCGATAAATTGTCAGCTCTAAGAAATTTAGGCGTTAGGTTGTTTGAAAAATACCAATGCTAATTTGTCTCTGGTGTGATAATGGGCTAATAAATTAAGTTTTGAATCTTGCGGCATGATTTGAGCTGAAATGAACTTACTTAATGGAAATTATAAAATTGTGGGGAATTCTAGTAACAAAGCACGGCTGCCGGTATTGGGATAAAATACTACCAATTGAACAAAAATTTCGCCGCACAGCATATTACTCACATATGCCGAAGAAGTCACCCCGATTAAAAATCGCCGTCCGATTAATAAACTCAAAGGTTTTGATTTCTAGATAAGCAGCTTTGAAATCAGTGCAACATATATTTTCAGGTTCTGTCGGCTTAATTAGAGTTGTGCTGAATTCGCTAAAGTTATTTATCTATAGATATTTAAAAAAAATTAAGAACTTCTTTTCTAGCAGATACAAATTGATTGCGACGGTTCAGCTTGAGAATACAACAAAAAGTACACAACCAATTTAACAATTTCGCCACAAGACTTGATCGCAAAATTAATCGAATTAAATCGAGGCGACAAAGTGAACCAAGTGAGCTCAATGCCTTAATTATAAATTTTAGTAAATATGTAACTAAAATTTATTTTAATTTAATTTTTTTTTAAAGCTTAACGCTTATCATTCAAAAAACATAGCTCAAGTGTGCCACGGCCAAAACCAGAGAACCGTTTTCAAAAAATAAATAGTATCGAAGCTTGTGGTGAATTATCAAGTCTAAATAAATAAAAATAAATATATTTTCAATTATTTCAGGCAACTGACATCGAAGCAGAATCCACTATTCGTGTTCCAACAATAAAAACGTAGCGAATTCATATGATAAAAAACACCAGTTGTTCCAAAATTAACATGAACCTGATCAGAGAAGTACGCTGTCAGCCTTATTTAATAAAGAACATGACCAATTAATAAAAATATTTTTTTCTTCAAGCGCAGAGCCTCATCTTTTATGCACACAACTTACCTCAGGCGCCATCCACGCTGCACTTCCTTTATTATTCGTCATCAGCGTATTCTTATCCGTAACCGTACCAAAATCACATATTTTAAGCACAGTGCCACCTTTAACCAGCAGCAAATTGGGCGGCTTCAAATCCCGATGAATCAACGGTTTAGGTGTCATGGCATGCAAATACGCCACTCCCTCGGCACACTGCTTAGCCCAACTCATTGCATGCCCCGCGGTATACGGTATCCGAGGACTACAGTGCAGCACATTATAAAGTGAGCCACCCTCAGCGAATTCCATAACCAGACAAACGTGAGGTTTTTGTGTGCACGCCCCATATAGGGCCACAATATTTGGATGTGATACACGCGATAGTTGGCGCACCTCTATCGTAAACGCATTCCGTTCCGATTCCTGTTCAATATATTTTACAGCAACATACTGTTCCTTCCACAGGGCTTTATAGACGGTGCCAAACGAGCCTTTCCCCACCATCTGAAATCAAAACGGTTTAATCAAGAGCCCCTAAAACTTCATCCAAAACATATGAAACTTACGCTTATCTTATTTATTTCCCGATAGTCGATTTCCTCGACAAATGGATGAGGAGATTTTCCAACCTCAAAATTTTGTTGAAACATTTTAGTTTATATGATTTTCCAACACAATTTTCCTGCCTTAAAACGTATTTGTCTCGCCTTCTCCCGATAGCACACCACCACCATCAGCACCGTGCGCTCAACTCAAAAATTTACACAATTTTCATGACCGTAAGTACATTTTGGAACCACAAATTTATTATTCTACCATTGAGAAAACACAACACTACACAAATAATTAATTTAAATTATACCTAAACTACTATAAATTAATTAAAAACGAAAAAAATGTTTAGAGAATTTTTTTTTTGGAGAAAATTTTTTTTTGACAGAACGAGTAATAAAATATTTTGACGTTTTGATTAAAGAGTGAAAAAATAATAAATTGCTTTTTAATGATATGCGAGACATCTATACGTGGAGATTGAAGCGAACACTAACAGAATGTTTTGTCGATATAGGTAGGTATTCATTTTCTAATAAAATTACAAACCTACTTTACCATTTAGCGAAGTTTTTACCCAAGTGTTAAATGGTTTTAGCCGTTTAATGTTGTTTCTAAAACTGTAATGTAGACAGCAGTCAAGTCGGTAAAAATAACTTTTTTGATTTTTTGTTGTGAGCGTTAAGATATTCAACGGAGATTACTGAGTTACTATTTAGATAATTGAGTTCTGTATATTTAAATTCATAATAGAGTTAGTGAATTAAGATGTTCGTTTAAATTACGATTTTTCACATTTTCGTTACGTATACTTTATCAAGCACAGCTAATGTCTTTTTTATTTAGTTTTATTTAAAGCCAACGCTACTTTAATTACTACTGATAAATACGCCAACTATATGATGAACAAATATTTTCCATTACTGGATATTCACAAACAAATATTTTTGAAACCAAAATTGCTATTTATTTCCGAGATATCTATTTTATTTATGCAAAATGGAGCAGATGCAAGAAAAGGCATATACCATACTTTTAATAATCCCGAATCAAACGATGCCAACGAATCGTGCCCAGGAACTGAACTAGCCTAAATATTCTTAGTGCGGTTTTTTATTGAATTCACTAGTACGGTATTCGATGACACATGACCTTGTAGTAGTTCAATTATTTGCCGTTTACTTTACTGAAAGAACTAAACAGTTTAAGTTCGTCCATAATGCAAGTATGCAAAAATTGTATCCCGCGTAAACCTGTACATCTGTTATTGCATTGGGGATAACAGAAACTTTAGTAAAAAAAGCCTTTTGAGTTTTGTATTTTTTCAGAGCAATCAAATAATATATTTTTTGATTTGTTATTGTTATATACACTTTTGGGTATTGCAATTTTTCTATTTGATTTTTTTTAAGTTTTGATCTGCCGAAAAATGATTTATGATAAAAGACAATTGTATTGTTTACTTTTTCAAACAACCAGATCAAGGATTTTTATTTTTGAATTGTTTGAGAGCATTCAGACAACATGTCTTCTGCTTTTATATTGTTTTCCACTATCACATATAACGATATGCCATCTGAATTTCTAAAGCCAATTCAGTAGGTAGAGTACATTTGAAAGTGCAATGAACTTGTCGTGTTTTTTATTACATCAGAGCGAGAGTTAAATAAAAAGCCTTTTCCATTAAATATTTTTTGAGAGCGATTAAATAAAATTTTTCGTGGTTTTTATTTTTAAGCACATTCGGATATTGATTTTTGTTTTTAAATTTGTTAGAACACCGCAGAAAAATGTTTATTTTGGTAAATCTAGTCACTCTCCCCGCGTCGATGTTATAAAAAAACATACCATTATACCATCTAGTCGGGTACATTTAAAAGTTTAATAGTCTTCGCAATTGTCGATCATTAACGTAATTCTATTACTCCGTAGCGAGCAGAATGGCAATAAAAAGCCGTTTGCAGTTTGGCTAGTGACCAATAAACAAGCATATTGCCTGAATATTTTGATATCAAACAGCTGTGAGCAGGATAAGTGCCAAATTTGCTATCAATGGAACAAAAACGACGTCGTGGGGGATGTTTCAATCAAGTGTTGGTAATATTTCACCGCAATAATCAGCTTTTGCGTTGATTCATATCTATGAATAAAATGGACTGCCAGAAGAGAATCGGTTGTAAAGAAGACGAGAATAGTTCCAACTATAGATTTCTGAAATGCGTGAAGAATAATATTCAATGGTTATCCTTAAAAGGGAAAACAGTATTGAATCATGAATTCATGAAAAAGAATCGGAAAAATGTGGCTAAAATCGTAAAACGTTTAATAATAATGGAAAGGTGGGGTCAGCGGTTGTTAACTATTTTGCTAATGTGCATCGCTAGGAAATTATATCAACTAAAAGGAGACTATTGTGGCGACAGTGTATTTCATTTGGTTACAGAATGTGAGGTTGAACTGTAGTTATTTAGAGTTAAACGCGCCCATATATTTTCTATTGATAAATTTGTACAGATCGGGTATTTCTGAAACTACCCTCGTTAGTTTTTGCGAGTTATTTAAATTCACACATAATTCATCAACGTCAGTAGATAAAGCACGCACTGAAGAAAGCGCATTTTGTTTTAAAAATACTATCCTTGGATTTGAATTCGCAGGGGAAGAGGAAAGTATCAAAATCAACAATATCCTGGAAGGTAATGGTGTTGAATGAAGCGAATCAAGTAATTAAGATTTGGTTAATGGGGGGCTTGAATTAATAGCCTCGAATATGGAGTAAGATGTTCCAGAATAGTAGACATCGGAGATGATTGAGAAATTAATTTTATTTTGTCGGCCTTAAGAATAAATTGTTAAATTTGTTCACAAAGATTCGAGGAGAGGTTATATTTACCACATTTACATAACCCCGGTATACGATACCTTTACATATATCGGATACAAATTGATTTCATCGACTCATGTTCATCTCATCGAATTCGATTAATTCGGAATTGAATAAAATAAAATCGAAACCCACATCTGTGTCCATTTGGTCTAATTCTCATGGGACATAAAGTCTTATAGAATGTATGGAGATCCTTTTTATTTAAATAACATGTAAGGAAATAATGTAAATTTTTTTTGTTAAGAACATTTTTAAGGATTTTGCTACTTTTTGTTTTCTCTGTATAATGGGAAAATCGTCTGGGTTCGGATACAATATA
This sequence comes from Nephrotoma appendiculata, assembly GCA_947310385.1. Classification (NCBI taxonomy): domain Eukaryota; kingdom Metazoa; phylum Arthropoda; class Insecta; order Diptera; family Tipulidae; genus Nephrotoma; species Nephrotoma appendiculata. Next base: position 61,839,331 of record OX371225.1, read on the forward strand.
AAACACAAATTATATTAAGAGTGGGACGATGTCTTTGTGTGTGTATGTCATTTGGTATTGGAATTTTAATGGATTTTTATAGAATTTGTAATTCAATTGAAATGTATGTACTTCTATATCATGTACTGGGTAATTTGGAGCTTATTTAACATTACAAAATTGTATAAATGGTTTTGTATGCATATTATTTAGTATTTCTATTCATTTGCTTAGTAAAATTAGAGGGACAACTAGCGGGTTGTGGGTATTGTCAAGGGAATGAACACTGAAACTGAACAATTATAATTTTTAACGTAATGAGCAATAGATTTGATCAGGATCACAGATCTGATTGAATTGACACAAGGTCAGTACACAATTATACAGACAAAACGAAAGGAATATAAACTGTAAATTCTGTTCGAATGAACTAATTTTGGTGAATTCCACCAAACATAAGCTCTGAGTGTGAGTGGCCAAGTATGGACAATTTTCGTCTATAAACTCTGTTTTACACATTCGAGAGAGAAATTGAAGAGAATTGAGAATATTGTTAGAGAATTGTGGAACTCCTAATATAACCTAAAGATATGATAAGCACCAGAGCAAACAATTAGTGGAGAAATAAAAGATGCGAAGCCTGGCTAGAGTTTTGCAGTGGCTAATAGCATCATAATTCTTACTAAAATCTTTGTGAAAGCCTCGTCAATCTGCTGCAGTTGTTCGATGGTTTTGATTGACAAATTTTTACTTTTCCACTCAAAATGGAACTAGCGACATGCCTGCAACAGTCAGCACCATTTTCGGATAGAGTGTGGAGAAATTTAGACTTCAAAATGTTACGTGTTAAGCATACAGAGGTCTCGCTCATGGTGATTTTGCAGACTAGATCTCAAAATTTTGGGTCGTGAGGAAGTTGAGGCTTCCATGCTTCTGGCCTACATCGTGTAACAGAACAAAAATAAAAGTAAAATTAACGACTGAAACTAGATTTACATGACACCAAAAATATGTCGGCCGAAATTTGAGGAACAACCATCCAGGAACGACCGGATCTGCCCGAAAGACAAGTACAATGTCTGCTGAATAAACCCCCGAATCACCCACCACCCCTAGAAGCCTATGCCCAGCCACAACGAAGCATAATAGGGTGGAGACGTTTGTCCTATAGACAAAGCGTCTTTCCTCCCCCCAAAGAGACCTCTAAAGAATCCCCCACATTATACACTCCGACAGCTTCAAGCTGCCGGAGTGCCACGGGGAGACTCCGTAGATTTTACGGTCGCCCCCGAATAGACAACACATAAACTGGACTCACCACTCCGACTCTGTGGATGTCCTGCCTAGGATATGAAAAGGGGAGTGGCAAGACAAAGGAAATAAAATTTCCCCTCCCACTCAGGGAAAAAAGTAAATAAAACTAAATGCCGGAAATAAATTATTTAAATTAATTTTCACGAGAGACCAGAGGCGGAATGGGGGAAAGAGGGGAACATCAAACTAAAAATGGTCGAAGAAAACTCAAATATGGTCGCCGAACGTGAACACTTTTGAAAGCAAAACCAATATGCTTTCCCTCGTGCTCGTGCCAAACAACCACCATAACGTTTGTTTGGCACAAGCAGGGGGAGCATTGGCTCGATTACAAATATAATTAATAAAAAATTTGAAAATTGAAAAAACTTCAATTTACTTTAATAAAAAAAAAAACAAAAAATTGTACCTTTTTGACCTTCAGAAAGATCTGCCGAAATGAAATACGGTACCCGTTGAAAATGTGGTACCCCGCCGAAAATGTGGTACCGTCGAAAACGGGGTACGACAACCGTTGAAAAATGTGGAAGCTGCACCCGTCGTTGACCCAATTATAAAGGTGTGCGAACCTCGTATCGACCGCCCGCAAACACTTGTTGCCTCCATAGAAACCAGGCGACTCACCACAAGGTGTACATTGGTCTCGCTTCCACAATTCATTTACGTTTACGCGATACAGTGGAGGTGAGTAAAACGTGGAACAGAATTCGAACAAACCAGAGAACAGTGGCTTGACCTCACAAGGAGTCGTAACAAATATTAACGACAAAGGCCTGAAACTCGAGATAGCAGGCTTGGTGATTCACCAACCTTAAAACTGGATACTCGTGGCGAGTTGATCGAGACACGGTTGACAAAATCCTTCAAGAGTTCCATTCAAACGAAACATTCGTTAAAAACCTAACAGACAGAACTAAAATCTAAAGAAACACAGGTTCTTGAAAATGCAACGAATTATCGGTCAACGGTTTGTGAAGATGGGCACTTTTAAATTTGCAAAGAACATTCTAATTAGTAAGAAAGAAATAATAGAACAGATAAACACCAGTATCTACTGCAATATAACAAGTTATTCGATACTAAAGAGAAAAAGTCTTAACACAGTTTCTGGAAGCTAAATCAACTGCACCGATTCATTAACTGATATTCATCTCTACTCGTATTGCGAATTTCGTGTCGATATTGAACAACATTCGACTCTAATAATGTCTAGTCACAACCTAAATTTACTATCGGGCGGATTTTTCCCATGCTGCATTAATAAATGAAGTTTCTGTGAAATGAGTTTACGATTCAAGACATAGGTATATCTACTTTTTCTAATTTAAGGAACATTTTTAGCTCTGGAACATGCTGAATCCATTCAAACTCCACATGACTATTCTAAATGTTCTGTTCATTTAATTAGTTTAACAGTGATGTTATCTCATTTGTGCCTTCTTATCTTCCTTCGAAATATCCTTGTCAATTTCCTTTTCCATTTTCTATTTTCTAATTCTTCTCAGTTTACTGCGTCTTCGGGATCTTTTATATTAATCTTCTAAATTTAATGTTTAGTTGAACACTACTCTATGGTCGTGTCTTGTACATTAAGCCGTCAACAATTAAACAGGTGTATACATCCCTCCCAGGCTGATTTTCCAGCTACCAGTATCGCACTATTTTGTCCACTTAATATAGTGATCAGTTTAACGCAGTATTGCCGGAACTTTGGAAGAACTTTCCTTTCGCGCTTAATAGTGTTAGGGGTGGTTATTCGTTAATATTCGTATTACCCAGCCACTTTCGTTTTAGTGACACAACGGTCACAGTCGAGAAATGGGTGCTTAACGCCTTGAATACTTCATATCCCTATATGCATTGACGTTGATCTGTTACATTGAATCTCTATATAGGTATACAATTTGAACTTACCATGTCCAGCGATTACTTGGCTCATCGGGCTCGCGGTAATGGTAATTTATTTTTAAGTCTCTTTGATGTTAGGAATGAAGTCAAATGTATGCTAACCATTAACAGATTCATTTCACCTTGTTAGCCATAGGTGAATCGGCACTGCGATTCTTTCTTTCCGATTAAAAATACACTGAGAGCATGCCAGCGAGAACCACACTATCATCTTTAGAAACTGTTCCTGAGCACTTTCAAATGATCTGATGTCGTCAAACCGTTTGGTCTATCATACTATCCAGCCGCGCTATATGTGAATGCTCCTTGGCCATACCTTTGCCAATTATTACGAGTGTTTAGTGATTCAGTAAGTTCCAGGGAGCCTTGAGATACTATTAAATTAGCCGAAAGCTTTCAGCCGAAAGTTGGTAATGCAGATATAAATTTTGATAGCCAAACCGAAATTATTTTTAAATGTCGATAATGTAGGTTGCATCGATGAAGAAGATTAGCTTCAATGTTCAAAACGAAAAATGCTACCAATACAGATTTAAAATTTAGAAATGAATCATTAATTTTCCAAAAGAATATGTCGAAAACAATAGCCATGGGACGCGGTCACGTTTAGCTGATGAATGGTTTGAATATCGAGATTTTGACAGATGAACGACTATCTGACTGTACCAACTGAATGAACCATTGAATGAACCACAAAATTTTAAGTAGAATTTGATTTTATGTTTGGAGTAGGTTTTTTCCCGTTATATTGGTGAAATGTTCCATTTTCCGTTGTTCCGACGGTAGAATTGTCTATAATTTGAGATTTTACCAGATGGACACCAATCTGACTAGACTGGTTCAATAGCCGATGACCATAGGTAGATTTTGATTATAGTTTAAGGATGTGTCTGATAAGGTTATACAGATGAAATTTTGATCCTCATTTTTCATCGAAAAAACCGTTCGTCTTTAGAGTTTTTGCCAGTTGGACACCAATCTGACTATGCCGATTCAATAGCTCATGACCATAAGTAGATTGTAGGTTAGTAGGTTAGGAGTGAGTCTGATGGAGTTATAGGGTTGAAATGGCATATCTGCTTCATACAGCCGAAAGTAGTCGAAAAACAATATTGACAATTATCAAGCGTCTTCAAGAATCGTTCGTAATTCGATTGTTTGACATATAGACAGCAATCTGACTATGCCGATTCGATACACATTGACCATAGGTAGATAGATTCTGAGTATAGGCTAGGGGTGGGCCTGATGGGGTTATAAGGATGCATATCTGTTTCATACAATCGAAAGTAGTCGATAAAATAGATTTAAAATGATCAAGTATCGTTAACCTTCAGTGTATTTTCTTGAGACAATTACAACAACACCACAATGGCTAAAGCAAAAACTAAAGCATTTTAGAATTTTGCTTTGGCTGAATGATAATGCAGATTTGCATTAGTTGAAATAGCTGAATAGCGCTGATTCAGCTAAAGCAAAAATGTTTTAGTTCTCAAGAAAATACGGCTCTTGTTAAAGTTAGCCGAAAGTTGTCAGCCGAAAGATAATGCAGATAGTGTCTAGACTATTTCAGCCGAAAGTTAAACTCTCTTTATATACTCTCGCTCTTATCGATTTTTAAATTCCTATAAACTGAATTAATTTTCCCTTCACCCGAATGATATAACCCGATCCTAAATTCGTAAATTCTTAAGTTCATGACTGATTTTTGCTGTATTCAAGACACTATCTGCATTATCTTTCGGCTGGAAACTTTCGGCTAACTTTAACAGTATGCATCGTGAAGAATCGTTCGTCATTAGAGATTCTGGCAAATAGACACCAGACTATGCCGATACGATAGCCCATGGCCATAGATAGATTTTGATTATAAGTTAGGGGTGAGTCTGAAGGGGTTGGGCGAAATTTTGATTTTCCTCAATTTTCATTGATAAAATCATTCGTCATTCGTGATTTTGGCATATAGACACCAATCTGACTATGCCGATTCGATAACCCATGACTATAGGTAGATTCTGAGCATAGACTTGGGCTGGGTCTGATAGACACCAACCTGACTATGCCGATTCAATGGCCCATAGCCATGGTAGATTCTGAGTATAGACTCGGGGTGGGTCTGATGGGGATATACGGATGAAATTTTGATTTTCCTCATTTTCCGTTGATAAAATCGTTCGTCATACGTGATTTTGGCAAATAGATACCAATCTGACTATGCCAATTTGATAGCCCATGACCCTAAGTAGGTTCTGAGTATAAGTTAGTGGTAGGTCTGATGGGATTATAAGGATGAAATAGCATATCTACTTCATACAGTCGAAAGTAGTCGATAAAGAACATTGAAAATTATCCATCATTAGGGGTGTAATTATAGGGGTGAAATTTTGATTTTCCCCATTTTTCATCGATAAAATCCTTCGGCATTCAAAATTTAAGCATTTAGACGCCAATCTAACTATGCCGATTTGATAGCCCATGACCGGTAGATTCTGAATATAGGTTTGTGGTGGGTCTGATAAGGTTATAAGAGTGACATTTTGATGTTCCCTATGTTTAGTTCCCTATGTGTTTATATGCCAAAATCATGAATGCCGAACACTTTTATCAACGAAAAATGGGGAAAATCAAAATTTCACCCCTATAAGCCCTTCAAACCCACCCCAAACTCAGAATCTAGCTATGGTCATGGTTATGAACTATATCGAATTGCCATAGTCAAATTTGTGTCTATTAACCAAAATCTCGAATAGCGAGGGAAATTAAAAATTTCACCCCAATAACCCCATCAGACCCACCCCTAACATATACTCAGAAGCTACCTATGGTCATGCACTGAGAAAAATTTTGGTTTGTAAAATTAAAAAACGAAGTTTTTAATTTCTCAAAGTTATAAATATTTTTGAATTTCAAAAGTATTTTTTTGAAATTAAATGAAATTTTTGCAAACTAATAAAAAGCTTTTTTATTTTAAAAACATATTTTGTAAAATGATTTATAAAATAGTTTTTAAATTTAAAAAGTTTATTTATTTAAACATAATAATTTATTTCAAAAGAAGTGTTTTAGCATTTAAAAACAATTTTTTTGATAATAATGACAACTTATGAAAATGTTTATATTTATTGTTTTGCCAGAAATCCCGTTCTTTTATTTTTGAATTCGTCTATATTTTATTTTTTATTTTAAAGTGTTTTCGGCTATTTATATAATTCGCCAAATCGATATGTTCTTGTGTTATACTAAAGGTATGGAGGTTTAATTTTCCGCAGTTTGGTAATTGAGTTACAAGACACGAGCTCCCAGTTCCCACAAGTCTTTACGAATAACAACCAATGTTCCATTAATACGTACAACAGCCGATGTTCCATTAACCACACACAAATCGCATGATGGAAAATCAAACTCATCATTCGTTTAACAATAACAGGAAATATGGATAACATCGATATGTATCTTTTTAAATTTTATCAACATATAATAATGCGATGCATTTCGCACACAAACTATATGTAAACATATATTTTGCACACGATACTAACAAAATATATTTTAATATATAAGAACTAACACAATAGACAATAATCACTAATTGTATACTAAACATAATCTAAGCAGTTACTCTGCTCAAATATAAAATTAATAAATAAATATACATGTATGACATAATCGTCATACATTAATAAAAAAATAAAATAATTAAGATTTTCATATCATAATTGGCGCAGTTGGTGGGATACAGGTAAAAGAATATATCAATATTATAACCTACGAACCCGCTGAAAAAAAAAAAATAATATAAATTTAATCGACGGTTTATCAATTTAAAATTAATAATCAAAACAGTGTTAATATATCATTGTGAAACAAAAAAAATATAGATGTTAATATATCATCTAAATAATTAAAAATAGTGCACATCCTAGTTAGTGAAAGTTACAAAATAAAATACGATATACGTACCAGAAAGTGTAATTTGGTTCAACGGTTTATTGAACTTATAGTGCTAACCTGTGTAAGAAAATTCGACAGTATATCGAATATACACACAGCAAACGTGTAAAAAAAATAAATAAAAAATTACCACGTGCCCCATGGGGTTAATACCACAACAGTGTAAAAAAAAAAAAAAAATATACAAAGCAAGTGGAAGTAAAATTAGAAGGAGCAGCCAGATGAAAACCCAATCCCTTTTCTTCATCTGTATGGTCTGGTAAGTCAAAAAAAAATTGTTTTCATTAGTATACATAGTCCTTCCACTATCCTTTAATAAAAAAAAATGTATGTATATACTATATAATTTTTTTTTACAAAAAAAAAAAAAAATAATAATAATAATATAAATAAATCAATCATAAATTTGACGAATAGTTTAGAATCAAGATAATATTTTTTTTTAAATATATATAAATATATTGAATAAATTAAATAAATAAAATTATAATGGCTGAGGAAGTCGAGAATCTAGAAAAAAGATTAGCCAAAACATCCACAATAACTCGGATGATCAAGGATACCCCCATACGACGGTCTGGGCTACATTCATTTATAGAACAAATGAACGAATTCGTTCAAATGGCTATACCCGAAGCTACGGTATACGCCGATACAATAACAAGGGCTATACGAAATCGCATCATTGATAAAGCATCCGATGCATTAGACCTTTACGGTACCGCAAATAATTGGGCTGCCATAACCAGAGATTTAACGGCTCATTTTGCCGATAAACGAGATGAGAGCACCATGATTCAGGAACTCCATAACATATCACAAGGCGTTGATAAGGTGGAGGACTACTTCGCAAAACTATCAAGTTTGCTAAGCTCCCTAAAAAATTGGGCTAGTATTAACGAACCCCTGGCAAGGGTACAAAAACACCAATGGTACAACAAAATGGCTATCAACGTATTTATAAATAAATTAAGAGAACCAATGGGATCGCATGTCAGATCAATGCGACCAGAAACACTCCCAGATGCAAGAAGCATTTGCATCAAAGAACAGTCACTTGCTGGATTCCGTTGTCAACAAAGAACGATGCCAACAAGCCGACCACCCATTCCTGCACGGAATCATAATTTTAGCACAATCCCAAATAGATTACCCGCTTATTACACCCAACAAAACAAATTCACCGGAATACCTAATCAATTTAGCAATGCTCCACGGCCAACCTATAATCGGCCAATAAATCAATATTATAATCACAAAATATTTGCCAATCCACCCAAGCAAATATTAGACAAACCAATACCAATGGACACAACATCTAACACTAACAAGTACAAACAACCCACGTACGGACAAAAACCACAATTCCAACATAGATTCAATAATGCGGGACAACCTCGTGTTCATGTCGAAGAATTATACCACAACGAACATTATTGCGATAACGAATACAACCAACCGGATGAATACCCCGTTGACTATGAAAATAATCAAGACAAAATGTGTAACGACCCAACGGAAATGGAGTCACCTATAATAGAAATCGAAGAGGATTTGGATTTTCAGTCCGACACATCACCAACCCAGGTTACCTAGGTCTACACAATTGTAATTCGGACCTTAAATAATAAACCCACTAAAATGCTCATAGACACCGGAGCTAATCGATCTTTCATTAGGCAAGAATTAATCATGCCAAATCAAATTGAAAAAATTGAACCTATCAAAATCTCTACTCTATTTAACAGCACCGAGTTGGATAAAGAAGCAAATGTAGAAGTAAAGGAATTTGGAGAAAAAATAAAACTCCTAATCTTTCAATTCCATACATATTTTGACGGATTAATTGGAATTGATTTAATGAATAAATTAAAAATCGATTTAAGTTTAACCCAATCTTTATTTATAACACCCACAAATAAATTACCAATACAATATAAATTTAACTTCATGTCAAAACAACACACGTGTCCACCCAGGAGTAAAACTCTGATACAAATACCCGTCACTGTAAAAAATGGCGACATACACATTCAACCTACACGGTTACCAAATGGATTATTGATTCCAGAAGGAATCTACCACAGCAAAGATTATTATATCCAAACACACGTAATAAATTATTCTCCCAGCAGCAAAATCTTCCTATTAGAACAACCATTACCATGCAAACGTATCAATGGTAATACAGAAACCCATGAAGTACACTTCTGTCATTCGGAGGATACTCCAAAAGATATTATTAACCTAATCAGGACTAAACACCTGAATAGTGAAGAAAAAAGTGCAATAGAGAAATTGTGCAAACAACTCACACACATATTCCAACAAGACGAGAATAACTTGAGTTTCACTAATCAAGTAAAACATAACATCCAGTTAAAAGACGACATGCCCATATATACGAAAACATATCGTTACCCGTATATACACAAGGCCGAAGTGGAAGATCAAGTAAATAAAATGTTGACACAAGGAGTTATTAAACCCTCGTTCTCTCCATGGAGCTCACCTGTTTGGATCGTGCCAAAAAAGGCTGACGCATCCGGTAAACAAAAATGAAGAATGGTCATCGATTATCGAAAGCAAAACGAGAAGACCGTTGACGATAAATACCCAATACCAAATATCACAGATATTTTGGACAAACTTGGGAAATGTCAATACTTTACTACCCTGGACTTGGCATCTGGTTTCCACCAGATAGAAGTAAATCCCAAAGACCAAAACAAAACTGCCTTTTCAGTAGAGTTCGGGCATTACGAATTTATAAGAATGCCCTTCGGTCTCAAAAACGCTCCAAGTGTTTGTGAAGATTATGAGGTTGATGTTCCAAAATGATGAACTGTTTTCCAATTATAAAGATGATGAAAAATGGTTGTAAAGATGCAGATGATGATATTCCAAACCAAAATGTTGAATTATTTCCAATGATAAAGATGATAAAAGATGTATTGATGGAGTTGAAATTTGAAGATGATCCAGTAAAAGAAATAAAACTACACTATTGAACACTTAACGTTATTATTAATAAAAGCCAAAGTACTTTATTTTTATATATAAAGGAACTAACACACTGTATATTTTTAGTTTTTTAATATTAACTTGTCGCTAATTTGTAATCGAATGACTGAGATTTAATTTTACAATATATTTTTCATATTATACGTTAACTCCCAACTGTCATGTTTGAATTCTAATTAATGTAGATTGTAAGTTTGAATATAAAAATATACTACTAATAATTATAAATAAAGTATTAGTACGATATACTGCATAACTAATTATATTATAAAACGCACCCAGCGTGCTACTACTCTAGTACTACAACATGACATAATGAAAATAATGACAGTAGTTGACATGTTGTGTTTACAAAATAAATTTACAAGAATTTTAAAAGAGATAAGTATAAATTATATAAAATTAATGTTTTGACTATATAAATTAAGAATTACTTTCTTAATTTTAGATATGTACATATTATTTGGTTTAGTTTAACAAAGTTGGTAAGTATGTGAATATAAAATAATTTTCTTTTGTTGGTTTTAATTTTAGTTACAGCTGATGACGATACCGTAGCACTTGGAATGGAAAATAACTGTGTGTTGGTTTGTTTACAAACATTTAATAAATCTTTGAGTAAACCAGCTGTTATTTGTTTGTTTTATTTTAGAGTTTCGCTAACACCAAGCACGTTTCAAAGGGTGATGGATAACGTTTTGGGAGAACTTCAAGGCAAATTATGTCTATGCTATATGGACGACATAATTGTCTTCTCCACAAGTTTACAAGAACACGTAGAAAGCCTGAGAAAAGTTTCCAAAAACTTAGAAAAAGCTAATTTAAAGATACAACTTGATAAGTCAGAATTTCTGCATCGAGAAGTAGCATTCTTAGGGCATATAATTACGCCCGAAGGAGTGAAACCGAATCCCGAGAAAATAAAAGCTATAAAAAGTTTCCCTATACCCAAAACTGAGAAGCAAATAAAAAGCTTTTTAGGCCTCTTAGGCTATTATAGGAAATTTATACCTAATTATGCAAGGCTTACCAAGCCCATGACCAAATACCTCAGGAAATCAATTAAATTAAACATTAACGATAAGGAGTACATTAAATCCTTTGAAGAAGCCAAGCATATTCTATGCACTAAACCCATATTACAATACCCAAACTTCGGTGAAAAATTCACACTGACCACTGATGCTAGCAATTATGCTATAGGAGCCGTGGTATCACAAGGACCCAAGGATAAGGATCTCCCAGTATGTTATGCCAGTAGAACATTATCTACTACCGAACAAAACTACTCAACGATAGAAAAAGCACTATTAGCTATCGTTTGGGCAGTGAAGTATTTCCGACCATATTTATTCTGACGAAAATTCGATATAATCATCGACCACAAACCTCTCACATGGTTATTCTCCCTCAAGGAACCAAATTCGAAACTAGTTCGATGGAGGTTGAATCTAGAGGAATACGATTACAACATAACATATAAAACAGGCATACTCAATTCAAACGCTGACGCATTATCACGCGTCGAAATAAATAACTCATCATCCTCATCCACAGAAGGAAATACACCAATTATCTCAACCCGCGAAAATATTATCCCTACCACCAAAAATAGTGTAAACACATTTACGAAACAACTCATCCTTTATATATCCAGTAAAGTAAATCTGCCTATCATAAAAGAACAGAAACTCTTTGATTGCAAACACAGAATAACAGTCCACCTACCAATAGGACGAAACGAAACACACATCAAAAACACTATACGAAAATTAACAGGACAAACGAGAAAGATAGTACATTGCATCTATACAATGGACGAAGCATTTAAACTAGTACAGGAAGTTTACAGGAAAATGGTATATGCTAATGGACGAGAAAGAACAACAGACCCTTTAGCTAGACTTGTAAGATCAGAAAAATTCTTATTAGACATACAGGAAAAGGAACACAAAGAGGAGATAATCAAAGAAATCCACGAAGAAAATGAGCACCGAGGCATTAGTGAAAATTATGAGAAAATCAAAACTAAATATTCTGGCCATACATGAAAGAAATGATAACAGAATATATAAATAAATGTGAAATCTGTTTAAAATGCAAATACGACAGACAACCAGTAGAAGTAGAGTACGCTCTAACTGAAACCCCTAAAAAACCCATGGACATAATCCATGCCGACATATTCTTCCTCAACGGAAATCCCTTCTTAACCATTATTGATAAATTTTCCAAATTTGGAGCAGCCTACCTTTTAAATAACCGAGATGGGAAAACCATCCGCGAACATATGAAACAATTCTTTGCTTCCCATGGACTACCAAAGAAATTAATCACAGATTCGGAACTACACGTTCCTAAGGAAATGAAAGAACTCACACAAAAATACAACATTATAGAGTTCCATGCAACCACTCCCTACAATTCGACAGGCAATTCACCAGTCGAACGATTTCATTCCACCTTAAAAGAACTTTGTACCATCGTACACTTAATTAATCCAAATAACGACATCAACAGCACGGTACAATCATCCATGATAGCTTATAACAATACCGTACATAGCCACACTAAAATGACCCCATTTAACCTGTTATGGTTAATCCAAACACGCCAGAATTTGGCACAGAACTTGAGTACGCTCAGAAAAGGAATGAAATGTATGATACAATATACTCCAACATACACGAGAAATGTCACCAAACCAAGAAAAAATTAATAAACAAATTAAACAGGAAAAGAAAACCTACAGTACATATAGCCAAAAACACAGCAGTATTTGTAAAAAAATATAAACGAGGAAAACTCATACCTAAATTTAAAAAGGAAATAGTCAAAGATAACATACATACTCTCATCATAATAACAAACAAAGGGAAAATACACTTTAGTAAAATTAAACGACCATTTCAGGTTGCCAGCTAGCCAACCTCAAACACTCAAGATGACACCACTTAGGAACAATAAAGGCATAATTCCCATACCAATCGGAGACACATATGTACAAGAAACAAGTAGTAAACTGATACACATAATACCACTAAATCAGTATCAAAATACCATAAAAGACATAATAGAAATATTTAATTATTTAATCAAACAATTAGACACAGACAATAAACATTTACTAGACATCAAAATTATAATAACTTCACATAAAATTGACTTAGCTTAGGGAAAACTCAATTTAATTATACCAAAGACAGACAGATTCAAAAGAGGACTAATAAACGCATTAGGAACAATCATAAAAGATATTACAGGTAATTTAGACAATGACGACCTAAAAGATATACAGACGGCATTAGACCAAATAGAAGACACACAAGACGACCTAATCAATAATAACAATAAACAAATAATAATTAATACAAATTTAGCCACCAGAATGGATTCAATACAACATACATTTGATACAAACATGAAAAGCATAAACGACACAATATCTAAAACATTGAAAAAACTCACTGGTCATACTAGTTTCCTGGTATACGACCAACAAATTTATCGATTAAATTATGTCTTAGATACTCTTAACAAACAATTAGAAAATCTATTAGACATCATAGCCTTTTCAAAGAATAAGATAATTTCAAGGCACTTGATAAATGATGAAAAATTAAAATATATAACGGAAAAATTATACGAACAACATATTCGACTAACTCACGATATAGCCATAATAAATTTATTAGAAATAAAAGGTTTAATAAATCAAGAAAAACAATTAATATACATAATAGAAATACCCATATTTATGATTGAAAAATTCCAATTATATAAAATTATTAAAATACCTATCCAAAACAAAATAATTTACCCAGAACCACCTAACGAAATTATCATAAACACCCAATACCATATGCTATATTATGAAAACGATTGCCAAACCATATATGGACATCACTATTGCAAGAAAGGATAATTGGAAAACAATAACCAAACATGCATACCAGCACTAATAAATCAACAACCAGCAATATGCAATTATACATTACAAACACCCAAAGATTACGTCACAAGAATAAACGAAGCATCAATATTCGTTTCACCAACTTCAAAACCAATAGAATTCGATTCAACCTGCCCCAGGATAACCAACTAAATCATCGAACCAATGATTATAGAATTCTCAAACTGCCATATAAGCGTATTAAATCAACAATTCAATAATATCGGAAACCAGACATACACCAAATGGAAAAAATACCTTGGAATGATGTAACCATTAACAACGAAATACCTGAAGCAAATATACACCATATACAAAATTGGACAATGGAAAACATCGAAGAACTACATATAAAACATCATAGAACATCATTACACCATTATACTCAATATTCAATAATGAGTATCATAATTGTCATAATAATCATACTTTTTATATTTCACAAGTTCAAGATTCAATTGCCACTCAGATTCCGTAGAAATCGGATCGTCAATCTTAGAGGGGAGGAGTTACAAGACACGAGCTCCCACGAGTCTTTACGAATAACAACCAATGTTCCATTAATACGTACAACAGCCGATGTTCCATTAACCACACACAAAGCGCATGATGGAAAATCAAACTCATCATTCGTTTAACAATAACAGGAAATATGGATAACATCGATATGTATCTTTCTAAATTTTATCAACATATAATAATGCAAAAACTATATGTAAACATATATTTTGCACACGATACTAACAAAATATATTTTAATATATAAGAACTAACACAATAGACAATAATCACTAATTGTATACTAAACATAATCTAAGCAGTTACTCTGCTCAAATATAAAATTAATAAATAAATATACATGTATGACATAATCGTCATACATTAATAAAAAATAAAATAATTAAGATTTTCATATCATAATTCATTGCAAAATGCAACCTGATAAGTAGAGCCACTTTTTATAAGTACGACTCCAAACTACCAGAGCAACTTGAGAGATACTCATTATATTTTTTTAAGGGTCGTATGTATTTTTACACAATGGCCCGGGGGGTTGGGGAGGGCGAGTTGCATGTTAGTGATTACCTCTTAGTTTTTGCTGACTTGAACAGTCGCAAATATTGTGAATGTCATTGTAATAGTAAAATGTATTACTACGGATTACTTTGAAGTAATAAAATTGTGTGACATAATTGTTAAAAAATAATTAAAAATTAAAATAAATCTTTTAAAACTTACCAATAGTATTTTATTCTTAAAATCAATCGCCTAAAATTTAAGAAAACTATTTGGCAAAAGTAAGGAAAGTATTTTTGGAAATAAAAACCATTTTTTTATTTTTATAAACAAATTTGGTGAAAAAATATATTTTAAACATAAAAAGATTATCTTTTTGATTTTAAAAACGAGACTTTTCGCCTAAAAAATATATGTATATTTTTTTGATTTTATCCCTTTCCTGACCCGCATACACAATTGTGTATGTAAACGACAACCGAATATGTCAAACATAGAATTAGGTGGTAATTTAAGACCAGCATACACATTTGTGCATTACATTTAATTTTGTTTTCGTTCGAAAAATAACAGTAACTATAATAATGATAAAATAATTAATATGTTATCAAAAACAAATTATTTAATTAAGATCCGTTAAAATACGGAAGACATTACAGCCTGTCATTATTTAGCCTTAGCAAAGTCTGTGTTTGCCACATAAATTTGCTTGTAATTTACTATTATTTTACTTTAACGTGTTAATAAATAACTTGATATTAGTTTACTAGCTTTACATTTTATGAAATTTCAAAAATCTTATATGATTGTTTGGGCTGCTATGCTAAAGCAAATACAATGCATATATACTTATAAAATCCCATTCCACATTATACCAAAACCGTTTAGAAAATAATAGGTTAACGTTCTAATTAACTGCTAGCAATTAAAGACATTATAATGATATTCATGTTATAACAATTACGCATAGTGTCAAACATCCCCAAATAATTTTCCTTTAATTATACAACAATTATACAATAATAATAATTATCATTAAATTACAAAGACAATTATACTCCACATACCATGTAGAGTGGAGATGATTTAAATCAAATAATCAAAATAACATTTCCTATTTTCATTTATCATCATATTCGTATCTCTACCTATATGTCATATATACGAGTACAGTTATTTACCAACCCCAAAATTAATTTTTCCAAAACTCATTCCGATGCAGATGTGCACCCGGTATACATGTTCGGTATATCGCCCCGTCACCCCTCCTGCATCACCTTGCCACTCAATATATGGCAAAAATATAATTTACTTTGTTTTTACAAGCGATAAAATCATTTTTATAGTTTTTATGTGTGTTATCATTACTATTTTTATTGTTATTAGTGATAACAGAGTATGATGATGACGATATTAAGCCTATCTCTGTGTGTACCAACAAAATATTTCTAGTGACGACGATGATGATTAAAATTCAATCATTTATGTATTTTGTATCTAGTTCTAGCTATAGATATAAAGATACGATTGGTTTAGAATATGCTGTTCTATATCGGGCAATACTCGTACCATTCCCTCCAGCACTACTCGTTCACAATATTTTAAATTATTTTTATTGGGTTATAAAGTTTTATTGGGTCATTTTCATTTTTGACATTTTTACTTATCTGGTATCGAGACTTTATAGATGTTGACTTTTGGTCATTGTCCACAATTTATTAGAGGGTGCGAGTTTGCAATCTATATTCGATTAATTTGAAAGGGAATTGTACCACTTGTTGGGGGTTCAAAGCTTTGATGCCACACTCTGTCAAGGGCTAGTGCTACATCCTAAAAGATACTTGACCATTTTTCCTTATCTTTCTTTATCTAAAATTTAGGAGCATAAGGCATCTACTTGGCTGGACCATCTAACTCTGTTAGGGCCCATTGCTTCGATTTCCATCCATGACATTTATTCGGTTAATCCACATATGGTGCATATGGTCTATATGGCTTAAATGGTAGTAATATTGGATGTTTAACATTGAATGGTAAGTTTATACTGTTAAAGTTAGCCGAAAGTATCCAGCAGAAAGATAATGCAGATAGTGTCTTGAATATAGCAAAAATCAGTCATAAACTAGAATTTAGGATGAATTTAGGATAGGGTTATATCCTTTGGGTGTAGGAAAAATTATTTCAGTTTATAGGAATTTAAAAATCGATAGGAGCGAGAGTATAAAGAGAGTTTAACTTTCTGTTGAATCAGTCAAGACACTATCTGCATTATCTTTCGGCTGGCAAATTTCGGCTAACTTTAACAAGGTGGTAAGTTTGCATATTGCGATCTTCCACCAACTCTTAAAACCTTTGACTTATTGAAACGGTATGATATCAAAGGGCCGAATGTCGAAGGGCCGAATGTCGAAGGCCCGCATGTCGAAGGGCCGAAGTTCAAAGGACCGAATGTGTCGAAGGGCCGAATGTGGAAGAGCCGAATGTCGAAGGGCCGAATGTTTCGAAGGGCCGAATGTGTCGAAGGGCCGAATGTGCCGAAGGGCTGAATGTCGAAGGGCCGAATGTGTCGAAGGGCCGAATGTGTCGAAGGGCCGATTTTTCTTTTATTTTTTTTTTGTTTTTAGAATTATATTTTTTTTTATTTTATTTAATTAAATAATTATTTTTTATTTTTTGTACCATATACATATTATCAGAAGGGTGACATAGGGTCGAATATCTCAGGTGGCGCATGACAAAATTTTTCTTCACCAAAATGTATCGCTGACTGGATACGTGGAATTTCATGAATATCCAAAGATGAAAAATAGTAAAATACATAAATTCATATAAGAAATTCATTTATGTTTAATAAAACAACAAATTTAAAAAATTATACAGTGAAACCTCCCAAAAGCGACCACTTACGGGACTGTACATCTTTGGTCAATTTACGGAGGTGGTCGGTATGAAGAAACTTCTCTGAATAGTGACCAAAATTATATTTCTGGAGTTTAGTCTTTTTATAGAATTTTTGACAAATGGTAAATAAAACAAACGTATGTATAGTATGTACATTAGGGTGGTCCTTGTTTCTATTGGGCGGAAAAAATGTAGAGATATATATAGGGATACTCCCTGGAAATGTGAGGTTATGCTAAAAACTTAAACAGAAAAATTATTGGGTTAATCGAAGATGGTTTAGAGGTCGTGACTTGAGCGCGAAGTTCGATAAAAGGTATTTTTTTAATTTTTTATTTTCAAACGAAGAGAAAAATTATTAAAAAAAATTTCTCAGCCTAAATGAAAATTAATATGAATAGAGGTAATATCATAGGATAATTATCTTTCCAAAACATCAAAGATATCCAAAATCGGTTAACAAATAGCGATTTTATTGCCAATTTCCAAAACTAATAAAAACCCAAATAATAAAAGGCTTTTTTTTAGATCCTGGATTTTAAATTCAATGCTATGGCCAATATGTCTCATTGTATTATATAAACAAGAGAAATGCAAAATAATGTCAGTTTAAATCCAAATCTCTCGAAAAAGAGACACAAATTTGTAATAACTATATCTAGTTCGTTTAACAGTTTAATTAATCTTTTAAAAAAGTGCTACTAAACTATACAAAATGGCAGATAATTAACGGTCCAATATAAAAATTTATCTTCTTGGCCACGAGTACTGTCAAATTACTGGTGCTAAGTTACTCTCAAAAAAGCAAATGATGTGCTTCTTTTGACCATCACCGTACTGTAAAATTACCTATTCGTAAAAGAGCATCTCTGACAATCCTAAAAGTGTCTATTTTTGGTCAAAAAAGCGAATTCCAGTGAAAAAGGAACAAAACTCTATTGAAAATGGGAAAAATTGCATGATGAGTGGAAAAATCTTTTAAAGAATAAAAATAAAGCATGTGAAGTTATCCCAGTTTTTCATCCCAGGATTTTTTTTTATTATTATTTACACGAAACTTTTATATTCCATCCCAGTTTTTTCATTTTATACCTCTATAAGACGATTTAAATTATAAACACAACAACAAAATATCACATCCCAGTTTTTTTTCGTTTATTAGATGCTCATGTAAAACAAATACTTGAAAATATTGTATTGAGTTTTGGCAATAATAATACTGGGCCGGTAATAGCGAATGATGTTTTGAGATGGTACATAATTAAGTAGTTACTGACCAAGTGGCCAGCACCAGCCGTATGTTCAAATTTGAGGAAATGGCCAAGTTCCAAAATCCTAGATTAAGTTAAATAAAAAATTGTATCTCTTAAGAACTTCCTAGGCCAAAAATGGTTCTTTATGTTTTGAGTTGGTAATGATAAGGGCAAACTATGGTGAACTCCCCAGTGCCAGCCGTATGTTAGGATTGGCACAATCTTCCAGCTTCGATATGGCCCCATATAAATTTATATGAAAATCGTTTATAACTTCCAAAATTTTCCTGGGCCGGGAATAGCGAATGATGTTTTGAGATGGTACATAATTAAGTAGTTACTGACCAAGTGGCCAGCACCAGCCGAATGTTCAAATTTTAAGAAATGGCCAAGTTCCAAAATCCTAGATTAAATTAAATAAAAATTTGTATCTCTTAAGAACTTCCTAGGCCGGAAATGGTTCTTTATGTTTTGAGTTGGTAATGATAAGGGCAAACTATGGTGAACTCCCGAATGCCAGCCGTATGTTAGGATTGGCACAATCTTCCAGCTTCGATATGGCCCCATATAAATTTATATGAAAATCGGATATTTTGTTGTTGTGTTTATAATTTAAATCGTCTTATAGAGGTATAAAATGAAAAAACTGGGATGGAATATAATAGTTTCGTGTAAATAATAATAAAAAAAAATCCTGGGATGAAAAACTGGGATAACTTCACATGCTTTAAAAATAAACCTTCAAAATTTACTGTGAAAGACAAAATGCCTTTAATAGTAAACTGGATGATATTTTCGATATTGCATATACCGATTGTCCATGATGACCAGTGAAGACGACACGCGATTCCTCTTGACGTAGCCTAAAAAATGGCATCCTGGTATTTTTACTGGAACCAGAGAATATAAAATTGACAAAGAAAAGCGGAAATCGGAAGGTTTGGAGGCAGAAACAAAAATCGTAAACGAAGATACCTTGAAGAAAAAAGTAAATCAATTCCAATAGACCCACAAGCATTATTTTCATCATCGCAGAGTGATAGCGAAAGCATATCTGATAATAGCATGAGTTTAGAAAATATCGATTTGCTCGTGCTAGGCGAAGAAAAAGCACCTCTAGGGGCACATGTTTCATTACTCCTAGAATATTATCAGCTTTGGGTAAGTGGAAGGTTACTGATCGTGCAGCACTGCATTTAATCAGTGTCGTTGAAGAAAGTCTTGGACATTTTATTGATGAACTCGTTTTAATCGAACAACACTGAGGTGTCTTCATGAAACGAGTAGAAATAGCAGCATCAGTTAAATCGATTTTCAAGTTTACAACAGGCATACATAGGGATGGAAAATTACTTCCGGAGTTATTTGGAACAGAGGCCGTGGATCGTTTCTCTGTTTACATTTAAAAAAAATATTTTTGGTCATATTAAAGGAGTTGATTTGATTCGCATAACCCCAAATATACTGGTCGCTAAACAGAATAGGGAGGTGGTCAGGTTAAAGAGAATTTTTAGAACAAATTTGTATGGTTAATGTGTTGGTACTGTAGAAAAGTGGTCTATTTAAGGAGGTGGTCAAAATGGAGAGGGGGTCACATTGGGAGGTTTCACTGTATTTCTAAAAACAAAAAAAATCGGCCTTTCGACACATTTGGCCCTTCGACATTCGGTCCTTCGACACTTTCGGCCCTTCCACATTCGGCCCTTCGACACATTTGGCCCTTCGACATTCGGCCCTTCCACATTCGGCCCTTTGTACCCATTCCATCGAAACATGGAGAAAAGTTTATTAGTTTTGATTTTTTTCCTTATTCCACCACCCTGTTCTATAGCTTGAATATCATTGCCGTAGTTTTCCACTTGCGGTATTCTTCTATAATATATCTTTCTCATCACCTTTGTTCATAGATTTTACTTTATCGGTAAAGTGATACATCAAAGCCATAATTCTTAAAATTTTCCTAATCCTGGAGAAGTTATTCAATAAAGTACGAATGGCATTTTCATCTGTAAGCGCATTTTTATTAATCACCTTTGTCCGCTCCTCCATTTCATCACCAACGTTGTCGATTTGCATAGGAGCGGTTTGAATCCAAGTGGCTTGGTAAATTTCCAGCGATTCCGGTCCATTCCACCACAAATCAAACATAATTAATTCTAATGGCATCAAGCCTCTAGAGTCACAATCAGCCAGATTACTGAGCGATTCCACCTTTCATCTTCTTGGTGGGCTAGAAAGCCAACCAAGGACTATCTGGAAGGCTGTTCAATAGAACGACTGAGGCTGAATATTTGTTGCTAGTAATCGTTTTACTAAGTCGATCAACTTGGACAATACTAAATCACCATTTATCTCTAATCTGAGTAGACTAATTGTTTTAATAATTCGCATCTTAGTTCAGGCTGCGATTTATCTTAACGCCTTCGATTCATTTCATTTCTGCACGAATTGGATTCCAACTGTTTTGAATATTCGAAGGTAGTTCATCATCCCAATTAACCTTTTCCAACCATAATTTGTGGAATAAAATTTTAACTGCTATGGTGGTAGGGGATAACCAGCCCATAGGATCAAACTTGATGCTTCAGACAGTAATGATCGTTTTGTGTGTGTAGTTCAATTTTCTAACATGACGTTAAACTTGAAGAAGTCGTAACTAGGAATTCAAGTCCCAAAACCTTTATTGTATTATCATCTTTCTCTTCAATAGTGGAAACTGATACTACTCGTAGCTGTTCTGGAATTGATTCTAATAATTTAGGATTATTCGATGTATATTTTTTTCATGGAACTACAGCTTCCAAACTGTCCTCAACGGACATCAAATCATCCATGTAAAAATCGCTTTTCAGAAGACTATGAAGAACAACATCCTGAAGCGATGTTGTTCTTCATAGTCTTCTGCCAATTGATGGTGTCTGTGTTGCTAGAAAAGGAGCAAGAGATTTTCCGTACGCTCCTGTACGAAGGCGATATGCCTTTAGTGTATCCTTAGAATCGGTTCGCAATAGTGGTACACTTATCGCATAACGGCGATAAGTGTACCTGCAAGCTAACGTGTCCAAAATGTAGCGGAGTGCACAAATATAATGAGTGTAAGGGCACAGAAATCAAATGAAGCAACTGCGTTGAAACAAATAAGAAGCTAAATCTAAACATTGATGTAAATCATGCTACGTGAGATAATAATTGCACAGTATATCAGCGCAAGTTGAAAATACTAAGAAACCAAATCAATTACCAATAGCAGTTTCGAAAACAAGACGCCCTATACACCAACATCCGAAGTCTATCGTCAAATTTCATGGAGTTACAGGAAATTGTGTTCAATTTTAAACCAGCCTTAGTATTACTCAGTGAAACTAGAACAACTGAAGAAATGTACGATTCGGAGTTTCATATTGATAACTATAAATTTATACGCTGCGACTCGGATAGTCGACATACAGGAGGAGTTGCTATGTACATTCATGAAAACATAAATTTCAAAATAATTTCAAACTGTGAGAAGGATCGCACTTGGTTTTTAGCAATACAAATCATAAAAGGATATCATACGACTGGGATATTTGGAGTAGTATACAGATCATTTCAAACAACGAGAGCAGTTTTCTTAGATAAATTTGATGAATGGATGGAAAATATCATAAACCATAACAAAAATAATTTCATATTCGGTGATTTTAATATTGATGTCAAATCCAATGAATATTACAGTGTACAATTAAATCAATTGATAAGTGATCATAGACTAATTCAGGTGGTTAAAGAATATAGTAGAGTTACAGCAACCAGTGAGAGTTTAATAGACTTAGTGATCACTAATTCAAAAAATGTGCAATGTGAAGTAGTTAAAGAGCAACAAATTAGTGACCATTGTATGTTAAGCATTAATTTAAATTGTGAGAAGATAAAAGCAACAAGAAATTGTGACCCGATAGAAATACGTTCGCGACAAAATTATTCTCATGAATTACTTAACTATGCTTTAAATCAATAATTTCTGGGATGCCAAGATGCTAACTTAAACGAAATAGACCAAGAATTAAACGCAGAAGCTGAAGAGTTACTGTTAAAGTTACTGTTAAACATGTACAAAATTGATTCATAAAACTAGTAAACTACCATGGTTCTCGGAAAATTTGAAATTACTAAAGCAAGATAAACTACGATCTTATGAAATTATGAAAATTATAAACTTAAATGAGAGCTGGGATAATTATAAAAGAGCCAGAAATATATATAAACAATCTTTAAGGAAGGAGCAGTCTACTTATTTCAAAAACAAATTCATAGAAAATCAAAATAATCCAAAACAACTATGGAGAATGTTAAAATCGATGTATAAAACTAAATCCACGATACAGTGGAATATTCAGTTTAACAATAAAGTAGTAACCGATAAACTAGAATTGGCCGAATCTCTTAATAATACATTTGTATCCAGTGTGATTGACATCCATAACAAAATTCCAAAAGTAAAAAATTTTAATGAATCGAATGCGTATGCCCTACACAGTTCCATTCTGTTTTCAAAATATTACAAGTCAAGAGATAACTAAAATTATTAGTAGTTTGAAGTCGAACGCTGGAATTGATGGTATAAACCGTACTATCATGTTAGATGCTATGAAGAACGAAATATTCTCATCAAAATTTACGAACTTAATCAATAAAAGTTTATATGAAGCTAAAGACCCGAGATCATGGAAAATATCAACGGTTATTCCAATTCCGAAAACTTCTAAGCCAACAACACCAGAAGAACTACGCCCGATAGATATGCTACCAACCTACGAAGCTGTGTTAGAACGAGTAGTTAAAAACCAATTAATAAACCACATTAACAACAATAATATACTAGTCGACCAACAATCTGGATTTCGCGAACACCATTCATGTGAAACTGCATTAAACTTAATGTTAGATAATTGGAAATCTGAAATAGATGTCAATAAAGTAGTAGTAGCAGTGTTCCTGGATTTTAAACGAGCTTTTGAAACAATCGATAGACAAATTTTACTAAAAAAATTAAGTAAATATGGAATACAAGGCGCGGCGTTGGAATGGTTCAATAATTATCTTCAAGAAAGGCAACAATATACAAAAGTTGATAACTGTATCTCTAAGCCAATACCAAATAATCTCGGAGTACCGCAGGGATCTACTTTAGGGCCATTACTTTTCATCCTGTACATCAATGATATAGTAGAAGTTATAAATAATTGTAAAGTGAATATGTTTGCTGATGACACCTTGATTACGATTGCAATACCAACCCTTAGTGAAACTGTTCAGAATATAAATGAAGATTTGGAGAACCTGAGAAAATGGCTGATGTTCCATAAGTTGGCACTTAACATCTCTAAAACAAAGTACATGGTGATGTCAATAAAAACAATACTAGAATGTAATCAAAATATATTAGTTGATACTGAAGTCATTGAACGTGTTAAACAATATAAATACCTTGGTGTTATCGTAGATGAAAAGTTAAATTTTAATGATCATTTGAATTATGTTGCTAAAAAAATGAATAAAAAGTTAGGTTTATTTAATAGAATTAAGGATAAAATGCCACGTGAAACAAAAATTTTATTTTACGAATCAATTGTTGGACCAATCAAACACATATATATCAATCACAAATATATACCAAAAGATTCAGAACAGATTCATGCGAGGTATTTTAGGAGCAGATATTAGGACACATATAAGTGAAATGCTTAAAGTACTAGGATGGAAGTCTATTAACCAAAGAATACACTACAACGTTTTGAAGTTGATGTTTC
Organism: Nephrotoma appendiculata; assembly: GCA_947310385.1. NCBI lineage: Eukaryota > Metazoa > Arthropoda > Insecta > Diptera > Tipulidae > Nephrotoma > Nephrotoma appendiculata. The sequence continues at coordinate 61,864,422 of OX371225.1, forward strand.
GCCTTGAAAACGGGGCTCTTCCAAAATACTTGGGCTTAATGTTATGCTCTAATAGAGACGTTCATAACTATAATACCAGAAACACACATTATCGATTACCAATGTATAGTAAATCTTTTTCGCAACGATCTTTAGGGTATAATGGAGTCAAATTATATAATTCTCTGAGCAATTTCTATACTTTGGGAGAATTACGAGAGTTACAATACAATCAGTTTTTGGGACTATTGAGTGTATTTATTAAAGATAGAATTAGTATTTAGCTAGTATTAAGTATAATAATTATGTTCTATTTAATTAATTCAAGATAATAATAAGATTAAAAATAAAAATGTCATTATTGATAAATAAATAAATAAATAAATAAATAAATAAATATAATAGTATTCTTTGATACGCCTTGTCTTCTTCTCGAACCCAAATTTGACGAAACATTTTCTCAATATCTCCAGTAAAAATAATACGGTGTTTCCTATAAACCGAATGAGAATATTAAATATAGTGTCTCCTGTTTTGATGGTTCAACAAGAAGATAATGATTTGTAGATTTTCTATTCGTAGTTACAGCAGATCCGTCAAACACCACTCGAACCTTATAGTAGTAGTACTCAATTGCTTGAAGACCGCGTGGTATGGTAAATTGTAACCTTGTAATGTTGCTTGGTTTCTAAAGATTTCATCCCTTTAATTGCATCGTACTTTGATTCCCATAGTTGGAATCCTTCACGAAATGACAAACTCACGATATATTTGTTACCTGGCGCTCTAGTAACAGTTTCCTTATAGTTTTGGATGCAGTACCTTTCCTTTTCTGTTAATATATTTACATTTTGTACTTCTTCAATTTCCCAAAACTTCCTTACGCTGGCTTCGCCGTCAGAAACCGAACATGTGTGAGCAACCAAATTTCCATCCATTGCATTTATTCTACCAGTAACTATCCCACCAAGCTTTCAGTTTTGAACTGTAACCTTATTATTAGAATCTCTTAGCTGGCCATCACAAATTAGATCAAAGAAATGATCACTATACCTATCAATAAATGAATTCTTTTTGAACGAATAAATCCTGGATCTGCCATTTTCAAATTAGATAGTTTGTCTTCTATCGAGCCTTTTAGAGGTCGTAATTCCTTATTAGTTATTTTTGCGGTATCAGAACGTATATGGTTAAGTTGAATTTGTATTGGCTAACTTAAAGTTAATTTTGATTCCTTTAGAAACTTTTATGCTAGTTTCTCTTACACCTTTGATCGCTTTACGGGGAAATTCCATCCCAAAAGACGAGACCAAGAGTTTAACATCGTGCGACACGTGAATCATTGATCAACTATCCCTAACTTGGACTTCAGCAGTGGGTAGCAATGCTCTTGCAAAAAAAAAAAAAAAATTGATATATGCATAATCTCAGAAAGTCATTTTACCAGTACATCTTTTGTCAAAATACGTGGATACCAGCGCTATCAAGCTCTACATCCACCAGAAAAAGCTAGAGGGGGGACAACAATCTTCATTAAGGATACTATAAAAAACCACGAAGAATTAAAGATAGAGGAGGAAGCTATGTAAGTAGCTACTGTACTATCGAAACCAAAAATAACAAGAGCTATAGTATATCAGCAATCTACTGTCCACCCAGATATAACCCAAAAAAAGAAGACTATATCAAACTTCTTAAATCGCTTGGCAATAATTTTATTATTGGATTCGACTTTAACGCGTAACACATATTCTGGGGATCAAATAGAACTAGTCCCAAAGGAAGGGAACTATTTGAAGCAGGCAGGATATTAAATGTGAGTTTCACTCCAGTAGAAAGCCAACTTAGTGGCCTACGGGCCCAAATAAAATTCTTGATCTTTTAGATTTATATCAAGAGGTATCTCCGAAAATTACTTAGCAGTTGAAAAAGAAGAAGGGCTATCGTCAAACCATTCTCCAGTTTTAATGACAATAAGTGGCACGGTAATAAGGAATGCAGCCCTCCAAGACTAACAAATAACAAAACCAACTGGGAATACTTTCGACAGCTAGTCGAAGAAAGCATCAACATACAGGTGCAGATCTCGAACGCTTATACGATAGACGAAGAATTAGAAAACCTCATTGAATGTGTGCAAAAAGCGGTTTGGGAAAGTACTGCTGATAAGCAAGAAATATTACAAAAAGGTATATACTATCCAGATTGACGTGAGAGAGTTGGTTGACGAAAAAGACAAGCTCGTAAGACTTGGCAGAAAACCAGAGCCCTGAAGACAAAATAATCCTAAACAACTTGTGTAACAAAATTAAACTACTACTTATAAATGAGATTAAGGGGCATATCCTCCATCCGATCGCAAATTAAATATTTGCGATCAGAAATATGGTTACTAGATTAAATTTGCCATGCCAATTGACACATTTTATTTAAATTTAAATTTATTTTGCGATTGTAGAGTAGAAATCTACGAAAAGACTGCTACGCATTATCCGAGGTCGCAGTATTTTTATGTATTTCTACTTAACAATCGCAAAATAAATTTAAATTTAAATAAAATATGTCAATTGGCATGGCAAATTTAATCTAGTAACCATATTTCTGATCGCAAATATTTAATTTGCGACCGGATGGAGGATATACCCCTAAGAATGAGTCAGTTGCAAGCTTCCTTAGTAATCTGACAGGTAAATCTGACACAGACTATTGCCTGTGAAAATCCACCAAAGGTTTAGAAAGGCCTAAAATGCAAGTGCCACCCATTAGAATGGTTGAAGGAACCTGGGCTCGCAGCGAAAAACAAAAAACTGATCCGTTTGCCAAACACCTAGAAAATACCTTACAACCACCTGGTCAAGCGGATAATGCATATCTATATCTAACACCTATAAGCAAAGTGGACGAAGCATATGTGCTATCAGTTACTCTGAAAGAAATCAAACAAGAAGTAAAAAATCTCAAAGATAAAAAAGCCCCTGGATACGACTTGATAACGGGGCAAATAATCAAAGCTCTACCAGAAAAAGCATTAAGGAAACTACAGCACATAATCAATGCTATCTTTAGACTATGTTATGTTCCGAGACAGTGGAAAGTAGCGGAAATCATAATGATTTCAAAGCCTAATAAATCACTAAATGACAAAACAGCGTATAGGCCGACTTATCTATTAACAACAATATCAAAAATTTTCGAGAGACTGTTTCTCAAGAGATTAAATTCAATTATAGAGAGCAGCAATCTTATACCAGAACATCAATTTGGGTTTCGAGAAAGGCACTCGACGATAGAAGAGGTACATAGGATTACTGATACAATTGAGGAGGCGCTGGAAAAAAACGAAGTATGCTCTGCAAAATATTGTTAGACGTAGCCCAAGCATTTGATAAGGTTTGGCACCGTGGTCTAGAATTTAAGCTTCATAGCAAATCTCAAAATAGCGGGTTACGTTAGCAAAATCAATCACTTTGTTAATCTTTTAAACTTTTAATTTAATTTATAATTTATTTATTATTTATAATATTTCATTTATTAATCATTTAATACAATAATTTATTTTAATATTTAGTATTTATAATTTGAAATATGGAACCGAAATGATTCTACAAAAATATATTTTATATTACATAGGGTCGGTGTATCTATGTATTAAGCTGATCTTATTTTATATACAATGTACAATATAATAAAGTAGAAGATAGAGATACAAACCAATATTTATATACAAAATAAGCGAATGCCGGGCTATACAACACCTTCCCCCTAAAAAATATATAAGTTTTTTGTACAAATTAAACTTATAATTATAATTGTACTAAATTTAGAAAATTAACTTAAGAGTAACTTTAAATCTGTTTAACTTAACTTTTTTAAAAAAATTTATTTATTTAATTTCAGGTTTATTTATTTCTGTATTTTTTAAAATTTATTTTTATTTTATTTTTTTTTTATTTTATATTATTTTATTTTTGAACTAAAAAATTTATTTCATATTTTTTTGTATTTATATACCAATGATATATATGCAATATAATTATGTATGTATAAATTAAATTTGTATTCGTAGTCATTATATATATATATATGTACATAGAAAATAAATATATACTATATAGTATATGTGCTATCGTTAAAGATTTCATTTGAGTTTTCTTTTATGTTAAAAATAATTTTAAACGATTATTATGAACTACTCTAGTGCTTTTACCAATTCGTATTGTAGTGTTTTCGTTCGAATTCGTAACACTTCAAACGGTCCATTCCATATAGGATCAAATTTTCCTTTAATTTGTTCATTTCTCAACAACACTCTATCACCTATTTGAAATTGAACGTTATTAACATTTCGATCGTAGTGTAATTTTGACCTTTGCTTTTGATTTAGTAAATTATTATGGGCTATCTCGTAAGAATTTGCAAGTTTTGTTTTAAGATTTTGAATGTAGTCTTCTTGATTGTAAAAAACTCTTGTACTGCTTTTTAAACTTGTAGGTATATGAGGTTTAAATCCATGTATCATTTCAAAAGGCATACTATTTGTAGCTGTATGAGGGGTAGAATTGTAAGTGAACATCGCAAAACATAACCACCTGTCCCAATCATTTAAATCCTTATCTATGTAGTTACGAAGATATTCTACTAATGTTCGATGGGATCTCTCCAAGGCCCCATTGGTTTGTGGGTGATAAGCGGTCGTTTGAAATTTCTTTATTTTTAGTATTTTACATAGGGTTTTAAATAAGCTACTCAAAAAGTTGGTCCCTTGGTCAGTTAGTATGCATAAAGGAGCTCCAAATCTACACACAAAGTTCTCTACAAATGCTTGCGCTATGGTTTCCGCTATAGTTGATTTTCTAGAGGGACAGCCAGCGAGTACTTTGACAAGTCATCCTGTATTGTTAAAATAAATCGATTATTATTGTACGAAGGGTTAAGAGGCCCAACAATATCTAAAAATATTTTGTCGAAAGGTCGTTTTGAAGTGGTGGTTATTACCATGGGACATTTGGTAATTTTCGAAATCTTGTTTTTCTGGCATGACTCGCACTTGGATATAAGCTTACGTATGGTGCTCCACATTTTTGGGAAGTAGTAATAGGATTTTAGTCTTTTAAATGTTCTTTCGATGCCTTGATGTCCGCCTAATGTTGAAATGTGAAACTCTTTAATTATTTTGTCTATATCCGAGATATTTTAAAGTTTTATGATACCGTTATCAAAGTTAGGATTTTGTGGAAAGGGTACTTCCGATGTTTGTAAGGGGCCAGAAGAATCTTGTATAGAAGGTTTTGAATTATTAGGAATTTCATTCGTGTTTGGTTCTTCAGTATTTCTTTTTGACTGAGATCTAGTAATGATTTTTACGTTACCTTGACCGACAGAATCTATTGAAATTCTGCTCAAAGCATCCACGTTTACATTGTACCTCCCAGGTTAATATATTACATCATAGTCGAATTCATCCATTTCTATTCTCCAACGCTTAAGGCGAGATGAGAGATGTTTAGCTTTATTGAGCCATACTAACGGTTTATGGTCAGTGATTATGCTAAATTTGACTCCGTACGAGTATGGTCGGAAACGTTTAACCGCAAAAACGATTGCCAGAAGTTCTTTCTCAGTGGTAGAATAATTTCGCTTAGCTTTATTAAGGACCCGGCTAGCATAAGCTACGGGCAAGTCATCATCGCGTATTCTCTGTGAAAGAACAGCTCCAAGAGCAATGTCACTTGCATCAGTTGTCACGTAAAATCTATTATTAAAATTAGGGTATTGTAATATTGGTGGGGTTATTATTTTTTGTTTCAATATTTTAAAACTATTTTGACAAAAAGCATTCCAAATAAAATGTGTATTTTTCTTTAAAAGCGAATTGAGAGGTTGAGCAAGTTCAGAGAATTTATCAATAAATGTACGATAATAGCCAATAAAGCCAAGAAATGATTTAACTTACTTTTGTGTTTTTGGCACAGAAAAACTTTGGATTGCTGTTATTTTAGAAGGATCTGGTTTAATTCCATGATTGGTTATTATATGCCCTAGATAACAAATTTCCTTGCGTAAAAAATTACATTTGGAAGGTTGGAGTTTTAAATTATATTTTCTTAGTGATTGAAATACATCAAGGAGTTTCCTGTTGTGATCTGGGAGATTGTATCCATAGCCAACTACATCGTCCAGATATACGAAACACTTTAGCCCATGCAAGCCAGATAACACGTTGTTCATGATTCTTTGAAACGTAGCAGGTGCACCTTTCAGCCCGAAAGGCATTCGCGTGAAATGGTAATGACCCATTTGGGTGCTGAAAGCTGTCTTTGGCCTGTCTTCATTGCTTAAAGGAATCTGATGGTATAGCCGTCTGCTAAATCTAGAGTAGTGAAATATACTGCATCGCCTAATTGATCCAATATATCGACAATATTTGGAAGTGGGAAAATATCATCCACGGTTATTTCATTTAAACGTCTGTAATCCACACGCCAACGTTTATTACCATCGCTAGATTTTTTGGACACTACAAGCAAGGGGGAATTGAAAGCACTATTGCTATTCTCGATTATACCCTTCGAAAGCATTTCCTTCACTTGTGTGTCAATCTCGGCTTTAGTTGAGTGTGCAAACCTATATGGTTTTATATTCACGGCTTGTGCATTAGTTATAAGGGGAATATGATGACAACCAGCATTTGTTATTGTGAGTTGATCTGCAGGTAGATGAAAGATGTCATTATATTCGAGACAAATTTTTGTTATCGACGATTTTTCTTCCAAGTTCATATGGTCCAAAGTTATTGCATTTTGTAAATTGTTTAAGCGATTTTCTAATTTATCTGTCCAATTTTCCAATTTAAGAAGGTGATATTCGTTTATCTTCTCTGGCACTATATACACACTATTTAATTCAACCGGAAAGTCATTCATATTGATTATACTGCCGTTGCGAATGAATTGTTGACTTGAATTAGCGAATTAGCAATGTATACCCCAGGTTGAATCATTTGAGAAGGGCATAGATACTCGTTGTCACTATCTATTTTGAATCGTAGTTTTACGTTTTTCTCTGGTCTACTAGGAAGAACTATTGGTGGATTATTCGATGAACGATTAAGTGTAAATTTGTTATTTTTGATCGTAAGCGGATTTATTGTTATCGTGTTAAGAGAATAGTCAATACTACATTGATTTGTTTGAAGAAAATCATTTCCAATTATTCCTGCACAATTTATTGGAAAGTTTGGCTGTACAATATGGAAATTATGACATAGCGCAATATTGTTGGATAAATTTATTTTAGTTGGACATAACGCCAGGGTTTCTAATGTTTCAGACGTTATTCCCTTCATAGAAACTTTTAAATTTGGATAGCATAATTGATCAGGTTTTATAAGATCCTTTTTTACAACGCTTATGTCTGCACCGGTATCAACTAAGAAAAAATGAGGTTCTGTTAAAATATCTAAAGGAAGACTAAAAAATTTCATGTCACTATTATAGAAATTTATTGAAAACGAAAAATTTTTTTTTGTGATAAATTCAAAGGTGGAATGTAAGGTGGACATGAATCATTTGGTTCGAGATTATCTAATGAGTTAGATACTTTAATATCAGAAGTTATATTTTGAATGGGATGTAGATTTATAGGTCCTGAACCCGAACCGCTACATCATTGGATTCTCGGTTGGATTCGTTCGAGTTTTTCTGTACATCTAAATTCGGTTGTAGTTGATTATTACGTTGTTCATTAAATTTTTTTCTAGAGAGACATACACTAATATGATGGCCTTGTTTTTTACAATACGCACAAGACAAGGAAATGTGATTGATTCGCGAGGAACTCTTTATTTGGCTTGTATTCGGTCTGAAATATCGGTTAGGATTTGGTAGAGTTCCAGGATTATCATAGTTATTATTGAGTGAACTCGATGATGCTGAATTGCGACTGTAACAACTTCTTGCGTTATGGCCCATCTTAGAACAAATTTGACATTTAATTTGTTTATTTTGACAATGATAATTTATTTCGGGCTTAACAAATCTAATTTTATTAGCTAAACTTAATTTCTCTTCTTCAATAGCCTTGGCAATAGCATCTTTTAAATTGTTGTACCTACATGCTTTTATGATTAGTTTAATTGGTTCTCTAAGACCATCTTCAAAGGACCGCAAGGCTGTTTTTGAATTTAAAAGTTGAATATTTTGGTCCAGCTGACCTTGCTTTTTAGTACCGAAAGAAGATTTATTCAATTCTGTTAATAATTTTTCAATTCTGGTTGAAAAATCTTTAACGGATTCTTCATATCATTGTCGAGCTTGAACCAGTTCGACCTGCACATGTTCAAAAGCTCTAACCTTATCGAATTTTGTTTTAAGGTCATCTTGTAATTCCTGCCAAGTATTATAAGTATTAGTTAATACAGTTTGATGGTATGCATCGTCCACTAATTTTACTTGGACTAATTCCATAAATATTGGAATATCGTCCTTTTTCACATCTTTATATACTATTTCGCAACAATGAAGGAATCTATCTAATTTATCTTCATTTCCATTAAACTCAGGGATTAATTTGAAAGCTCGGTCGAAATTAAAATCCATGTTAGAGACATGTAAATCTTTTGAATCGTTTATTGTATTTTGTAAACTTGAGGAGGTCGAGCTTTGTTTAATAACTATTGAATATGTTAAATTATAGTAAGATAAAAGCGATGTGTTGGTTCACAAACACTAAATGAAATGGATTGTTTCGAATTAGTACATGCTTCGTTTTCGTTTTTTCTTGTAACTTTTCTGTTTCGTAGTTGTAACGAATAACTAGAATTTTGCGACATTTATTTTAAAACAATTCAAATAAAATCTTTTCGGAATTTGTATATACAATTAAATACGAAAGTTGTATTAATCATTAGATAAAGGCATAATAATTTAATTGCATATTTATGAATGTATATGTAAATTTAATAATGCAAGAAATAAATTTTTCAATTTGTAAAAATAAAATAACTTACAAGTTGATCAATTGAATGTTAATGTTGAATGTTGTATTGAATCCATATGGCTATCAGAGTTGTTATTAGACAATGGAGTTTTAAGATCCCGATATTGTTATATAATTATCTCCGTTTGTAAATTGATGTTTAAGAATAGTGGTAAATTCCCGTAGTAGAATTTATTCAATGAAATATACGTAGCTGTTGTATACAACTAGATCAGCATGCATACTTTGGTAATAACGACGAAAAAACAGCATTTTGGAGCGTATTGACCATTTATCAATCATTAAGGTCAAACGATAATACTCATACAGATCAGGTGCATAATAATATTATGTTATATGTATATTAACACGGTTGTTTTATTCGATTGCAACTATTTAAATTGTTCACTATGTATGATTAATTTTTATAATTTATTGTTTCTTTTATTTTTGGTTTTTAATTTGTTTTGTACCATTTAATTACACGATCGAACCAATTTTAATAAAATACTTTATTAATCCATGAATTTTTTAATCTTTGTATCAACCGTTAATCACTTAGAATATTAACTTTTATTTACGTTATACGAACTTTATATTACGTCACGTTTTTAACACCACGCTTATTACCGTTTCATCTGCACGTTTATGGAATAACGATTTTAATGTTCATAGTACAAATTGTTTTCACTTCACACATAATTTATGTGTATGTACGTACATATTATATTATATTTTAGTTTTAGAACCTTTTTTTAGATAATTTTAAAATTTTACTTTAATTGATTTTTTTTGTAAGCGTTTAAACTGTCTTGTATTTTTATTTTAATTTATAATTTTCAAAAGTTCACCACATTATTTTTAGATTAACTATATAAGATTTATTTTGTCGTAATGGATGCTTGATTGCGAAATCAATATCATTTTGTTGTTGCATCCATCCCACCGCTGTCACCAAATTTGTTATAGCAAATCTCAAAATAGCGGGTTACGTTAGCAAAATCAATCAGTTTGTTAATCTTTTAAACTTTTAATTTAATTTATAATTTATTTATTATTTATAATATTTCATTTATTAATCATTTAATACAATAATTTATTTTAATATTTAGTATTTATAATTTGAAATATGGAACCGAAATGATTCTACAAAAATATATTTTATATTACATAGGGTCGGTGTATTTATGTATTAAGCTGATCTTATTTTATATACAATGTACAATATAATAAAGTACAAGATAGAGATGCAAACCAATATTTATATACTATAATAATTATATACAAAATAAGCGAATGCAGGGCTATACAACAGAGATTTGCCAAAACAATATTTGGAATTGCTAAAGTCTTACATTAACGACCGTTACTTCCGGGTGAGACAAGAAGGGGAATACTCTAAACTGAAGAAAATATTGACAGGGGTTCCACAAGACAGTGTTCTAGGCCCCATATTATACCTCCTTTAATGATCTACCAAACATAGAAGAAGCTAGTATAGGAACGTTTTCTGATGACACAGCTGTTATGACCACCGATGCTAGTATCGTTGAGTCCATAAGAAAACTACAAAATGCTGTTGATATAGTGAATAACTGGACAAAACAATGGAGAATAACACTTAAAGAATCGAAATCAACACACATCAACTTTACAAATAGGAAATTAGAATATATTCCGATTAGGCTGAATGCACAACAAATACCATATTCTGACAATGCTAAGTACCTCGGCATGACAACTCTAAACTCAGGTGGAAAGCGCATATTAAAAAGAAAAGGCAAGAACTGAATTTACAATTCAGAAAAATGCACTGGCTTATTGAAAGAAACTCCAAACTGACAACGCACAACAAACTGATGTTATATGAGCAAATCCTTAAACCTATCTGGACGTATGGCATCCAGCTTTGGGGTTGCGCAAGGAAAACCCCAAAAGCGCCTTATCTCTAGCGTGATCTATATATGGGGTTAAAATCTGGATCTCGTGGACGATGATTTTTTAAATTAATATGCGGTGTTGTTATGGAAATTGGCATGTATTTTGAGCTGTGCACGGCCGAACATTATCATACATAATTAATATTGAAAGAATATGAAGCTTTAAAATTTCTTCTACATATCGTGTTGATATTAAACCTGGATGTGGTATTACTACTAAATCTAACTTGTAATTCCACAAAATACCCGGCAAACCACCACCGAACCTCCATGAAATGCTACGACTGGCATCATGCAATTAGGGTTTAATCCTTGTTCTGGTAAACGCCAAACTTTGCATCGGCCGTCTGATGCATACTTAATTTAACCGCAATTCATCCGAAAAAAGGACGTTACACCAGTCCTTCTGAGTCCAGTTTTTATACTGTAATGTGTCATTTCTTCGTTGCCAACAACGATTATCAGTCAGATACGGAACCCTAACAAGTTGACGTGATCTTAGTCGATAAGCTTTTAAATGATTTATTATCATCTGTTATGATATCTGGTTTTGCAGTGGTATTATATTTAATTTCTTGAGCCCTGGTTGTCTTGTTTTAGCATAACTTGCGATAGCTCGATTTTCTCTAATTGGTGTAGTTTTCCTTGTTTGACGATAACCTTCCCGCCGACTCACAGTTCCTGTTTCTAAATATTGATGCCAAGTTCGGTTCACAACAGACACACTAATATTACAGATTCGTCCAGTTTCACGATGAGTTACACCGGCTTGAACTATAAAGCCACAATTTTTTGTAGCGCGAACGAATAATTTTTCTTTTCGATTCATCTCGCTTGAATCTTCAAATAATTATGCGATAAATTAAATTATTGCTTTTCATAAAATGACGTAAAATTTAAAGAAACTTTCGTCCACGAGATCAGGATTTAAATCTTATATAGAGCACGTTTCGGATATGTTGATATGTTACAAGGGCGTCTAAGAAAGTGGAAAAGGCAACCAACAAAATTGTAGGAACTCTACAAAAAGAACGATATTTGATCCTAGCATCATTTCAGGATTAGCTGAGGTTAATATTAGCTTTAAACTGAAATGATTTATCGGGAAATTAATTGTTGGCACAAGGTTTTGAGGGTCACTTTCAATTTCTGTATGAAGGTCGGTTTGGATCCGTGATAATGCATCTGCGTTCGTACTTTAGTCGTATTCTTGTAATTTTAATCTTCTTCGAACAAATTTCGAGTTTGGTTCTTTGAGATTGAAACGTGCCAACAGCTTGTGGTTCGTTACGATTTTCAATTTTTGCCCGAATAGATATGGACTGTAGTGGGCTAACCGCTCCTCTTCTATAGTGAATTAATTTTGCTCCGTTACCGTTAAGGTTCTGGATGCATAACAAGGATAAATTCTTTGGAAAAATCCAGATATTGCAAGATTGGATTATTCCATTCAAACATTCCGTTAATGATGGTTTAGTGACGTCGAACAGAAGACCCAAAAGGCTTTTAATTTGTTTTTCTGTTTTATACGAAGACGAATTCCTTAATAGCTTTAATTTTTCCAAGGTTGGGTTAACTCCGTTGCTAGTAACAATAAGGCCCAGAACAGCATTTTTTTTTATTTAATTTAGAAATTCCAATTTGTGCATTTGGACTGTTAAATTACCTTTTCTTAATTTATTGAATGCTTGCTTTAACTTTTCAATGTGCTCTTGGAATGACGTCGAGAATACTATGACGTCATCCATGTAACACAACCAAGATTTAGATTGAATGCTGATTAACACATATTCCGTGTCCCTTTAAAACGTTGAAGGGGTATTCTTTAGACCAAAAGCCATCCTTTTGGTCTGTATCGATAGTGCCTTTGAACGACGGAAAAATAAGTTTTAAGGATGTTTTGTTTTCTTACATCTATCTGGTGGAAAGCGAATGCCAGATAAAGGGTTGAGAAATATATACATTTTACTAGTTAATCGAGTATATCACTCGCTTTCTACCAAAAAGCACCGATTTTCATAGTCTTCTCCTTTAATATACGATAATCGATTTCGAATCGCCAACCTTCACTTGTATATAATTCTTGAGACCGGATATTTGGGAGACCCATTGGCTCTAATTGGTAATCATTCCTTTGGTTAACATCGAATATATTTTTATTCGTCATGAGCTGAGTAACTTCTCCTCGTGATCTTGCCTGCGGCCGAGTTTGTGAAGTAAGCGATTTCAGGCGCCCACCACTATACCAGGTTTCTGTTCTCTGTATCATTTGTTTTTGACATGGAGGAACTACCCGCGTCGACCATTATGTAAATGGTGTTTTTGACAATAGCTTGCAGCTGACTATTTGCTCTGGTCGGAGTACTGTAGTGAACCTTTCGTGTTAGTGTTTTTTAAGTTGGGTTTCCCTATTGAAGGTTTCTCTATCTTTAATGTTGAAACCAATATACTGATGGTCTCTTCTGGAGTAATCTTCGATTACCTTCCATAGTTCCGGATTTTTGGAGCTAGTCATTCTGTCGTGAATGAAACATCCGCTTGATCTGCTGGACATCTCGATGATGTATTTACCCCATGGGCAGGGACTAGACATCCTCATATCAAAGCCTGCGTATTAAAATCTTCGGCCACACTCACCTCTCTTTTAGCGTTTAACAGTGACTCTCCGAAACGATCCATTTTTATTCCGAATTTTGACATGCTTTCATTGGCAGTGAGATAGTCACTGAAAATGTTCAGGTCTTTTATCTTTACCCATACAAAACTCAGTCTCGTCCGTGCTCTCGAATTTTAACTTTTCTTGGTCTAGTATGCAAATTCCTGCCATGCCAGGTTCATCCACACATCGATTGAACAGTCCTAATTATTGTATTGCTTTTGATAGCTGGTGCCAAAAATCATTTTCAGCCCTACTTCTGTGCAAGTTTCCTTGTACAGTTTCTTGCAACCAACTTTTATTTTTTCTTAATTAAGGGGCTTGTTTACTGCTACCACGGATAGCTGTATTATTGACACTCGCTGCCCTCTGATATCAGTTTTAAAGTTATGCTTCCATGGTACCTTAGCATGGTTTAAATGAATAAATGTGTAATTTATTTGGAATAGTAATGGCCCAGTTTGAGTTTATACCATAAGTGCTTTGAAAATCCACCATTACCGAAGCACCCATAAACCGTTTTGCTGAGAACCATTGGCCAGCCAAAATTTATGCAAGCAAAACCTATTAAAGGACATTTAATTTACAAAATACGGAAAACAATTTCATCCGATACCATTATCCTTTTATTATCCCGACATAAACATCCCCAATAACATATCAATAAAAAAAATTGTACGACAGTCGTTATAGGATATAAAGAGAAGCTGGATACATTTTATTTTATGAATAACTCGTATAAATGGAACATTTTTTATTATAAGCGGATTATATCTGTGATCGGAATATTTAATCGAACGATATTCACGGATTATTACGGCGGTAACTGCTGAATTAGCAAAATTCAATATTTTTTGGACGTTATGTCTGCATTCTACGATATATCTTTGTAATCAAATTATGTTACTTGTGACGATTAGATGTATAGATATAGGATGTGTAAGGATGTAAGCTAATAAAGGTATAAAAAATTCAAACTAAGCCTGTCCATATATATCGATATGATGATTCCCTAGAAAACTATAAAAACCAATTTTAGTGTAAGCAGCAGATTGAAAAATGGATGAAAAATCAAACATAAAAATTTACTAAATGCCTCTCTAGAGGTGAATTAAAGGAAATTTAGAGGATATAAGGTACCGCTTCATATATGTATGAATGTACCAAATGGATTCAAAACAATCGGTTCCATTTAAGAATTTATTCATTTTCCGTAGTATAGATTTATTTTATAAGGGGTGCGCGCCGCATATGCAAGAATTTTAAAATTTTTTTTGAACAAGAGCTAAAAACCAGAAAATTATACAATTTTATAGTTGGAACATTACATGTAAATGTACAAGAAATCTGTGTGCGGTTACAGGTCCCATGTGAGTAATTTCATCTTTATTTATTCAAGTATACTTTGCAATTTTAAATTTTTGCGAATTTCGTTAGCAATTTATAGTGTTGCTCTTTATAGGAATAATAAAATCGCGGATTAAAAATTTTATGTATCATTGTGTACGGGGTATGGTGGATTCTTCAGTTTTCTTTTATTATGCAGACAGAAAAAAGTTTAAGCTAATTCAACCAAAACAAAGCAGACCACGAACATGCGGAATATACATTATTGAGGAAACGAAACAAATAATTAACCAGAAACATTACCTTGTGTGACCAGCCAAATTTAATGAGCACAATAGTGAAATAGAATAGACCACATGCTAAAATTGGAAGCTATCGAGGTTATACTAAGAGTTCTTGGTATGCTCACCTAGTACCACCTAGTACCTTAGATCCACGTAGGTTAAAAAATTGTAACCGTCAAGATGCCTACCGGTTCTCGCAGACATCTGGTAGATAATTTGGAACCCACATAACGGTCGTCTATCAGCACATTGCGGAAAATTTGAGGATATTATTTCTGCAGGAATACCAAGGGGTCATAAATTTTAGACACTTACTATAAACAAAATAGTGTTGCCTAAAGCAAATTGTTGCGTTTGAAAACACCAATTTCAAATAAACTCAACGAGCACCAGTCTTGACTCGTCCTTCATTGAATGAACTACCTTGAATGTCAAGGTTAGAGGCCCTATTCGATAATTAAGTGATCAATTTCGAAGCGACCAGTAGCGACTGATGGCACAAAAACTCACCACATTCAGCAATACAAACATCAGCTTGAATTTTTTCTTTTTTCTCAAACTTTAGTAATTTAAGAGTAAATTCCTAATGCATTGAGATTTATCTCAGTGTTAAATCAGAGAAAACCATTTGCACTCTGTTTACTGTAGAACAGCTCAACTACTGTAGGAAGCTAAGTACCTAGGAGTTATGTTTGACCAAAAACTGACTTGGAACAACCACATCTCATATATATAACCAACAAGGCTAGCAAAGCTTACTCAAATGACAACGGATATTTGACAAAACGCAGGGTATTAGGTGTATGGCAACCTTTGCTGCATTTTATATCATATATGATAGGTCCGTTAAATTAATGTGAAACTTTCATACTAACAGAAAAAGTACTAGATTTTGGATATTTTCCAACTGCAGCAACCTTCATTTTGTTCTAAATATGCATTATTCCAGCGTACATTGAATCACCCTTTAAAAAATCATTGAATAAATTTAACCAGTCCGAAGCGGAAATATTTGGTATACTCGATGGCTGGGAAGAGAGTGAGGATGAATTTGGCAATGACGTTGTTGATGATGATTGCGTTGAGGAAGTTACAGTTCAACATCTTATTCTTGACGAAAACTTAGAGTCGGCAAATGAGTCAACTATTTTCAACATAAATGAGCCTGCAAATTTTAATATTGAGGAATTGGTGGTGGTATTTGCCGATGACGTTTTAAATTAAAATATTGACAGCTGACACCAGACAAGATGCATCAGCAAGACGTGCAGGAGTTACAAAACAATAAAGAAATTGCTTCCAATAGATGAATTTTTACCTTTGAATATAACAAAAATGCAAACTTCTTACGAATATTTAAAGTTTTTATTACTGTGCTTGAATTTCAAACTTTTTTTGCGTGACAAGCTGGGCACCCGGGGAGTAAACCTAATTCGACTATGCTGAATTCATTGATGCTAGTCCCATTTCAAAAATAGTCCCCATTTTTGAGATATCGCTTTCGACATATTTTGCCTCTGAGACAAATATTTGTCAAAATATACACTCATATTCACGTTGATAGCTCCTGAACCATTCAGATTTTCGTTATGCTTTCTTCAGCAAAGTTGTTGCGCAAGCCAAGACCAACAACTTTACTGAACATATCAAGACCGAAAAACGACATCTACATTCACATTTTTGTGTTATTTTTCCATATATGTGTGTTTTAATTAGGCCAAGGTGAGCTTGGAGTGGCACTTCCGCACAATTAGACCAGGAGTGACCCGTTGTGATACCACAGGAACCTATTTCCCCTTTACCCCTGTTCAAAACCATTCGGAGCTACGTACGTACCGCAAAATATCTCGCACTCCACATTCAGCGAGATCTGAACGGCTGGTCACACTGGACACGCCCAAATACTTATGCCTTCTGTATGATAGTGCCGGACACGAGCATAGGAAGTTATCTAAAGTCTCTTCTTCCTTTTCGTCCATGCAACTTCTACAAAATCATTCTTCTGTAGACCCAGCCTTCTCGCATGTTCCCCAAAAAGGCAGGGTCTTGTCAGTTTTGGCAAAAGCTTCTCACAGAAGACTCCGGCTCCACCTTGCCGTTTCGAGAAACATAATTACACAGGTAAGGCTAAATACAACTGGAATTCGGCATACTTAGGCCAAATAAGACACTCATCTCAGATAAGATACAAAGAACACATCACAAGTACATAAAATCAAGTTTCGTACAACGCATAAAAACTGAAAACCATACACTAAATTCAATAAAAATGTAACCATTTTGCACAGAATCAAAAAAGGACTGAAATTAGACAGGTGTTCCAATTTGACTCATGAGTCATGAGACATTTGTATTCTGCACGTATACGAATTATGGCCAAAATTCACACCCTGAAAATATACAAAAACAAAAACACCCACAATTTACTTCGAGACAAAATCAACACAAAACCCCAATAAAATTTACGACCTCCATAGCTTAAAAACAAAGCAGGTACCAAACAGCAACGCCTAGCTACAGTATATAAAGAGCTTCAAAATAGATTATGTAACAGTAGCAGAAAATAAACCGAAGAAGAGATTATTCTCAAAATTGATATTTCTAAAAAAGTTAAAAAATTGGCACAAGAAGTAAGAACTAAAAACTGTAATATAAAATTAAAAATAAAAAGTTATTCATCTAAATATATAAAGTGACAAAAGAATACAAAAAATAAAGTGAAAATCGTCTTGTGAATCTGGTGAAATAAATAATATAGATAGGTGTTATAAACTCAAGTGCTTTTGTTATTTGTGTAGAAAATTTACAATTATGAGCAATCGCCGCAAAATAAGTGATGAAACCGCTGATTTATATCGACTATACTTTTCACAAACTGTTATTAGTGGTGTAAATTGGACGCTGTCTTTGGTTTGTACAACATGCATTTTCCATCTGCATAGATGGCAAAACACTGGAGCCGCAATGCCATTTGGTGTCCCGATGATATGAGTAGATCCACAAGGACATGATGCAGTTCAATGTTATGGGTGCATGAATTATATTCTCGGTACAAACAGAAACAAAAGTGGTTCTTTGACATACACTGCAACGAGAAATACACATCTACCGCTGCCGCATTCAGATGAAATGCCTGTTCCGGAAAGATCAAACCCAACCGAGGATTATTTACCAACAACATTTGAATCAGGTGAAACCGGAGAAACATCTGCATCAATATATCAACCATCAAATGTCACTGCGCCATGCAATCACATTGAAATCTCGCAAAGTCGTTTGGATATTATGGTACGACGCCTGAAACTATCTCAGCGGCAAGCCATTCTTTTGTCAAAGGATTTAAAACAAGTGAACATTTTGGCTCCAAATGTTCGGATATTTGGAGCAATAAATCGTCATCGTCATTTTACGAATTTTTTCAAATCAATTGAGAATAATTCACTCGCTTTTTGCACTGATATCCCAGGTTTGGTATCCACAATGAACAATGCATATAATCCTGAAGATTGGCGATTGTTCATCGATTCCTGTAAAAGCAGCTTGAAGGCTGTTCCCCTTCACGTTACCAACTCAAAGAATTCCATTCCAATTGCACTCAGCAAAAACACAAAGGAAACCTATGCATCAATGAAAAAAATCATCGATTTGATTAAATACAATGACCATCAATGGAAAGTTTGTGCAGATTTAAAAGTGATAGCTCTTTTAAGTGGCATGCAATTGGGTTACACTAAAAACATGTGTTTTATGTGCTTATGGGGTACTCGTTTTAAAGGCGGCCAATACAACGAACGGAACTGGGCTTTACGTGAGAACATTAGATTGCGATACGACAGCATCGTTGAGGCTCTACTTGTGCCAATTAAAAAAATATTGCTACCACCACTTCATATCAAGCTTGGAGTAGTTAAAAATTTTATAAAAGCGCTGAATCCAGATGGAAATGCGTTCGTCGAATTGCGTCGCATTTTTCCACGGTTAAGTGGAATGAAAATAAAAGAAGGTTGGTGTTTAAATCTACCCGAATCTAAGTTTTGATCAAATGAAATTTCATCTCACATCTTGTTTTTTATTACAGGAATACTTAATGGACCAGATATTCGTCGTCTGATGAAATATGATGCATTTGAAAATGCTCTTAGTGAACGAGAGGTTGTGGCATGGAAATGTGTAAAAGAAGTTATTAAGAATGTTCTCGGAATTAACCGAGCCGATGATTGGCGGAGATATATTGAAAATATACTAACAGCTTTTCATAATATAAACGTTAGAATGTCACTGAAAATACATTTTTTGCATTGTCATGTGGAAAAGTTCGCCGAACAATCACCAGCCGAATCCGATGAGCACGGCGAGCGTTTTCACCAAGTGACGGCAAGGCTCTAACATTGGTACAGCGGCAAAAAGCTAGATGCACTCTTGAGTGACATTTGTTGGAATTTGCAAGAGGAAGAAGAACCCGAAGACGACACGAACAAATCAGAAAATTAAAATTAAAAGTTAAGAAAAATGTAAATTATTTAGGAAAAAATTGAGGAAAATCACAATAAAATCAACTGAATCAATCTAATTTTCTGTTAAATAGTTTCTATTGTATCTATATTTGTCGATGAGGTGTTTATTCGATCAATTTAAATTCAATAAATGGACAAAAAATGATAAAAAACTTGTTTTTCGTCGAGACAAATATTTGTCAAAATATACACTCATATTCACGTTGATAGCTCCTGAACCATTACGATTTTCGTTATGCTTTCTTCAGCAAAGTTGTTGCGCAATCCAAGACCAACAACTTTGCTGAACATATCAAGACCAAAAAACGACATCTACAATCACAATTTTTGTGTTATTTTATTTTTTGAAACGCAAAAAAATAAAATAACACAAAAATGTGATTGTAGATGTCGTTTTTCGGCCTTGATATGTTCAGCAAAGTTGTTGGTCTTGGCTTGCGCAACAACTTTGCTGAAGAAAGCATAACGAAAATCTTAATGGTTCAGGAGCTATCAACGTGAATATGAGTGTATATTTTGACAAATGTTTGTCTCAGAGGCAAAATATGTCGAAAGCGATATCTCAAAAATGGGGACTAACTTTGAAATGGGACTAGCACCAATGAATTCAGCATAGTCGAATTAGGTTTACCCCCCAGGTGCCCAGCTTGTCACATTTTTCAACTAGCACAGTGAATTATTGGAACTAATCGTTACTCAATCCAACGAAACAAAACATGTCAGTTAATAAATTTAAAAAATAAAACAAATGCTGTTAATAAATAAAATGTTTCCTAGAACGCATCCAAATAACATCCGAATTCATAAAATTAGGCCATTTGTGGAAATGCTGCAAAAAATTTCGAACAAGTTCTATACAAACAGTACGTTTGTGTAGACGAGCAAATGTGCTTCACTAAAGCTAGACATTATACGTCAAGCAATACATGGCCGCCTTGGTGGCAAACTGATCAGCATGCTTACTCCAGCCACCGAAGGTCCCGGGTCCGATTCTCGATGGTAACAAGGAAAACATTTCACGGCTGGTTTAGGATCAATTAATTAATCACTCATTATCCGAAATAAAAATATTATTATGAAACCTCAGTGGAGGCAGTAAAATATGGGATATAGTGCCAGAGAGAGAGAGAGAGAGAGAGAGAGAGAAAGAGAACGAATCGAAACCTCATGGCGCATGAATTGAATTAACTACCAAAATAGACGATACCAATCTTTGTATTGTTTTCTGGAAGGATGTGAAAATTGTTGGTTTAATTTCAAATTTTATTGGAGAACAACCACCTAGCTCCGCCCAACGAAGTGATAAGAAAAATGGTCCTGCATCTATATATACCTGGTCTAGTTTATGGATGGAGTTGACCTATTAGATAGCTTTCTAGGAAAATATAGAATACAATTAAAATCAAATAAATGATATCTCCCAACATTTTTCCAGAGTTAACCGACTGTTAAAGTTGGGAATGTGACATCTAGCGCATTTAACATAAGTTCATTGTGGGTTTTTTTATGAAATTTAGCACGGCATGCTTTATGAAAATAAAATTTAACATACAAAAATTGGCCAACCAAAAGACCCGAGCCAATTTATTAGCCCCAAAAGACCCGGAAATACGTTTTCGGTGAATATCTCCCAAAATATGGCAGTTAGAGATTTTTTGTTCACAAAAACTCATTCCATTCCTACAATCCATTCACTGGCAAAATCCTCGGGCCATAAATAGGAAACGCCGTAAAGCATGTAATTTTCAAGAATTTTATGTTCCCGAGCGTCTTGTTTTTCTTGTTATACCTATTAGAAAAGCAGACCATAAGTCTAATTACAGCAGGATGGACCCCACCAATTGACGAAAAACTAGCAAAAATCAGTTTTGCCCATATGACAAACTATTGTCCAATGAGATTTTTCCTAACGAAAACTATAATCTTTAAAGAGTGAAGAATATTTACCCATAATACTCAACAACAATTTCTTGCAGATTCTCGGCAAATTTTTGCAAATTTTTTTGCAACCATCCGGATCGAGGTTTTTGGAATAAAGAGTTATAAAGTTTCTTTAAATTTCATTTTTATATTGGGTGTATGCATTAAAAACCGGAATTTGATGTAGATGTCATTACTTGTTTATGCGTTATAGTACATAATGGAAATATATGTCATTTGAAAGCCCTATTCAATACCTGTCAAAATCAGCTAACAGTTTTTTTTTGATTGTGCATATCCAACCGGTTTCAACGATGGCAAATTTATCAAAATTGCGAAAAAAACAGCATTTGCGGGAAGTTTTGTTAAGGCCCTTTTTCGCAAACAAAACTGCAGCTAAAAGTCATCGTTTGCTCGTGGATTTGTATGGTGAGCATGCTCTTGCAAAAACACAGTGCTTTGAGTGGTTCATTCGTTTTAAAAGTGGTGATTTTGACATCAAAGACAAAGAGCGTCCTGGTCAGCCGAAAAAGTTTGAGGATGAAGAATTTTTTTTTTTTTTAATTTTCATAGTTTTATTTAAGAAAAATTATATACGTGTAATTAAAACTAATCAGTTGTTAAAAATAGTGAAAATAAAACTAGCTAGTGAACTCCTGATTTAAAAAAAGTCACGGAGTCACGATTCATAACTAATAAAAACAAAGTATAATACAAACTAGAAAAGTGTAAAATTAAAATTAAAAATATATAAATATAATTTAACAAATTTAAAAAAATAATAAAGTAACAAATTTCTAAGCAATATTTGGGCATGGTTTGAATATTCGTAGCATATTTTTTACATTCCTTATAAATGAAAGATGTATAAAAAAGAAGTAGAATATACAGTTTAGAATAGTGTTCTAAATAAGATCTCATTTTGAATAAGATGTCATTTTTTGAAAACAACCGTTCTTTCAACAAATTTATAAAAAGACTGGGAGTGCCCGCGGTTACAATATAGGTTGGTAACTGGCTATAAAACTTAGATGCAGTGTAAGAAAAGAAATTCTTGAAATGCTCTTTAAAAGGTTGCGGAATACTAATTCTATTTCTATTTTGAAACAAATATGGCTCACTATATACTATATTCATTAAACGATT
The DNA here is from genome assembly GCA_947310385.1 of Nephrotoma appendiculata. NCBI lineage: Eukaryota > Metazoa > Arthropoda > Insecta > Diptera > Tipulidae > Nephrotoma > Nephrotoma appendiculata. The sequence goes on from OX371225.1 coordinate 61,887,184, forward strand.
CCCGCTTTTTAAATAAAACATTTTCAAAACTTTAAATACGTATAGATACCACAGTGGTAATATTTTATAATTTAAAAACAATGGGAAAGATGGTGTAGTTCTTGGCAAATGATTCCAAATTCTAATCACACTTTTTTGTATCATCAATAATGGTTTGATGTTTGACAAATAAATTCCACCCCAACATGTTAACCCGTACTGTAGATGAGAATCAACCAAAGCGTAATAGAGATATTTCAAAAATTCGGAGCTGCAGATATTCCGCAAATGGAAGAAAGATCTTAAAGCACGTCGGAGTTTCTGTTTTAAACTAATCACAAAACACACTAATCTCAAATACAAAATTTATTGTTTTAAAATTTTTAATTTTATTCTTTAAAAAAAAAAACTTAACGTTTTCGACCAACTCTTTGTTTTTTAACTCTTTGTTTAAAAAAGTACAATAAAATACAATGTAATTAATTATTAAATTACGTTTCATTTGGCATACAATTTATAAAAAAATTATCAGGATTTACGTATAAAAAAAACGAATTTACTCTGTTGCAAAAGTAATTGTGTTAGCAAAATTCAAAAAAAAAAAAATCAACAAATGGTGCATTGAAATAACTGTTTCAGCATTTGTTTTTAAAAAGTACACGTTTTCAAATAGTTTTGCAAGTTTCATTGTGTTGTGAGCATTAAAAATCGTGACAATATGCCAAAAACCCGCGAACTGAGTATTGAAACCCGATCTGCAATTGCGGCAGAATATAATTTGGGAATCTCAGCCGAAGAACTGGCGAAAAAGTACAAGTGCCATAAAAATACCATTTGGTATCAAGTTCGGAAGCAAAATATTTACGGAACGGTGCAAAATATCGGAGTACGCCAACGACCAAGAATAACTAATGCCAGAGAAAATGCTTACATCACTCGATGTATGCTTACAAAAGCACATTTAAGTCAACGAGGTCTCGCTAAAACTTTAAAGGATAACAAAAAACTCCAAATACAACATTTCACAATTTCTCGTCGTTTAAAAGAAGCTGGGGTAAAGGCCTATACATGCACCAAAAAGTTTTATTTTTCTAAACAAAATAAAATAAAACGAATGTTGTTCGCAAAGCAGCATATTAACAAGCCCCCCCGAATTTTGGAGAAACGTTTTGTTTACTGACGAATCTTCGGTATCGTTAGACGGATCTTGGGGTCGCAAGTTTTATTATTCGGAGCCAGAAAAGGTAAACAAACGTCGTGTTTATGCTACACAACGTCAAGGCGGTGGAGGAAGTCTTATGGTTTGGGGTTGTATAACCAACCTCGGAGTAGGACCACTAGCAATGGTGTCTGGGAAAATGAACCAAATGACCTATTAGGAACTGCTGAATGATGTAGCATTAGTAGCTGGTTCAAAAATAATTGGGCTTGACTTTATTCTTCAGCACGACAATGCCCCTGCCCATAAAGCATTTATTGTGACCAAGTTTTTAAATGATTTGGACCAACAACGCATAAATTGGCCACCGCAAAGCCCGGATTTAAATATTATAGAAAATGTTGGGGCTTATGTAAAACGAAATATACCATATAGAGTTGGACGAAGCAAGCAAGAGTTATGGGATGAGATTGTTGAGGTGTGGAGTAAAATACCTCTAGAATTTATTTCCAAATTATTTGACAGCATACCCAGAAGACTAAATGAGGTCATATTAAATAACGGTGGGCAGACTAAATATTAAATTTAAATAAAATCAACAACATAATATAAATTAGTAACGTTTTTTATTAAAACTGTCCCAACACAAATACTTTTGCAACAATAATTTGTAACACAATTACTTTTGCAACAGAGTAAATTCGTTTTTTTATACGTAAATCCTGATAATTTTTTTAGAAATTGTATGCCAAATGAAACGTAATTTAATAATTAATTACATTGTGATAAAAATTTAAAAAAAAAAAAAATTACATGAGTTTTATAATCTAGGAAACATAACTAAAATAATTTTTTCATGAGCACAAATATTAATGCAACACATAGTAGTTTTAAACTTGCAGCTAAGAACCATGAAATGAACGTAGAACCACTTTTTTAGTAATTTTAGGTCACACTTAACGTCATATTTCAACGAATCCACATTCACATTTGAATACTGCAGCGCAACATCATCGGCAAAGCCGACAATATTAACACGCAAATCCAGGTCAAAAATAGAATTACAATCAATCAAAAAAAAAAAGAGGTCCCAACACAGATTCTTGAGGAACCCCTACATTAACCATTACCTCATTACTTCGGACATGATTAATACATACACTCTGAACTCGATTACATAAATAGGATTTAAATAGAGAAAGTGCCATACCCCTAACACCAATATGCGATAACTTTTCCATTAACACTTGATGATTAACGGTATCGAATGCGTTAGTAACGACTATAAAAAGAGCGGATACCTTAAGGTTCTTATTCAAATTGTTATGAACAGGCATTAAAAATGAAAGAAGAGCCAGTTCGGTTGAAGAATTTTTAATAAACCCGAATTGACGTTTATCGAGAAAATTAGTTTTCTCTAGAAAATTCAATAATCTGGATTTAATAATTTTTTCAAAAATCCTAGAGAAAGTGTTCAGTAAGGTGATTGGACGATGTTTGGGTCAGCCCGTGAACCCTTCTTAAAAAGTGGTTTCACGATACCTACTTTTAACTTATCAGGAAACACCCCTTTAGCAAGGCATAAATTAAAAACAAACGCTAAGACAGGCGCAATACTAAAGATCAAATTTTTAACCACTATATTAGAAATTCCATCAATACCACACGAATTTGTATTTTTGAGTTCACAGACGGCTAAAACAATTTCCAAATCACTAACTGGGAAAAAAACTAAATTCGAGCTATTGAAACGAGACAAAACCATATTATTTCGAATAGTATTTTCAACAGTACATTTTCTTGTGTTTCATTTAGAACGACGGTTGGTAATAAAATGATTATTTAGCACATTAGCAATTTCATTAAGATCCGAAATGAAATTATTTTCACCAATTTCTAAAGAAGTAATATTATCTGAAACAGGAACGTTGTTCAATACACTATTTACAACTTTCCATTTTGATTTAATATCTGAAGCTGAATACATCTTAAAATATGTTTCTTTTGTTTTCGGTAATTCTAGAGTTTAGCGCATCCACTTTTTTCTTTAAGGAACTGTTATTACGATCATTGGTTAGCTTCTTAGATAACCTGTTCCGAAGATTAATTAAATTTAGTAAGGCGTCGCACATCCATGGCTTAAGTTTCCAGTTTCTACAATTAACATAAAGCACCGATTTATGTTTATTCAGATTAGAAATGAATATTTCGACAAAATTTGAATATGCTGTATTTGGATCATCCGAATTCAAAACTGTGCACCAATCATATGTGCTTAAGGATATTGCTAAATCTGAAAAATTTATTTTCGTTTGACATAATTTTTTATATTTACGATTATTCTTCAGTTGGTTAGTATTTTTCAAATTGAAGATAATTGTATTATGATCAGATATAAATAAATGTACATTGCTAAGCTCAATAGTAAACCGTTGGTGATCAGTTTCTACAAAAACATGATCAATACACGTATTAGAACATGGTCGTGTTACATTATTGACAAGAGATTCCAAACCAAATGAGGCACATAATAATAAGTAATTATCTTTCAACTGAGAATCTTTCAGTAGAACAAAATTTACATCACCAAGCAATATTTTATGTTTTGAAGTATCGGAGTTTAAGGAGTCGTTCAATTCTCTCAAAAATTCTTCAAATCCATAGGAATGCAACCTATAAATCAACACGAAGCAATATTTAACTTTACCTAGACTAATGACAATTTTCAAAACATCGGCGGAAGAAAACGTTAGCGGAAATACCTGACAATCCAACGAGGATCTAACAAGTGCAGCAAACGAATTACTCGATCAGGATTCATGTCAACGCAAGAAGAACTTGCAGAATCATTGGGAGTTGATCAAGCAACAATTTCCAGACGTTTGAAAGCCTTGGGATTCATTCAAAAGATAGGAAATTGGATGCCATACGAGTTGAAGCCAAGAGACGTGGAAAGACGCTTTAGCATGTCAGAAATGCCGCTCGAGCGCAACAAAAAGAAGTCGTTTTGGCATCGTATTGTCACTGACGATGAAAAATGGATCCATTACGATAAGCGCAAAAAAGCGTATGTCAAGAAAGCCGAGGCCGACCCATCGACACCAAAGCCGAATATTCACGAGGCCAAGGTCATGCTGAGCTATTGGTGGGACCAGATAGGTGTTATCCACTATTAGCTGTTGCCAAGTGGCCACACCATCAATGCCCAACTCTATCGCCAACAATTGATCCGATTGAAGCAGGAAATCCAGGCAGAGCGGCCAAAGTATGCGACCAGACACGAGTAAATCATTTTCCACCACTATAACGCTCGGCCACATATTGCGGCGCCGGTCAAAAATTACCTGTAGAATAACGGAGGGGAAATTCTGCTTCACCCGCCTTATAGCCCAGACCTTGCTCCATCCGACTACCACCTATTTCGATCCATGCAAAATGCCTTATCAGAAATACGCTTCACTTCAGTTGAAGGTATCGAAAATTGGCTCGATACATTTTTGGCCGCCAAGCCGGCTCAGTTTTTCTGGGATGGAATCCATAAATTACCAGAAAGATGGGAAAAAGTAGTGGGTAGCGATGGGCAATACTTTGAATAAAAAATCTTGTAACATTTTTCCACAATAAAGGCCCAAATTTCATAAAAAATTCCGGTTTTTAATGCATGCACCTAATAGAAAAATATATAAAAATACATTGACATTATGATATAAATCTGTTAATCACCAGTCCCCGTCACAAGACCAATAATAATTATTGGTCATTAACATCGCCCTCGTCAACAACTCCTTCTGGTTCTAGAGTTTTCTCTAGTTCTACCTCTTCGGATAACGTATTTTGGCTGTCTTTATAATTCGAACACTGGCGGGACTCACATCAACCACAAATAGATAAGCATGGTAGCCCTGCTTTCTTCCATGAACATGTTCTTTCTTACATTGACAAAATATCAACTTTATGAATTCCGGAACCGCTGGCTCTTTAGTGGTTTGGACCGGCATGAATATACCCCTACACGTTTCCATCCCCATTTTTCTAGTGACAGTTCGTTTCCGAGCCGCTGCTGGACTTGCAGATACTCCCGATAAAGGTGTTACCTTCTGGTGTGGGTGGCAAGGTTGCTATTTTGAGCGCGGTTTGGTTTCTGTTTCTGTCCCTGGTGAATCGCTTGAAGATTTCGTATCTAATTTTTGTCAGGGTTTGTGTATCATCATCACTGTACATCGACGCGATGACAGTTTTCCCGTCCTGAATTACGGTCTCGTGGGGAAGATTATGGTTTTTAAAAATTTCAATGACCGCTTCCAGTGCCATGTCTCTGTTCTTCGTAACCTTTCCCTCTAATTTGGCGACTATTGACGTTTTTCCTTTCGCGAAAAAAGCAAAAGTTGTATCGCTTCCCGAAATCGCGTGGAGAAATAAAATATTGTCTCTAACGAAGGGCCGCGCATCCAAGTTCTTAGAGGAAACATTTGCTGGGGTTTTTTCCCTTTCCAGGTTTCAAAAAATAAATTATTTGATCTTTTGGGGTCAGGGCTGTTATCAGTACAAGGATGTCAATACCCTCTGCCACTACTACAACTGGCAGGCCGTTGACAGCATATTTCTGCAACGCGGTATGTAATACGATCAACGAGTCTGCATTGTCTACTGCTTCTCAAGTTTGACCCGTTTTCCAATATGACCAAAGAGTCAAAACGTGACAGGGTATGATAGCGGTAGATTTCTTCTTTCACATGAACTTTGAATCATGGAAAAATATGCATTTCTAACAAAGTTATTGAATAATTTGTCCACCCGTTCATTTGTAAATGCACGGACTGTGCTCTCCGGTATACAACAACACAGAAACTCAATATTCTAAGTGCGCTTGGGCCCGTTTATCTCGGACACGGTCAATTGGAAAAAGTCATTAGGACCATTTTTGTAGAGAATTAACTGATCTTCAATGTTTATCTGAACAAAAAATCTCTATCGATTTTCCAGGTTTTTGGGGCCATTTTCTCCCCCTACAACAGAATGTTTTCTTGAAAACTTGGTCTCATTTTGAATGAGGTACCAAATGCCACTTGACTCTTTCATTTACTGGAATAATAGGTAAGTCAACGAATTCGTAAATTTGATGTTATAATTATATTTGTTTTCATGTTTTAGAAAATAAGAACGGTCAAAAGGCACACCCGAAGCGACACTCCTTGCATGTTCGGGGAACGGCAACGGACTACAGTTGGAAGACCTTCAACTATTATAGTAAACAAATTGAGATAAAAACGCAAAAACCGAACGCGAAACACAACATCTTGAAATTTCCACATTAAACAACATTTTGCATCCAAAAATATTTTTTTTATAATAAAAGTTATGCAGCAAAGGGTTAAACATCATAAAACCTACGGTTTGATGGCTTGAAACAGAACAAAATAAAATTTGCTTAACTTTAAATAGAGGTGTCCAATTTGAGAAATATTTAATGCTTACACGCTTGTATGTATTTACTTATAAAAAGAGGTGAGATCAATCTAAAAATATTAAATCAAATAAAAGTCATCGATATAGCAGCATCTTGATCAAACTAAATCAGGCATATGAAATTAGCCAATTATCAGACTTGATGAGTTTTCAATAAAATTTGCTGATTGGGATTCTCGAACGGACCAAGTTGGGAACATTCTATTATCCCTACCCCACTGTTGGATCAAGAATAAATGCGAGAATTGGAGCTAAAGTAATCGGGTCGGGGCTCTCAATCCGCATACCCTTAGAGTATGAAAATTGAGCCGCTTTTGCATAAGGTAAAACATATTTGACCCAAACTGTAATGAATATTTATATGGGATGAATATTCAGAACTTTTATTAATATTTTTCAATGGACACCCATTATATTTAATTTTATTCACTAAGCGCAATTTATTATGTTGCTAAGGGTTTTAGTGTAATTTATATTTTTATAAACATTTAGTTTTGAGCTTGAACATTGAGCTTTTCAATTTAGCTCAGAATAAGATATTATACTTTTTATGTTTTTTTATTAATTTATATTTTTAGTTAAATGTATTTAACTACAATTAAATTTTATGTAAATTATTTTATTGAAATTTCCAGTTTATTATTGATTCACTTTAAAATACAGATTACCCTAATTTCTACAAAATGTTTAGCTTATATAGCCAGATAGCTGTTTCCCATAAGGTCGTGTGCTTGTGTGCAAAGGTATTAAGCTTTAATTTGTATATAAAATTAGTGTATTGCTACATATATCACACCTCACCCCTTATGAGAAAAAAAAAAAAAAAAAAATCATTTTTTTTTTTTTTTTTTTTTTTTTTAAATTTACAAATCTAATTAATATGTATTATTATTTAAATAAACAAATTTCATTATTTTAACAATTTTTTAATGTTTGTATCAAAATTTCATTTTTAATTACTAAATATGTACAATAATAGATGTTTGAATGTTTTATATAACAAATAATTATTTATTTCATATATATTAGAACATAATAGTAAAAAATAATTATAGTTTAATTATAAAAGTAAAGAACCTAAGGTTATAATAATTTATTTCACCTAAACCAATTTCATTTAATTGAAATAATGTTGTAAAAATTAAAATAAATAATTATCTAATTTCTGAAGTTAATCATCAATTTCATCTCTTTGATTGTTATCGATAAAATAATTTTAATCTATTATTGTGAATAACTTTATTTTTATTTCCTATTCGAATTTCAGTATTTTCATCTGTCAAAATATCTGTTACGTGATAAGGTCCTTCCCATAATTCGTCAATTTTTCCACTTGAAGTTTCATTTTTCAAAAGAACCTCATCTCCTATTTTAAAAGTATCATAGTGTACATTTCTATCATAAAGTTCTTTTGATTTTTCTTTTGTTTTAATTAAGTGGTTTCTGGCTACTTGCCAAGAATTTTGAAGTCGAAATTTAAGTTCTTGTGTGTAATCCTCATAATTATAAATGGGGTCCGGTTGCTTGGTTAATGAATTTGGAATCAATGGTTTGTTACCGAATAATAGTTCGTAAGGCATGAATTGTGTTGATGTGTGAGGGGTAGAATTGTAAGCAAAAATTGCATAAGGGATCCATTGGTCCCAATTTAAAGGATCGTCTTGCGCGTAATTCCGCAGGTATTCGCCTAAAGTTTTGTGTGACCTTTCCAAAGCTCCATTGCTCTGCGGGTGATAGGCAGTGCAATTAATTTTTTTTATTTTCAGAATCTTGCATAATTGTTTGAACAAGTTGCTCATAAAATTTTGCCCCTGATCAGTTAATATAGCAATTGGACATCCGAACATACATATAAAATTTTCTACAAATGCTTTTGCAATCGTTGTAGTTTCTTGAGTACTAACAGGAATTGCACAAGAGAATTTGGTCAAGTCGTCTTGAATTGTAAGTATAAATTTATTTCCTAAATAAGATGTCACTAATGGACCAACAATATCCATGGAAATTTTTTCGAAGGGAGTAGAAGATGTTGATGTAATTTTCATAGGCATTCTTTGACTTCGACCATGTTTATTATGTTGACATTTACTACATGTTTTAATGAAATGTCTGATACGACTTAACATTTTCGGAAATTCGTAATAACTTTTAATCCGATTAAATGTTCTTATTATTCCTTGATGACCTCCCAACGGGGCTATATGAAATTCTTGTATAACTTGAAAAATTTCTTCTTCATTTTTCAGATGAATTCTATTATCAGAATCGGATTGAAGTTTGAAGTTTGAATTAGAATTATCGCTTGGATTTAAAACGGGATGCTTAGATAGTTTAGGATTTAAATTTTTATTCGTTGAATTATTCGAGGAGGAATCAGGAAAAATTTTAGAAATCGGTGCTTCAGATTTAGTAGTTTCATTTTGTATTTGGTCAACTTGAGAATTGTCAGAGATTTGTGAATGGTTTGCTTCGGACACTTTTGTTTGTGCACGAGTAACGACATTTATTAAATTTTCTTCGATCGGGAGTTCTATTCTTGAAAGTGCATCAGCATGTGAGATTTCTTTTCCAGGTCTATATTTAATCTTAAAATTGAATTCTTCCAACTGGATTCGCCATCTAATTAATATTGAATTGGGATTTGCGGTGGAAAACAAGTAAGTTAAAGGTTTATGATCTGTTACTATAAAAAATTGTCGCCCGTAAATATAGGGACGAAAACGATTTACAACTGCCCATTTAATAGCTAGAAGTTCTCGTTTAATCGTAAGATAATTACGTTCAGATTGGTTTAACACACGACTCGCATAAGCGATAGGATGGTCCTCTGAATTAGTAACCTGTGATAATACAGCTCCGATAGCTACGTTGGATGCATCGGTCGTAATAAAAAAAGTTTTTGAAAAATCTGGAAATTGTAGTATAGGTGGTTTTGTTAAAAATGATTTTAATGTACGGAATGCTTCGTCTGCGAATGCGTTCCATTGGAAATTTTTTTGCTTACCTCTTTTAATCGCTATGAGAGGCTCGACTGTATCAGCGTAGTTTTTAATAAACGATCGGTAATACCCTGTTAATCCAATAAAAGACTCTAACTCTGATTTATTTTTAGGAGTAGGATACATAGAAATTGCTTCTAACAGCTTTGGGTCAGGTTTTATACCTTCGTTTGTTATTAAGTAACCTAAATATTTAATTTCGCGTCGAAGGAAATTGCATTTTTTGGGTTGGAGTTTTAAATTAAATTTACGAAAACATTTAAAAACTTCAACTAGTTTCTCATTGTGATTTTTTAAATCATATCCATAGATGACGACATCATCAAGGTAAACAAAACATTTAAAGCTGTTTAACCCAGATAAGACGTGGTTCATCATCCTTTGAAATCTACTTGGTGCACCTTTTAAGCCAAAAGGCATTCTCGTAAAATGAAAATGACCTATATCAGTACTAAATGCTGTCTTCTCTTTGTCCTTTGGATTCAACATTATTTGGTGATACCCACTTGCTAGGTCGAGGGTTGTATAATAATTGGAATTTCCCAGCTGCTCTAAAATTTCATTTATATTTGGTAAGGGAAAAACATTATTGATTGTGATTTCATTAAGCTTACGAAAATCAACAACTAGACGCCATTTCTTATCGTTTGAATTTGATTTTTTAGGAACTAATAAAAGTGGAGAATTCCAAGGGCTAACACTATGTTCTATTATTGAATTGTTTAACAATTCTTGAATTTGCGAATTAATTTCTGATTTCATTGACTGTGGTAATCTATATTGTTTTTTATGTATAGGTAGAGAGTTTGGCAAAAGTGGAATGTTATGGTAAATTTTATTAGTCGCTGATAGTCTATCACCTTCTAAATAAAAAATGTCATTGAACTCACGATAAATATTTTGAAATGATTTTTTCTCTTCTGTATTTAAATGGTTTGTATCAATTTCGTTATCTAATCTTCTTAGTCGTTCCTCGAATGAATCCGACCATTGTGTTGCATGATACACGTTATAATCTGCTAATTTTTCTTTTTTTACGTTTAAATCTTTTAATTCAGTTTCATATTCATTGTTATTTAAAATACTAAAAACAGCATAATTATTTTTAGGTTGTACAACACAATTAGCTAGAAAAACACCAGCCAGTAATTCTTGAGACGGACAGAGGTACTCTTCATTTTCTTCCGATCTAATAGGTAATAAGATATACTTTTCGGATCTTGCCGGAATTATATATTTTTGATTTGGATTGTTAAGCAGAGGAATAGTAAATTTTATTTTATTTTGAATTATTTCGAGCGATTTGATATCATAATCAATTTTACATTTATAATACTCTAAAAAGTCTTTTCCTAGAATACCAGCACACGGTATGGGAAATGTATCTGGGACAATATGAAATTTATGAGCTAATTGAACCCGCTTTGGTAATACAATATTTGTTTGTACCATTGCCAAAGTGTCAACGCTATTTAAACTTATACCTTGAATTGATATTTTTTTATCCGGATAACAAAAAGTTTCAGGTTTTAAAACCCCTTTCTTAATTAAGCTTACATCCGCTCCCGTATCAATTAGGAAATATGAATCAATATCAGAACAGACATCTAAAGTTAAATTCACATATTTAGAATTATTTTGATTATAAAGTATAGAGAATAAAGTAGTGGAAGATTTCGTAACTGTATTTAAATTTGAATCTGAAAAATGTAAAATTGTAGATTTATGTTGTAAAATTGTATCTTTATTTAAAGTTTGATCGTTTGAACACGAATTTATGGAAGTTCTTGGACCCGAACGGCTGTGTTCACTTCCTCGGATCCTATTTGGTTTTCCGGTATCGGGTATTTAACTACTTTAACATTAGAAGATGTAGGAATTTGTTTCAATGACTCGTTATATTTTCTTTTATAACATTCCGAAATTGAATGACCTTCACGTTTACAATAATTGCATGAAATAATGTTACTGCTTATCCGATTTGAATTCGAGTTATTTTGAAATATTTTTGATTGGAATTGTTTGTCAGTCCTTTGAATAGCAGAAAGGTCGAAATCCCGATTTTGAGTATTTTGTAGCATAGTACTGTTGCTGCTCGAAGTTGGATTAAAATTCGAATAACTTAAATTATGATTTTTTCTTTTATACAATAGCATTTATCGATATTGTGACCAGTTTTTTTACAATAGGAACATACTATTTGATTGTAACTTTGACCAACCGAGAATTTAGAATATGTACTTGTAGTTGGTTTATGACTTATCTCTTCTTCTACGGCTTGGGCAATAGCGTCATGTAATTTTTCGAAATGATGAGATTTAATAATTATTTTCAGATTATCTTTCAAGCCGTCTTGAAATGAATTAAGTGCCGTAGATTCATTAATATTTTTTATTATTTCGGCATGAGCTAATCCCTGTTTTGAAATGCATATATCATTTAATTCGTTTAGCAAGGTTTCTATTTTAGATGCAAAACTTTTGACACTTTCGTTTTTTCCTTGAACAACACATACTAATTCGGCGGAAACAGCACCTTGCGACCTACGTTTGAGAAATTTATTTTCTAAGGCAAGTTTCAAATCTTCCCATTTATCATAATCTTTGTAGTGAACCAATTCATAAGCTTCACCACACAATTTTGTTTTTAAAATTTTCATAAAAAATATTTTTTCTTCCGGTTTAGTTATTTGAGACCAAAAGACTTCAACACAAGAACAAAATTTGTGTAATTCACTAAGTTTGCCATCAAACAGCGGAATAATTTTCAGCGCATGACTTATGTTTAACGCCATATTATTTATTTCAATACCGTTTGTTTGGGTCGAGTTATTATTGTTTTGTGCTTCAAATAAATTTTCGATTGATTGAGAATTTTCACTTAACACTTCATCTTCAGAAGAAGACACTTCAATTTTGACACGCGGATTAAAAATCTCTGTTACAGAATCGTTATTTTGAAATTCACTCATAAGAAATAGAAACAAATAGTGTATTTTCATTAAGATTTCGTATACCACTATTTTAAAAGACACATAAAAAAATACCCAATTTTTTAACTAAAAATGAATTTGATGAAATGATTAACAGAAACCAAATAACGAATTATATATAATTATAATGATTTAAATGAATTATTGTTTTAAATATAATAAATTATTACTTACAGTTTGATCTTCTTTGAATTAAATTTTAAAATTGAATTTATTGGAATGCGTTGTTGAACAATTATAACACATTTAAACCGTTTTCCAAATTGAATGTGTCGCAAATTGATGTTGAATTGTTACCGTTGATGTCAGATGTATTGATGTAGTTGGTATATATGTAGAATCCAATGCTTTTGTTGTGTTTATCATCGTTGGCTTACGTAATAAAAGAAAGGCTTATAGCAGGTCATTTCTTCTTACAGCTAGTTTTGTGATGACTGCAAATTATAATAACCGTTTGATCATATTGATGAAGATGTTTTTATGTATACTACAGATGATTTCTTTACAGATGCTTTTGTGATGCATACATTTAATATACTGGATGATGAATCGATGATCGATGCGCCCGATTAATTTAGGATTTGGGCGTTTTTTTTATTTTATTTAGATGTTGATTGTAATTTTTTTTTTTTTCAATTTCATGATACGATTTTGAACAGAGAAAAAAAATTTTGTTTGCGCCGAGTTTTGCTTTTATGTAATTGCAGTTGTAATTTTTAAAATGAATTTTTGAATTTTTATATTAATTTTACGATGATGCCACAATTTTTATGATGATGTCTCATACTTTCAATGTCTTTTACGGATGATTTTTTTTTTACATGTACCACCGTTTTACCTTTACCAATTTGCGAAATTTTATGCCACAATATTATTTGATTTAAGTTAAAATTTGATATTATAAAATTTGTATATTATATGAGCACTGTTATATGACTGATTTTTGTCAGTTAAATTTGTTTATAACCGGTGGTAATATATGAGAGTAGTATATATTCGTCATGAAACACTTTATATTAAAATCACTGTAACTATTTTTTTTTATAAGATTGTTTTTGGTATGTTTACCGCTGCCACCAATGTAATGAATATTTATATGGGATGAATATTCAGAACTTTTATTAATATTTTTCAATGGACACCCATTATATTTAATTTTATTCACTAAGCGCAATTTATTATGTTGCTAAGGGTTTTAGTGTAATTTATATTTTTATAAACATTTAGTTTAAATTGAAAAGCTCAGAATAAGATATTATACTTTTTATGTTTTTTTATTAATTTATATTTTTAGTTAAATGTATTTAACTACAATTAAATTTTATGTAAATTATTTTATTGAAATTTCCAGTTTATTATTGATTCACTTTAAAATACAGATTACCCTAATTTCTACAAAATGTTTAGCTTATATAGCCAGATAGCTGTTTCCCATAAGGTCGTGTGCTTGTGTGCAAAGGTATTAAGCTTTAATTTGTATATAAAATTAGTGTATTGCTACATATATCACATATACAGCTTCTATAGTAGCTTAACATGGGCATTTAGACGAAGTCTACAATCAAATTCAAGTTAGAATGGTTAATTTCGCGGAAAATGTTTAGAATTCCACAACGGCGAGAAAAAGATTAGAATATATAATGTTCAAATGTGATGCCCTCATTCTTAAATGGTTCAAATTTCTTAAAGCCTTTAGATACCTCAACATCACCTAACACAAAACTCATTATTTTATCTGAAATAGTGGCATTTATCAGGGAACTAAATCCTCAAATTACGTGAAAGGTTATTTAGAGATCACAATAGATCTAAACGTTTGAATATTAACAACAATATTGCAAGTTGAATTTAATCTATGGTACATTTGCAAATGTGTGAATTTCAGTTTAATAAGGCCAAAGAACAGGGAGGTCCTCTCCTTTGCTGTGGCACTTGGCTATCAATCTTTCTTATATTGTTAACTTACCTAAAACTGTTCTAGTGATTTTACTAATCGTTGAAACTTATGTGGGATTACGGTCTCTACTTTTTTTGAAAGCACAATTAAAAATCAAATTTTGTCAAACATTTAGGAATTATGTCCCCCAAAATGTTGTCATTTATACATTGTACATATCGATTAATATACGTCTACTAACTTTCGCAGCAGTAGTTTGGTGGCCAGTATTTTTTTGGAGATACTCTATTGGCTTTTGTACTTTTTTTTTTTAAATTCTGCTACTTGTTGCGATGTTCTACTAATAATTATGTCTTTCCTTTACTGGATCGAGGAGAGGATCCTAAATGGTCTACACAAATCCTCTTTTAAGGTTTATCTGTCACATAAGGGTTTCCCATCGTGGGTGTTACGTTGACGTTTGGCGGTTGGGTTGTTTTGTGTAATACAGGTGACCTACCATCATTCCACCGCCAAGTGATCTTGTGGATTTTCAAATGTTGAAGTTTTAAATTAAAGCAAGTTCGGTGTGTGTTATGTGATGTGCGGTTTCTCCGATTTTCGCTTTAAAGTCACCCACGATTTTGATGTCATGGTGCAAGATGTCACTGATGATGTCTTCCACCTCAACAAAAAATATATTTTTTAGTCCATAATCAAACCATGCATATCCGCATGTTGGCAGGGTGGAAGTCGATAATAAACCGCTGCACTCTCACTTCTCTATGTTGAGTGTAATTATTGGTGCTATGCGGATCCCACTCCGAGGCCACCTAAGTACTTGTTATGCAAACAAGTTTAGTGTGTAAATTTCCGCCTGGTTCAAAATATTCTGGAGATCTCTAGATCTTAGAAAGCTTATATAGCACGTCCCATGTTCCCATTTTAATAGCGTTTTCCGTATACATTTACCGAGGTTGTTGTTGTGATGAACACAATAAATTAATCCGAGTCCCTTGTATAACGTTCATACCCAGATGGTTTTTGTGAGAGTATAGGTAGTCAGCCTTCCGCTGAACCGGCTTCTCACATATGTGGGTCATGCACTAGTGAACACGTTTATATAGCGCACCGCTTGCTACAGACCAGCCGCCCATATATGGAGAACATACGTTAATTTGGTATTGGACTTAGAGCATCAATTACTCGCCGAGGCACGCCACTTCATTGCCTGATTCATTTAGTTCTAACTACTTGGAATTTGCCCTACTTTGAATAAGATCTGCCACCCGAAAAGGAATACTGTTTACGGAGGACCTTTAATTTATTTTATTTATGATTGAAATGCTTTGATCGCAGACCTCACGATTTGACCACCAGAATAGTGCTGATATTTTATCTCAATACTATGCGGTTTTGATATTTCGATATTCATCGATAATTGATAAATATCGACATTCGTGAATGTAAGTGGTGAAATAATTGTATTGAGCACAACGAGCTATGTTTCGTTATTAAGCGGTGCGGTAAAAAGTATACTTTAGATTTGGCTGCTACGTCACATCCACTCCTGGATCGACTATAATTATCCAATCAAATCTCCAATATTCGATTATGATTTCAAAAAGAATTCCTTATTCTGGCTTAAGTCTGTCGATGCCAATTGTTTGTTATTGATTTTTCGGCGACATCCATAACAAAGAATTGGCTCAATTTTGCTGATCATTGGATACGGAATCTATAATAGGGTGTACTCAGAGGACATCTAATATAACGCTCTGCTGGAGTGCAGTTGAGGTGTTCGTTGCTGTTGAGGTTGCAATACACAATAGGATTGTTGGAAGTTATGGACAAGTACACCCGCTTTCGGGTTGTATATGCAGTTGTCCAAATGCGATATGGGAGCCAGGTGCTTCGTCAGTATCACGTTAATCGACAACGTTGATTCGAATCATGTTCCTTGATCTGTCAAGATGTAGCGAGGGGAAGCATACCTACAGATGTGCCCATTGTAGAAGATTTTACTTATGTTTTTGCTGTTATTTCTCGGATTGAACAAAGCTCTAGTCAACAGTTAAATCAGTCGACTATCAAAATTTAATGATAGCCAATCTATTTGGCAGTGAACCAAACAGGTCTATATGGATATGTCCTAACCTGCCACTTGTTAGCTTAAATTTACAAAATCCTGATTTCGCGTGGCAGTGAACTTTGGACTTTTAACTAGGGATAAAATAGTTTGCCCGATTGCTTTTAACGGTATTAATTTTTGACCAGAAATATTTCGAAGCAAAAAATTACAAGCTAATAAGTAGATTCTCGAAGGTTATCCCTCGCATGTTGAATGAAACGAAGGGCTTGACGCGTAATTTTTGCCAAAATCCACCATGGTGTTTCACCAGAACGAAACAAATAGTCGCTCTCTAGATTGGGCAATATAATCTAAATATCTTAATTGCCGATGGACTATGTTTTGACTTTAACGCAATAGCTATTGTGAGGGGTTTATTATCAGTAAATATAGAGAAATTTTGGCCTTCGCCGAAATGGCAAAACGGTTTGATTCTTAAATACATAGAAAGAAGTTCTTTATTGTAAGTAGAGTACTTAATTTCCACAAGGGACAGCTTCATACCTCCTTGCGGTGCTCTCTGGGTGACTCTAAATGAATCTAGCGGTGTAGTGAAGACGAGCAGGGGAAATCCTGTTTATAGACATGGACATTACATGTCACGGCGAGTTATTGGTGTCTCAAAACCAATACCAAATGAGCGTCTGTACTCCAGGTTATATGCGGCTGAAGCGGGCGTCTGTCTTGTATCAAACGTTGAGCTCATTTGCCTAGGAATCCTAGAGAAATTTGTTTCCCTGTATAAATTAATAACGTTCAATTTGGTGCTCGAGTATACGTAGTGAGGAAAAGTATCATCGAAACTTCGAGCTGTATATTTAATAAATCAGGCCAAATTCTTGGATGTGCAGATGATATAGTGCTTCTTGGCCGAAGACCTAGCGATATCAAAAACAATTTCATACCACTCGATCGCATCTGCGCAAGAAGACTTGGTTTGGAGCTGAACAGCAGTAAAACCAAATATTTAGCAACAGCCAGAAAAATCTTTATGGCAAATCTCAAAATTGGCGACCAAAATTTTGATGGCGTTGAAAACTTTAAATACCTGTGGTCAGTTATAACATCGTTGAATGATATGAGTTTTCTACGTTTTCTACAAAATTATTGTGTTCCTAACATCTTTCGCAGTCGCGCAAGATCGCACTTTAAAGCACTCATAAGACCTGTGTTGGATTTCGGAAGCGAGAACTGGACCATTACTTCTAACGACTGTAGATTATTATCTATATTCGAAATGAAGGTCATTCGCTCAATCTTTGGTCCAATTAATATTGCGAACAACGAATATCGGATTCGTATGAACCACGAAATAAAGCAACTCCTCGGAGGCAGCGGATTCATCGATAAAGTGTCTCATCAACAACCAGCCGGAGTGCGTCGTAGAGTAAGACCCCAACTGCGCTGGCGTGACGACGTCGAACAATATCTACTCGTATTAGGATATCGAAACTGGAGGACGAGAGCGATGGACCGAGACGGATGGAGGACCATAGGGCGGGCGGCAAAATCGATTCATGGGATGTGAAGCTAGAGAGAGATATATAGCGCTATGGGAATTAAGTGATAGGAAATAAGTGGGGCCGTTGCGTTTCAATGAGAAACTGTATATGTTGGAGATAGGATATCTATATGGAACTGTGACTATGTTTAGCTGTCAATATTTTCCAAAAACGAGCTGCAGATTCTGATGCTAAAGCTCAATTAGAAAAGCCGCGGTTGCCAGAAGCTCGCTCACTTCTTATATAAGATCCCTCTTTGTTATCGCGTTGCTATACCGCAGTCACAGTTTCTATAATTCGAAAGAAAAAATTAGAGTTGATTTTTTAATCTGCCAACGCAAACGAATCCGATCTGATGAGCGAGAGATATCAGAAATACAAAACAATTAACCATGATACATCTACGGACTTGAATCTTTATATACATAGATTTTCCGCTTAAATATTCCCTTTTTTTGTTGTATGCAAATATCATCTATAATGTTTAAATAATTTAAAGACCAGGGAAAAATACATATTTCAGAACACCAAATATCCTTTTTTTACATTTTGTGTATTTTTATTCTACTTTGCCTTCCTTCCCGACGTAAGAGTATTTACATCCTTTTTACAAATCATATTCAGTCAATTCTTTATTCTGACAGTAGTGTATTAGCCCGCAGCGAATTATAATTTTTTGTTTTATTGTTTATGGGGGGAACCCCTTTTCCATTTACTCGTGAATGTCACCGAGTTATCGTCTTATTTGTGTTGCCTTTTTTACTTTGGAATATTTTGTAATATAGGGATATTAGACGAGTGTGAGTATGGAGTTTATTTTGCATATGTCAAATATTACACATGTCGATTTTGCAAACTTACTTGTTTATGTATCGTTGATATGTAGCTCTATGCAATACCACCGTAAAAGGTGTTTAGGGATAAATACGAGTATTTGGAAAGGAAATAAATGTGTGTATGTAAATTATAAAATTGGCCGATTGGGAATTATGTCGATCCGCTTAAAGTTTTACATTTGCAATATTGTGTAAATTGAACAACTTATGAATTTTAAATTTTATTTTAATAATCTTTGTATAAAGTATATGTGCCTGGGTATGGAGTAGAGATTTTAACTGCACGTAGGTATTTATATGTTTAATAATTCGAGATGAAATGATTAACAGGGCTAACAAACCCGCATCCAAATTCCTCCTATAAAAGAAGCGTAAATTGATGAGGAGATGCATCGAAAACGTTAGCTTGCCAGCGGAAACTCGAGAGACTGTTTCGCAATCGTCATAAATTTTTAGGAATTCTATCCAAGATCCACAACCATCAAAAACACGAATAAAGAGCTGAAGACAAACATGGCTGATGTTTTTTCAGTACAATACTCGGTACAAGTGACCCATATTTAAGGTATTGTTCCACCAGGCGACGTTGTATTCGTCCCATACTCCACAGTAAAGGAAGCAGACACAGCTATTTTTATAGTGTAGCGGAAACGGCAGTATATGATTCCTTTGAAATAATTTCGGGTATGCAACAGGGAGATGCGCCAGCGCTTGAGCTATTTAATCTGACGCTCGAGTACGTCAAAAGGGGAAGTTATTTTGAAATTTCGGGTTGCATATTGAATAAGTTGGCCCAATTTCTTGAACATGCAGATGATATCGTAGTTCTTGGCCAGAGGCCAAATGATATCAAGGACAGTTTAATACCACTGGATCGTAACGAGAAATGACTTGGTTTGAAAATCAGAAAAATAAAATTGTTTTGGAAATCTCGGAACAAGCGACCACTACCACAATCAATTATAACATCAATGAATACAAAAAACGTTTCATCAACAACCAGTCGGCGTACACCGTAACCTAGACTACTCTGGCGCGACGACATCGAAAAGACCTTCGTAAATTAGGATGTCAAAACTGGAAGGTACGGGCAATGAACCGAGATAGTTGAGATGATGTATCGCCCTCGATAGCAAAGTTAGTAGAACACTTCCTCTGTAATTCGGGGGGCCCGTGTTCGATTCCTGGTAGTGACAAAAAATTACGACTGGGCGTTTTTATTGTGTTATTAGGTTTACATTTAACGAGACAGAGGGAGAAAGAGAGAGAAAGAGATAGAGAAAGAGAGAGATCCTATTCAAAAGGGGTTTTATCAAAAAAAATTGTCTAATGTTTTTGATTGGTATTGTCAGAGCCAAAAATTAGTGAGCAGGTGATCCTTGGAGGTTACAAATTTCTTATTGGTTTATCTGTTTTTAATCTTGTTTTTCCCAAAATATTCTAGATCCAAGAGTTTGGATTGATTTGTTAAAGATGCAGTACTATTTGATCATTATTTTGTTTTTCTAACAACAACTGCATGAGTGAAAATTCTCCGTCTTTAAACCATCCTTTGATTATCTTTTGCTGGTCGTTGTATTACGAGTCTAAAATCGTTATAAACTGAGGTAAAAGACAAGATAAATAAACAACGTGCTCTCATAATCTTGGTGATTGTGCCTGATTTATTTTTTTAAAAAGCGACCTACTGGAAATATTAGGGTAGCTACTAGTAGTAAACTTTCGTCCGTGCTCGACTTATCAGCACTTATCACAAATTCAATAAATTTTAATATCAATGAATATAATCAAAAATCTGATGTCGCACCAAATGCCCAATCAATTTTGCCCAAGTAGTAGCAGCAGCAGCAAAATAACAAGAAAACAAAACTTGCAAACTCAACACAAAATATAACGAAACGGATATTTTGCTATTTTAACCTCCGCAATAATGTTCGTAATTTTATTCTTATCGCCTTAATCGCCTTAAACACACTCGTAATACACTTTGATAAAAAAAAAAATCTATTGTCCTTTTTAATAATAGGATATAAATTGATATATCTATATCTATCGCTGTGAAACATTCAATATTTATTCAATCCATCTACATAAATTGTTGGTATTTATGTATCGATGTTATATAATAATATGTGTATCCTGTAAAATGTCCTTAAATATAACAACAGTAACAAATCGACAGATATACACCAACAACAAAATATGTATGTGGATAATAACCCCAAGAGATTTGTAATCAAAAAAAGTTACGAGTACAAGTCGCAGGGACAAAAAAAAATTCAGACTTTGCGGAAAATCAAACACAAAAATTTGTTTTGTAAGGACGTCGGTATACGAATGGTGGAAGGAACTGGATATTTTTTGTGTTTATGTATATCGTTTGTCGATGGTCCATTTACGAATCGGGATAATGAAAAACTTTTTTATTGTTTCTTTTAAGTTGTATCGTTGTTTGCTAATAAAGGAAGTGGTGCTTGAAACATATTACACGGTCATTATCCGGTCATGCTGTCAAGTATGTTATTTGGAGTATTCAATCTCAGTTATTTCGGAAGATGGGGTAATTGGCGCGCCTAATTACAATAACTTAGTTGACACCAGCACTATCTGTACAAGATTTTAGTTAATACAAAAACTGGCGATTTGCTAGCGGAAGATGGATGGGTATGCTTGAGGAAAATTGAGATTGAATAATGAAAGGCATGCGATGTTTGCAAAATGCGAATAATAATGGTGCTCAACCAGCGCTGGTAACGATCGGGACGGTTGTTTTGAAATCGATTGTACATTTGATTCTCACAAACCGCCGAGGTGGTACCATCCTGAGTCAATAACTCAGCGATCTCCGAAATTATATCCCTCGTGCTCTGTTGATGAAGGAATGCCAATGTTTTTAAACGTTGTGATGAATGAATACAGAAATGGTCGAGTTATTAATTATGCGTTCAACGTCGTTAAAACATAGTTTGAAAATTTGGCCAAAAGTGATTACCCAGGGGCACTCCAGAACAGCACTAGATACCAACGTGCTACAAGATAAAATTCTATACCCAAATAAAAATTTGTGGAGTGAAACCAAGGGCTATTAGTATCAATGACAACTCTTAATGAAATCAACTTCTTTTCCGGACTTCATGGTATTCATGGTCCACTAAGAAAATCATTTTCATTGTCTGAGAACAACGGTTTACAATGAATGTATATTACGATTCATACACAACGTTTTCAAATATTTTGGGAATATAGGACCACTATTCAAATATGTAAAGTAGTACTTGCCAGGTTCCAAATAATCATTCGAGAGAGATTGGCCGAAAAAACAAACCTGGTTAGTCTTTAAGGTCAAGGTCTAGGTCCAGGGATACCCGTCAGATTTCTTCGTTGAATTAATGAAATGCCACAGAACTTTTTAACGAAAAGCGTAGCTGCATAAATTATCGGAAAGGGTTACTACTCAAAAGTGTATAGCAACGAAAAACTGTTCATAGCAAACTCTACTAAAAAAGATCATCTTTTTATCTTAAAAATTCTAGTATAAAGGTTGGGGTTATTAAAAAAACAATTCTATACCTGTTTCAAATGGCATATGCGACACTATGGCCGATTAACAGAACCTCAGAGATATTACCAAATGTTGGCATATGTGGACGACGAAGGCTGTTCAAAACAGTTAATTAAAGTGTAGGGTATAACTATAGGTATGGCTCTACACAAGTTTAAGGCGTAACGTTTCATGAAAATTTTACATTCTTTAAAACAATTGTTACACGATGGCTGATTTCAGGATTCATAGAGACGTGACCAAGTGCAGGCATATTTCGCTTACTAGTGGAGGGTTTCAGAGGAATCACAAAGATGTTACCAAGTGTGGATATATATATTGATGATATACGAAGATATATGCCCACACTTGATAACTTCTCTCAGAATCCACGAATCATTCATTGTGTAACAAGTATTTTGACGAACATTTGAATTTTTAGGAAATTTCACGAATTAAAACTTATCTGGAGGTACCCCAAATTTTTTTATTTTAATGCGCTTAACTGTTTCAGCTCAATCTGTTCACTATTAGACTATATAAGCCCACACTGATAGTGGAAAAAAGTTATTTCGTGTCTTTACGACTTTACGAAACAAAAACTTATGATAAGCGAGATTTTAAGTAATTTAATAGGATAAAAAAATATCATGTCACAGTTACCGTGGCACTCAGGACATCAGTTCTTTGGGATGAAAGCTTCCAAATGACCAACCCAATCTGTTAAAAATTTTTGTCGGTTTTTTTTGTTTATACTCGGTCAATATTTTAATAAATACAGGTGTTTATCACGGAATCGGTTCAAATTAGAAGAAATTTACTTATAATGAAAATTATTCAGTGTCAAGGGGGACGTTTAATGGTGATCTTGAATGACCTAGAAATTTATTAATATCGCATGTGATCCCTGTGGTTTTTTTTCCTGCCGATAGGTTATCGGGTGGCATAAAGGGGTTCTCATTTTTCAAGCCGGCCATTCAGTAGCCTGGCTTGCAAAGCAAAACTGCGAACTACTTTATTTTTCCTCCGTTGAATTCTTATGGTTATTGCTAAGAAACTACCACGAGTCGTAAGATAATTTGTTTATAAAATTTCGATTTGCAAGTCGCAGTGCGTATAGTAAGATGAATGTGTAAATGCGAATGCGTAAATCGTTGTTATATTTAAATTTTTCATCATCTGGATAGGGGTGCCAGTCCTCTCATTGTTAGTTATATTCAGGTGGGTTTCGGACATAAGTTAGTTGCCATTATACTACACACTGTAGAAATCCTTGGTGATAACCGGAGTGTTATCATCCCCAATAGACAGCCATAGCAGCTGATGTTCAAGGGCCTGTAAACGTCTCATCAACATCTTATTTACATGGGACTTACACGGTAACGTTTTTGTCAACTATAGGTGAGCTCCTCTGAGGTCAGAGTAAGACTTACAACTGCGGCTAAGGGGTCAAGAATTTTACCATGACCTATAGGGTACCATTAGTGTTATCTGTTTCCAAGTGCACAATAGCAGCAAAGACTACCTTGTTTTTTAGGTTAAGACAACTGCTGCGAGGTAGAGAACAAGAAAACAGGTTCATCAAAATTTTCATTACATTCCTTTTTTCCTCCCCTTATTTTGATCCAAGTGGGTGGAATTGATGCCTCATGAGGAGGGTCTATTATTCGTGGTTGTTTTGATTTTTTTTTTACTTGTTTTATTGAAGAAAGATTTTTTTTTCTTACATAATACTTAGAAACCTATACTGTTAGTAGTAAATTATAGTAGAAAGTTTATTAATTATTTTAAGTTCGTTCAATTAGAACACGATGAACTTTTAGTATAGCTTGAAATTAGGAAAGTGGACGAAGCCGCCAAGCAATGAAGTGACCGATGGCTCCAGGCAGAACACAAAACTCATGGTTTTAAATCACAGGAAGCTTATAAGGCAGCAATAAAGCAACCCCAAAGAGAGGCCGAAATTTGCTTAAAGAAAACACAAGCCATACACGCCGAATTGTTAGATCAAGTTGTAGGGGAGTTCAGTTTTTGTTTAGTTTTGAAAGTTCTGTTTTTTTTCAGTAATTAACGTGTTACGTAGTGACATAAAAGATTTGAATAAGTTCTAAGTTTTTTTTGAATTTTTGATAAATAAATTGTTTTGTGGTATATGGTGTAAGAAAAATACCTGTTCGTTTTTTTTTTGTTGTTATGCGTTCGTGGTTCGTGTATCTAGCGGTAGATATCGGTAAGTTTGAAACCGTAAGCCTCTGAATGAATATGACACCATGGCGAGGTCCTTGGTTGCTCTGAGCAAAAGCTAAAAGCAGAAGCATCGGAAATTAACCTGCCCATACGCGGTACACTCCCTTTCTGCCATGGTCCTCCTCCATCTGTATTGGAGCACAAGGCCTACGTCGTGAAAATTTGTGTATTCGTTTTTTTCTTTATTTTTGTTTGTGTTTGTTATAATGCGTCTTTAGGGGTCATGATACTCTAAAAAGTCCTAAATAAACAATGACGGGTGTAAGCCCAGTTCTCGTGATGGTTTGAGACCACCCAATTTTTGGTGGTCCCACTTTACGTACCTTCATTTAAGTGGTAACAATTCATGCCAGCTACTCCCAATTTTCTACATTCATATGCGGTAATTTCGGCCGTTATCTGGATACCCCAAAAGCCACACCGTTTCCCTCTGCTCGACTGAGCTGCGGGAATCTAAGCCGCATGGGGCACTAGAGAGTAATGGTAAAGTCTTTTATGTAAGTAGAAGCCTATCCGTTTCAAGTGGCAATTATTGGTAATATTAGTTAGCCACTTAATCAAAAAGTACACTCAAAAATATAGGTTCTAATTTTAAAACAACTAATTTTCACCAATATCTGCAAATTTGTCATTTTCAAGATCATTCAAGATCACCACTAAACGCCTCTGTAGCAACTCAATTATCGCAAAATAATTGATAATTGACAAATTCGACGAATACGACATACAACCGTGCGACATACAATACGACATACAATGCGACATACGATTAATCCGAAATTAATTAATCGATATAAAAATCAACTTGTATAAATCGTCCACGCACGAGCGCATGCAAGTAGGCCGTGCGATATACTGGCATTAGCGATTTATGCAAACGAAACGAAAATAATGTGGAAGAAAATGAACGCAACTAAAAACCAAAATTAAGAAAAAAAAATTTAAATAAAGAAATAGATTTCGATATATTTTTTCTGGGACGTGTCAACATTATTCGGTTTTGGTTTTTTGTTTTTACCACGTCCACGACACATAGTTTTTAATATTGGGCGCGATATGACTTGCCACAAAAATAAAATTGTAAAAATAAAAATATAAAGTAAATTATAAAACTGTGAAAGCGGTTGATGCACACCAAATAAAATAATAAGGGTCGTATCGACAGACGTGACTACGACTCTTAGCCGTAGTCGCGATTTCTTCGAAAATGATGTTCAGAAACTGTATTTTTAGACGCGGCTAAAACCGCGAATTAATTCGCGAATTTATTGTTATTTTGAAACGCAACTTCAAGTACAGCTTTTCAAAAACAAGAAACCAACATAATAAAAAAAAATCAATTATCTGTTTCAATTTTTAAAAAATCTTTATTTTCGTTATGTCGACAAATATCGTAGTTTTTATTAGCCCGTCAATCAGCTCGTCATTGCGAAATATTTACGTTGTTTGTCATATTCTTTACCGCACAATAAAATTGATTTTTGTTGGAAATCGAAAAGAATTTGCCATTAGATTCAATTAAGTTTACTATAAAAATACAGTAGCATTTTTCGGGAAGTACCATTTTTTATTAAGCAAATAAAAAAAAAAATTAAAATGAGCCGTTTAAGCGAGGAGGATAAAGATATTATATTAAAAATAATTACAAAATATAAATCTGTAGTAGAAAATAAAAAATCGGATTCTACTTCAAATAAAGAGAAAAACCGCTGTTGGGTCACAATATGCCGCGAATATAATGCAGAAAGATCATTACAGGAGACAAAACTTGGCAACAGCTTAAATCAGCCTATAAAAATATGAAGGGCAAGTTGAGAAAAGCTATTGCCAATAAAAACATCAAGTATCAGGTACAGGTGGTGGTCCAGCATCACCTTCTCTAAAGGAAAATGATGGTCTGCTATATAATTTAATAGCGCCTACAATAACACCACATGCTAATCGGTTTGACGATGATGGCAGCGATGATGTAAGTAAAAAAATCAAATAATTTTTTATGCATTCTATAAAATAATTTATGAAATTTCTAAATCTTTCAGAATGTAACGGAAAACATAAGCGAGAGTATCCCCGATTATATAGAAGAAGAATATCTTAATGATGACGATAACTACCTAACACCGTACAACTACTTCGATTAGATCTTAATCAAAATAATCAAAATTCAACTCAAAAATCCACAGTTCGAAATACCCCAACCGTTCAGCGAAATGCACAAACAGATAGTCCTCATGCTACTTCGACGTTACCGAATTCATCGAGTAATGTTCGTACTTATTTTCCTCGTTCTAGATACCGTGGGACCAAGAAAATTGACAATTTAATAAAAGAAGCTCAATTAGAGGCATTGAACGAAAAAGTTAAAGTTTTAAAAACTAGACAGAAGGCAGCAAAAGCGATCTATCGGCATTATTAACAGATGCATAAAACAAACAATGAACAGCTAAAACACCAAGAATAGTTTAATGAAATTGATGTTTATTTAAATGATAATAAATTAGAAATAACTTGACATTGGAAACACAAATTGATTTTTTCTAGTTTAAAAATTTTGGATGATTCTTCTGCGAACATCAATGTTTAAATTGCATTCCACAGGATTAGGTGCCATTGTTGGCACATTATTACAATCATCATCCTGATAATCCTCGTCATCTTAAATTTGATCCCCAAGATCAATGGCAATGTTGTGTAGCACTGCTGTGGCTATAATTACCGTTAGAAAATTTTCAAAACGAATTTGTGATGCTATAATTATATAAATGCTTAAATTATACAAAATTGTTTCTTTATATTTTAGTTTTTTTCATACCTTTGGCTAAAACAGCGAATCGTCGTTTCCACATTCCAAACATTCGCTCGACACAAGTTCGAGTCGAACATAAAGCTTTATTGTAAGCTATCTCTTGCCTTGTTTTTGGATTTCGGTACGGTGTAATTATGAATTCGGTGCATCCATATCCACCGTCACCAACCAATAAAGCATTTCCAAATTCTCCAGCCTCAAATCGCCTTCGAAGTTTTGAGAAATTGTATATCGTCTGATCGTGTGCTGATCCATGCCATCTGAAATTTAATAATAATTTTAGGTAATTTTAATTTTAAATTATTAAGACAGGGATACACTAACCTAGCAACAACGTTTAAAATTTTACAGTTTGCGTCACACACTGCTTGTACATTCCTAAATCGGAATCTCGGCGGTAAATCTCGGCATTTTCCCCTCCTGGCGATTTAATTGGTATATGGCATCCGTCGATGCATCCAATACACCGAGGAATTTTTTTTTAATTTGTAAAATTCCTGCTGTGTTTTAGACTGTTCTTCTTGTGAAGCTGGCATTTTAATAAATTTCCTGGATAGGCTTGCAAATGCTTTAAATTTAAAATTCCCATCCACGCATACCAAACTCGTTACTCTCATAATCTATGTACAACAAGTTTCAACAATGAATACGGCAAGAAAATGATATCTTATATTGGTCCTTTTAAGTATAATATGTTGCCTGATTCGGTCAAGATAATACGAGATGTTCATAAATTTAAATCAAGTGTTAAAGCATATTGCCAATCAAAAATTTCGCGCTTCATTATATAGGAATAACTTGAAAAAAAAAAATGAAATTTTATTTCTTGTTTAACCTCTATTATTTTAATATAAACGATTTATTATTACAAATTTAAAATTGTTAAAAGTATGGAAATAAATGGTTTAAACTTTAAAAATGTGTATATTATTTGTATATTTGTACATAAAAAAGGTCTTGAGTTTCGGTAACCCCTTGAAAGGACATTAAATCCACTGGGGAACTGAAGCTCATTAGATAGTAAATTGTATGTAATTTATATATATGTACATAGTTTTATTATTGTTATTAAAATTTGATGTTTTATATATACGTGAATCTATGTATGAATGAAATAAAGAAAGATAATAATAAAAAAAAAAGACAAACATTTAAGTCAAATCGACTTGCTAATAACAAACACTATAGAAGACATTACAAAAGAAAATAACACGAGAAAGATATATCTTAAAGATGTATATGGAAATAAAATTATATTTAAACTAACAAACAAAAGAGTCTGATAATTTCACAAATAAAGAAATTAAAAAGAACTCGAAAATACAACACCTACCAAATAAATCAACTGCACTCTCAACTAAACAATGTAAAAGTTTTAATAAAACAAAACATTAGAATACAGATCAACAAAATCTGGACAAAAAAAAAATCAAAAGATACAAACAACTAATAATAAACATCTTTTCAAAAGTATAAACCAAATGTTTAGGCCAAAAGAAAAAATCAATATTGATAATCTCAGCATAAACTTAAAAAACAATGAAGATCTATGTTATTTAAACTTTCAAAACATGTACGCGATAGATATAAATGATAAAACAAAAGTTAAGTGGACGGACAGTGAAAACATTGAAATTGTAACAATAAAAGAAAAATTAAATGTTAATACATCGAGACTAGATGAAACAGTCGGCAACTTTATTACACAAATCGATAGAGACAAATCTAAGTTAATATTTAACAATACTAATAATTTCTATAAATCGGAATATACTCATAATAACACGTCAGATGTTATAAACAATGATGGTAGATGTAAGAATAAGATCCAAACATCAATAGAAGAACTAACAGGTATCTTCAAAAATCTAAACAATAAAAAGTCATCATGGCCCGACAATATACCTAACGTTGCAGTTAAGCACACACCTAAGTGTATCATCAGAGACTATTGTATTTTGTTTAACAATGCAATAAATAATAACTACTTTCCAAATAACTGGAAAATATCGAAAATTATACGTATAAAAAAAAGAACAAAAATAATAATTTATATAAAAGTTACCGACCAATAAACTTAGTATCATATTAACACACATACAAGAAGAAAAGTTAATCCCGGATGCACAATTTGGTTTTAGATATAATCATTCGGCTGTACATGTCATCAATAAATTAATGTCGGATGTAATAAGAGGATTTAACCAAAACAAAGTAACAGGAGCCATCTTAATAGATCTTGGGCGAGAATTTGACTCTGTATGGGTAGCGGGATTACTCTTAAAACTTAAATACATGGGATTTGATATAAACCTAATCTATTATTTAAATGAAATGCTGAAACAAAGAAAGTTCGTTGTCTCAGACAGAATATGTTCATCACATTGTGAATTTAGTTTATGTGATGGTCTGCAACAAGGCACAATTCTGGCACCAATCCTCTTCATATTTTACACATCAGATCTATTAGAAAAAGAATGCTTGAATACCCAAGACTATCAAGCACTGGCGTATGCTGATGATATAGTTATATACTCTACATCTAAAATATAACCTCACTGCAGAATACTCTACAAGAAAACTTAAATTGTATTAACGAATATTGCAAAACGTGGAAGTTAAAAATTAATACATCGAAATGCGAGATCATTTTCCTCCTTTCTCCTCTAAAGAAACTCAACAACAATATTAAAAAAAAAAATTGGAAAACAATTCATATTAAACTTAACAACGAAATGTTAGAAAAAAAAATTATTTGTAAAATACCTCGGAATTAATATTGACCAATACGCGTATTATGATAAACATCTGATAAATCAAATAGAAAAAGGAGAAAGGCTTTCGGAATGCTAAAGCGATTATTTTTTTCACGGCATCTCAATAAAAATGTAAAATTATTGTGTTATCAACTACTAATAAGGACTATCTTAACATATGGAGCGCCCATATGGTTTAATGTGACACCTTTCTTAATGCAAAAAAATGCGATTATTCGAAAGAAAGTGCATAGGGGCCTGCCTCACGAAATACAGGAAAGCGGACAACACGAAACATTACATCTCGAATGAGACAATTTATAATCAAATTAAATTTGATCAAATTGATTTATTTAATGTACGTGAAGTATTTCCTAAAACAAAAAAAAAATTTAGGAATATTTTTAGGAAAAAATTCACATCCCAACTAGCCAAACCCGTACATTTGCACACAAAATTTTACGGGCATAGTAATATTTTGTTTTCAATAAGCACACTCGGCGTCTTTGTGGTAACACAATGTTATCTTGCGAATGCATAAAGGTGTGTTAAGTCACAAGGCGCACACATTTAGTATTGGTAAAACAGCACGTATGTATTGTCGCATCGCAACCAAAATGAACGGTTACATCGTCACCAAGAAGCGTACTTTTGGTAACCTATCAACAATTTATACTGAAATAGAACCATAAGATTACAATTTGGTTGGGACTTCGCAGAAAATAATCGCTTATGGAAATTAAATATCAAATAAAGAGTTATGCACGCACATTACACACTTTCTTACCAAAATGTGATCATTTCATGACAGCTGTCGATTTGTGCAAGACTAGCTAAAAAAAATGCGAAAAATTGGTATCAAAAAATTTAAAATGATAAAAGTAGTGAAACGATTTAAGTTTACGAACAAATACTACAGAAAAATAAAACAGCAATTGAGTATTCAAAGAGAAATGAATTTAAAGCGAATGCAACAGGATGATAATTGTTGTATATCCATAAAAGAAAACTCAGTTCGGAGGCTTCTGAAGCTGGGCAATCTTCCAGAATAATTTCACTTTCTGCTCGCATTGCTGAATTTGATGAAATCAAGGGCGTGTAATTAGTTCGATCCGATGCCATGTCGTTGTTGAGTCCAAACGTTTTGTGTAATGATGTGGAAACCATTCGCTTTTCAAAAAAATCATCATGATTAACAACTATTCTTTTCTTTGGATGCCGGGACTGGTTTACACATAGACGAGTATGTCTACTTTTTTCATAATATCTGACAAATTAAAATCGAATATTTAATTTTTTGTTAAAATAATTACACAATAACACACACTTCTAATTAGCAACATATGATTAAACACCTTTCTTCCGCTTCCGTATCCGACATGCGCTCTGCATACAATTTTTCTAAATCCATAGCTTGTAAATAACTTGAGATATTTTTTGCCTTGACACTGCATATATATCTTTCCCAAGTTACTTCAGGATGTGAATGTTCGTTCTGTTTTAATTTGTTTATTCGTTTTTCACTTTTTGGAGGATATAATAATATACTGTTATTTTCCCATTTACTTGGAACAGCTACGTAATACTTTAAATTATTTTCCACAGTTTCACATAATGTGAAAGGCATTTTATTTATCAATCACTTTCGTTAACACTCACAGATATTCCTTTAAAATTTTTTACTTTTATTTTTAATTTTTTAAACCGCTACAAGTTGTTATGAAGTTCAAAATTTATGAGTATGTATCTATTCAGTGTGTATAAAGTAGTATGAAAAGAAATACCGTTATTTTTGCAAAATAGCCACCCTATGCACACAATAAAGTATCATTTTGTATTATTTTTGGAAATTTATCACCGAAATGTGTGCACAACGTAGTAAAAAAAGAAAAATGTTTCTTATTACAAAATTGTCACCTTATGCACACATTACAGTATCATTTCATGTTCTTAGCTAAAATTTGCCACCGAAATTTGAGCCGAATTGTGAGCATAAAGTGGTAGAAATAGAAATACGCTTTTTTATCAAAAATTGCCACGTTAAGCACATAACACGGTCTCATTTTGTACGTTTTTGAAAGTTTGCCTGCAAAATGCATGCATAAAAAAACGATGCGTTATCGCCATTTTATTGTGTTGCTTAAGCCATTTTTTCATATATGCACGAGACATCGAGAACATAAAAAAAGAAAATTTGACTAGATTTTTTTTTTATTATTTTTAAATAATTTCCAATTTTCGATCGCTTAATTTTTTTAGGGGTGTAACGTTTACTTTCACCATAAATCCGAAATCGCATGTGTTTTATGTATTTCAAATAACCTAAATTTATATTATATAAATATTCTAATTACAAAAAAAATATAACATTGATTGTTAACATTCATATTATTTATTAAATTAATATATATATTTATATATATTATTATATAAATTATTAGGTGACAGTCGATATATAGTATTTGCAAATCGTCAATGGTTGATAATTGGTGTGGTGTATGCATACAGCGTAGATGATTATAACCAAATGTATATCTAGAATAACTAAAATGAGGGGTTTAACTACAGTTGGATATTAGTAACAAATGATTGCATACCGTTACAAAAAATTGCATACATTGTGCATACAGATTTTGCACACAATCATTCCCCAAATCGCGTACATCAAGCGATTTTAACCTGAAATGTGTGCACACATGACTATACTTACAGTGACAAGGTGTGCATGCATACATTATACATACAATTTGCTTTTATGGCTAGTTGGGATGTGTGTAAAGAAATGTGAAGTATTTCCTAGTACTAAGGCCCGATTTTATGAACGAGGATAAACGATTAATCTAGGATTAATCCACTGTTTGCATTTTATGAACGACGATAAATAAAAAATAAAATCCGAGAGTTTTAATTTATCCGCTGATTTATCTTCGCTTTTTGGTGTTTAAATCAGAGGATAAAAGTAGTTTTTGTTGTTGTTTTATTTTTTGACATGTCCAATAAAAATTGTTTGGATAATATATAAACGTCACATTAATATTTAAAAAAGTCATTTTTTATTATTAATTTAATGATTTACATAATATAATAATAATTTAATAATAATTTTGTCAAAAATTGATTAGAAGTTATTATAGGTTTTTAATATGGAGAAGCGCGGATTTTCATTCCCCGACGACGATGATGATGACGTTGATTCTTTCATCTTAAAAACACAAAAATATCACATACAATTTTCGATTTGATGAACAAAAATAGTTTTATAGTTAGTTACCTTGCACAAATGTAGGTCTATATTAAAAATTTATTAATATTAAATTTAATTAACACTTTGTTTGATACTTATCAAAATAAACTAAAAAAATTTTGGTGATACAAACACAGCTTTGATACAATTGATCAGAAACGTCAAAAAAAAAGTATTGCCAACATACAAAAAACTGCTATAAAACTGCAATAAAAGAGAGAGTAAATATTTATTTATCGTCGTTCATAAAATCGGCAAAAAATAAAACTCTCGAGTAAAGATTAATCATTACTCTCGGATTTTTTGAGATTTATCCTCGTTCATAAAATCGGTCCTTAATATATGAAAGTATTTACGGAATCGTTCTATAACACCTATGTAGCACTATTCTGGTGATTCCCCGGGAATAGGGAACAGGGGAAAGAATTTATATGTAATTTCTGTTCAAATATTTTTTTTCCGGACTACTGAGGTAAACACAAAGTGTATACTTTTTTTAAAACAAAATTAAATTGGGAATAATATTCAATGAAAATTTAGATAAGGAAAAATTATTCCCAATTTATAAATATTTAAATTAAATTTTTTCCTCAGTAGACCGGAAAAAAATATATGAACAGAAATAGCATATAAATTCTTTCCCAAGTTCCTTATCATCGGAGAACTACCGGAACAGTGCATCATGGTAGTTACGATTAAGTATATTTGAACACATAACCGGGGTTATTAAATAAATTCGGTTTTTCCGAGTTTTCCGATATTACTAAACGGCGGGACCACTAGCGGAAAGTAGATTTGAGTTGGTCTAGGCCTGTGTAATTGGAAAATCATACTCATTTTCCAAAAAGTAGGGCTTCTGGTAGTTAGGATTAAGGATATTTGAACACATAACCGGGGCTATTAAATAAATTCGGTTTTGCCGTTTAGTAATATCGGAAAACTCGGAAAAACCGAATTTATTTAATAACCCCGGTTATGTGTTCAAATATCCTTAATCCTTACTACCAGAAGCCCTACTTTTTGGAAAATGAGTATGATTTTCCAATTACACAGGCCTAGACAAACTCAAATCTACTTTCCGGTAGTGGTCCCGCCGTTTAGTACTATCGAAAAACCCGGAAAAACCGAATTTATTTAATAACCCCGGTTATGTGTTCAAATATCCTTAATCCTAACTACCTGAGGCTCTAATTTTTGGAAAATGTGTATAATTTTTTATTCACACAGGTCTACACATAATATCTTATTTTCGTTGGTGGTTCCGCCGTTCAGTAATTTCGGAAAACTTTAAAAGGCCAATTTTATATTTCCTCGTTTATGTATGCACTCGTATTTATTCATTTTGATTCATTTTTAGAAATTGTGTTAATTTCATGATCTTCAATAGTCCTAGTCAAATTATTTAGCTATTTAGGATCATGCTGATATTTATTTTATCCGTTTTTAAGAATATATTTTTTTTATTCGATATTACGAATTTTACACATACATACAGATATTTTTTTTTATTGTTGTTGGTTTTAGGAATAACTTTTTTTTAGGATAAACTTCACAACCGTTTTATTTATTATAGATCAAGTAAGAAAACACAT
The DNA here is from genome assembly GCA_947310385.1 of Nephrotoma appendiculata. Classification (NCBI taxonomy): domain Eukaryota; kingdom Metazoa; phylum Arthropoda; class Insecta; order Diptera; family Tipulidae; genus Nephrotoma; species Nephrotoma appendiculata. Next base: position 61,922,310 of record OX371225.1, read on the forward strand.
ACTAAAAGCAACAACAAATAATGAAAATTCAATGATTTTTGCACCGTACTTAATAGAATTGAACTCATTTAAAACTGACATAGAAAATAAGTTCCCACCGATAGAATCCTGTGCTTATTTGGATACAAACTCTTTCATCCAAGATCACAATACTGCAATCCCAACAATTTACCACATAAAAAGTCAACGAAATGACAGATCGGTTAACCCACATATCTTTACAGATCAATCGCAAACAAGATTCAATACTAGTATATCTAATAAATCTATTATAAAGCACTTAAAAAATAAAAATAAATATTGGTGGCTATAATAAGAAATATTCGTCTCCACCAATTGGCACCTTAACTTCTAGTCATATTTTAAAATAAACATAAATTAAGGATATTTTTTTGTAATACCACTTATTTTTTTATCCATTTTTTATAATAATTGTAACTTTAGCAATATGAAATTCCAATAAAAAAAAATGATGATTAAAATTAATAAAAAAAAAATAAGTTAAAAGAATTGAGAGCCGGTATATTGCCTAAAAATAAAATTACAAGGCTGTACGTTTTTGTTTATATAATTAGGTTTAATTTACATAAAATTGAAAAATGTTTATACTGGAAAATAAAACAAAAAATATAAAAAAAAAACCAATCCATTTATAAATAGGTCAAATTTTCATAGTCAACTCACCGATGGCTATCATTATCACTTCACTAATCCATTTATCCACGATATTATAACATCCTAGCCCAACGATAAATATTTTGTACCAAAAAAGCCTTTTTTGTCACAAAATACTCAGTTCCTAAAACCGTTCGTGAACTTCATAGATTTTAGGTAATGATCGGTTGGTACAGGCTTTTCATTTTCAACTTTACAAGTATTGCTACACCATTAACTGATTTGTTAAAGAAAAATCAGAAGCGAATGTGGAATGACTTAGCTTAGAAAGCGTTTAAAACCTTGAAAATCGAACTAACGTCCACTCATGTATTGCGTAATCCAGACTTTTCATATAAGTTTTATATACAATGCACTCTAGAGAGCTCAGCAGCGGATTGTTTCAGGTGGCATAAGAATTTCACAATCATTACCGATCCAGTAAAGGCAACTAATTACTGTACTCGACCAAAATTTGTTTTGCTGTAACATATTTCTTAAAAAATCGAGTGTTTAATATTTTGGGAGTTCCGGAATGTGCCGTTAGTGACAATGGTAAACAGTTTCAGTTAGCGCAGGTGAATGATCTTTTCAAACGGTACGGCATTCGTCAATAATTTACCCCTAAGTATTCGCTCCAATCGAACTTTTCGGAGCGGGTAAATCGTTCTATAATTTCGGCTATAAGAGCATATATCAATGATGAGCATAAACACTGGGAAACCCATCTTCATGGGTAATTGTGGCAAATATAGTTCTTTGATAAATGCCACACTCCACCGGATTTTCTCATTAATTTTTAACTGTCGGGCAACATATGATTTCTTATGTACGTCATATTCACTAATGCGTGATTTACACGCTTTCGATGATAAATCAGCTTCTGTTACAGATGTTAACATGCGATTGTTTATAGACCAGGAACTTCTTGCTCATCTCAGACACGCGTGTAATCGAAAAGTAAACAATAAACCACGTAATTTTCAGCCTGACCAAATTGTGTTTGTTAGGAATTTTGCCCAAAACGTGGGTTTAAATTTTGCACCCAAATAAGCTCTAAAATTTATTAAAGCTAAATTACTTCGTCGTGTTCGTAATGTCACGTATGAAATTGTAGATTTAAAGTCGAAAATTATAGGAATTCATCACGCGAGAGATATTCGGTAGTCGTAAATTTTTTTAATTTGAAAGATGGAAAGGAATTTGTACCAACTGAGAGATTATTTACCAACTGAGGTTTTTGTAACAGCGAAGTAAACTTGGTCAACTTTTTACGCAAGTTATTTAAATTTATATGAGGTAACACTAGTTCTGTCTCATATTTTTTGCTGGAAGATGCAATAAGTCTCAAATTTATTCCACCGAGCTCATCAGAGTTTTAGAGGTCTGTGGAAAGCCGAGTTCAAAAGCGGTTCAAAATTCTGGCGGTGTAGGGTCACCAATGAGCACATACTTACGATGAAGGAAATGGCTAGGTAGGCTACTCTCCAAAATTTAATCAATGCTGAATTTCTACCAAATATGTGTGTTTTGAAAGGTCAACCTTGAATATTTAAAGCCACGACACTTTCTAATTGGAGTTGCTTACTGTTTGGAACCGCTGTTTAGATTAAATTTATTGGACGACCGGTGGCATATTTATCGAAACTCATCAAAGATCATAATTTACCTCCAACCAAATTGTTAATCGGTAAAGTGGGGCTGCACCAGGAATCGGGTTTTCAATTTAAGGGTCGTAACACTAAAAACATCAACAATATGAACAAATATGAAGCTATAAAATTTGATTACTTATAAATCCTGCTTGAGCTTTCAGTAACGCCATCTCAGTAGCCATTTTCACAGAAATTTCAAATGTTTTTGGCGTAGCCCAGGCATGGTCATATACTGGGACAATTTAAGTTGAAATGTACACCGGTTTAGCAAATCAAATGAAGATTTAATTAAGATTTTATCAATCCCACTATGTTTTCAGTCACGTCTATCAATTTCCAATGACCATGAAATTTTCCAAAATTTACAGAATAAGCCACGATTGTCTTAAGGATCTAGAAGCGTTAATCCCCTCGTAAAAGTAAGTTTAGCCAACTAAATTATCTGGTTAAGATGACACCGACGAATATAAATTTTCACTTATATCAATTACAACACGGATGCGTATTGTTCTAATGTAGCTACTTAGACTTTCAAAGACTCTCTTCAAAGGGAGATTTGAAAACTAAAAATTGAATAATTTCTGTTGGAAACTTTCATAATTTTTGTAACATTACGATTGGTTTAAAAATAATTTCGGAACAAAATGATTAGGTTCGGCACTAAACTAATCGAACTATTTTGGAACTAAAATTAAACCCGTTATGAAAATTCGATCTTTAAACTATAAAAATAATTTCCATCCACTAGTTGCAGCACACTTTTCAAACTATTCACTTTAGCACATACATTTCTCAATTCCACTTACAACTTTATGCCAACCAACAAAAAAAAAAGAAACTTTCAAACCACTTTAGAGATATGACGAAAAAACTACTTGTTGAATTTTCCATACCAATTTCCCGCAAAACAAATGAAAATCTATATTAAGATAAATTTATGAAAAATAACGATTTTTCAGTTCGACCAAAAATATATTTTTTTTTTAATATTTCGTCGGCGTTGTCGTCTTTTCATGGCAAGAAGAAAATAAAAAATGAAAATATAAATAAAATAAAAAAATAAATCGGGAAATAGAAGAAAATTTTTCGAATAAGGAAAAAAAATTGTATGAAATCTTAGCTTTTCTTATAGGGAAGGATATTTTTATTCCGGGAATTGATAAAAAAAAATGCGGGGATTTTTTTATTTTTGGTACGATTCATAGGAATTTTTTTTGCGGGAACGAGATGGAAATAAATACGGATAGAGCGATGAAATATAGGAGGGATTTTTTTTCCTATTTAATTGTATTGTGATTATTTTTATTTATGTGTATACGTAACTATAAAAGGAATAGAAAAAAATTCTTTAGTTTTTTTTTTTTTTGGTTCGTTCGCCCAAAGATTTTAGTGTTGGTGAAGGAGATATTTTGACGAAGACGTCGACGACGGTTAAGGGATATTTATTTTTTGTTTGTATTGGAGTTGTTTTGCTTAGGTATTCGGAGGGGGTGACGCCGTTTATCGGGGTCGTGAAGAAATGATTTTTTTTTTTGTATATTACGCGGGGAAATTCGTATTTTGGTTGGTTTATCGCGCTTCCACACACACACAAAAAAAAAAAAAAAATACAAAATTTTCTTGAAAAATATTTCGAAGTGTATGCGTTGTTGGTGGAAAAATATATTGGTTGGTATAGTAGTGGTGAACCAGAACACTTTTTTTTTGTTGGTTCGTCTTCGTTGCCGCCGTCGTTCTCGTCGTCTTCATGAGTTGTATGTTGTTTATATATATATTTGATTCAAACCGCTGACGACAACGATGTGGCTTTTTGTGTTTTTCTCATATACAGACGAACGACGAAATTTAGTACTATAAACGACCGTGCGGTTCTTGTTTTTGTTGTTGATATTTTTCCCACATTTCCACAAAATGAAAAATAATAATAATCGTAATGATTTTGGTGTTATTGTTGCTTTACTTCTTCGAATCCTACTATATAAATATGTATCCTACATATACCATAAGGAAGATGGAAGCTCCGCCTTTACTCAATTTTGAGGTCTTTTCTTACACAATTTTTTTTCATCTTGATAATTGTTGTTGTTGTACAACTTTCTTAAGGTGGTTAAAGATAAAAAATATATATCAAACCTTCTCTCCTTTATAGTATGTATATACGACATCTTTGGTTTTGGCAAAGAAATGGTTGGTGGTTGGTTGGTTTGGTTTTTTCATTGGTTTAGAGATGGTTGGAGTGAAATTTTGTGATTCTTTTCGTAAGAAATTATTGTTAACCTTTTTTTTTTTTAAAAAAATATTGTGTTGCTTTACTAAAGAATGATGATTTCCCCGTTCCCCTCTCATATATATAAATATTTTTTTTTTTTACTTTTTTTGGTTATAATTTTCTTATTTTAATGTGAAGAATTTTTTTTTATACTGCCACAACATTTTGGCCACAACACATTGGTGGAGGAGTATTTTTATATATATCTACCGAAATATTTTTTTTTTATTTCGTTTCGTTGTGTTTTAATGAAATCCGCAAGACAAGACCAAGACAAAAACCAAGACCAAACCAAACCGAAAAAAGTAAAAAAAAAGTTATGAGATCGTCATCATTTTTTGGTGTGTGTTGTCGTCATAATCATCATCACTAACGGGTGTGGTGTTTTCTAAGATAGTTGGGTTTTGTCTTGAGATATATAATAAAAAATCGGTAAACTTTTTTTTGTTATCAAATATCGGGTCGTGAATTGATTTAGAATTAAACTCTCGATAAACGCTGAAGGATTATTAATGGTGAAAAGTGAATATTGTTGTGTGATTGTGATTATCAGTGATTTTTAATATTATATTATGTGTGTGAAAAATTTCTGCAAAAAAAATTATTGTGTGTTGTGCAAAGTGAAATATTTTGATATATAAAAATCTACTTGAATCTGATCGGTGTATAAGAGTTCATATTTCCAACCGACCCCCAATTGAAACATAAATATAACTATTGGAAATTTGGAAACAGCCGTTGCAACAAAATTTTATTTAGTATAAAAATATTTAAAAGGTTACAAGTAATACAAATATTTAAATTAAACTTAATTAAAATTTCACCCCTATTTAGTCAATGTAATTAACAACAAACTATTTTCGTTAAACAGCTAAATCCCTTAAAATATATTTTAAGGAAATAGACGGTTGTGACATGCTAATTTTCACAATTTCTATTGTCGTATCGAGACAAAAGGATCATAAGATATTTAGGGTAATTTAATGAATTTTTTTATTTTAAATGTGTTTATGTTGAATTTTAAATATTATTTGTTTAATTTCACTAATCGTAATTTTAAGTTGAAGTTTTATAGTTAAAAACTGTTAGATGCGCCTATCACATTTGAAAAGATTTTCACAAATACAATAAAAATCACTCAAAATTCCTACTGATCCCATATCTGATAAATAAAGGGCTTTAAAGTTTTTTTGTATCTTAATATTATTTTCCAAAATATTAGATTTTTTTAAATTAGTTTAAAAATTAACTAATGAGTTTTTTATTAAATTATCTTAGTTAAAAATATTAGTATTTTTTATTGCATTTTCATCTTCTGAGCGTTTTCTATACTTTTGGAGAGCCTTTTTGCTAAAGTCTTACAAAAAAAATACAAGATGATTTACAATAAGTTGATAAATTAGTTGAGTTAAAATTTACCATTTTCCATTTTTCCTATACACACACATTTTATAATTTTGCATTAATTTATGATGTATTACACCATGGTAAAGCTTTAAAGCTCAAAATACCGAGGTATTTTTAAAAAAGTTTAAGGAAATACTTTTTTTGTTTAACTTGAAAAAAGGTTATTTAGACCATTCAGTACCTTTGAAATATATTTATTTAAAAAATATTTACTTCCAGCAGGGCCGTATAACTTTAACAGTACAAAAAGTAAAGCTTCGATATCGATAACCAAATGACTATTTTGTATGAAAAAAATTAAATTTCCAGATTATAAATTTTCACATAAAATATAGTCCATTTTACGATTTAATTATTTATAAATATAGCAAATATCTTCAAATCATATAAAATAATAAATTAAATAATACCTTTGCTAAACTTTTGATTTTTAACTGTGCTGGCAGATTTGTATTTATATAATACAAACATCGGAATCGCTGACTGCTGTAGAACTTTTCGTTTGGTGTCTGTTTATTTATCATGATCGCCCTTCATTTGTTCATCGTCAAATTTGGAATCTTCTGTCTTCTATCAGTCTCTTTAATGCGCGTTTCTCTATCCTCCACCGCTTTACCATTTGCCTCTACTTGCTTATTCTATTGTGGCTCCGTTCAATTTTTATAGCATCAATACTGGAATGGTTCGTTTTTCTTCATTTCTTTCTTATCTATTTGTTTAACATTTAAGGTCGCGTCTAAATCGAAATCCTCTGATGAGAAATCAGTTGTTTTTTATATGCTCCTCAGTGTCATTATTTTTTATCAAGTTCTCTTTACGCTCCATTGGATCATCTTCATTATGGGCAGCGTCTGGACCGAGCTTCTTTATTAGTATTATTTTTACCCTGTTTTTCGTTTTGCGAACCTAGGTCATCGTGTTTATCGTCCTTTTCGTTGGGATTTTTTATAAGCTTCTCCTTATTTAGTTCATCATTTTCATCGTCACCGTACTCATCATCGCCCCAAATTTCCGTTCTTTTAGATTTTTTTTTTTTTTTATTGGTAACTATGCGATCTTTTTTGGGGCTCAAGGCTCACCCTGCTCTTCCGCGGTTATGCTTTTTACGTCCTTACTTTACGCCTTCCGGCCAACTCGAGGACGTACGGCTATAGGGCCGATTTAAGACCATCTGCACATTGCAAGCTCCATGCCAGCCTATACCGGCATGAAAGATGGGTCGGCCCATGGGTTTTGCACACCGACAGGGGGTCATAGATGTGTTACATTTCACCACAGATCGAAATCTGTTGATGAAATTTCACTTTGCATCCTGCCCCTATCGGGATTCGAACCCGGTACCTCCCGATCCAAACGCCAAAGCTTTAACCACTGTGCCATTTGGTCGGTTTCTTTTAGATTTAATTTTGTCCATTTTGCATTATTTAAATCTTCATACTCCAATTTATTAGATTTACCATCGCTGCCATCCTTTTTAGTTTCCTTTTCTGAATGCCGCAGTTTTTAATCAAAGTCATATCCATAATGATACCTTTTTCTTTTTCACAATCACTCTCATTTTCTTTTTCCTATTAGTAAATTTAATATTTAGACGTTTTTTCAATTTAGAGGAAAGTTTATGAAATGATATTCAACTGTCCTGATATGAATACACAATAATCATTCAAAGTTCCCGCTGATCTCATATCTCATAAATAAAGGATTTTAAAGTCTTGTTGTATCTTAATATTCTTTTCCAGAAAATTTGATTTTTTTTTAAAACATCATTTTAAAAGTTAATAGCATTTTTAAAAATCCTAAAATGTTTAATAAATGCAATATTAGCTTTGAAGAATTCGTGGTTGCTGTTAAAGTTCATTTTTACCACATCTCAATTTTATTTTAGGCAGTCCATGTATTTAAATTGGTTAAAATTTGTACTTTAAAATATTTGGTTCCAAAAAAATTATTGAAAAGTATTTTTTAAAGGCAAAATGTTTTAATTTTAAATTTACCCCGGACATATTACATAATTTCTTGTGAATTTAGTGAATCTAGCGATTTCTTCATTCGCAGCCAGCGTATTTGCGTTCCAGTGAATTATGTCTTAACTTTGTCTTAGATGGCGTCAATATATTTAGGACAATTTTAGAACAATTTTAGAACAACCTCCTAAAATTGTAGTACTTTTATAATTATAATGTCAATGTATAATTAGTAAAAATGTATCTTGACTCAGCAAACATTTAGGCGAAATTATTATATATGAAAGTAATAAGAATAATATACAAGAAACTCTCCAAGAACACGATTAATTCGTTCCGTGTTCTTTAAAACCGTGTTGTTCGAGACTACAAAAAAAACAGAAAACGAAGATCGTGTTGTTTGAAACCGTGTAATTTGAGCAAATTGGTATCCGTGTACTTCGAAACTGTATTCTTCGAATACCGTGTTCTTGAAGGGTTACCTGTAAAATTTTGTTAGCAATTATTGTTTAATAACAAAATGCGATAATGCACCGATAAAATAAACGAGAACAATTTGGTGGGTTAGGAATTTATTGGAATTGTTTCATCTTCCTATCTAGAATCCGTGATATCTAGACACGGCAAAATGCGATAATACACCGATAAAATGATTAAAATGCAAACAATTTGGAAGTGCATGGATTTATTATGAAAAATTTAGCCTGTGATCCCTCTTCTGATAATGATTTTAATGTTGAATATTAAAAACATTGGCCAATTGTGAAACTATCCAGTATCACTAAATTATTTGAAAGCATTGTATATGATTCTCTTTATTTTCAATTTAAAACATCGTTTTCAGACAATCAGAATGATTTCGTAGGGGACAATTTACGACAACCAAATTAACTGAATTTGCATATCGTACTTTGAACGTTAAGGAGGTTGGAAACGAGGTGGACGTTATTACCACGGATTTTAGTAAAGCATTTGGAAAGGTTTCCCACAAGACAATTTTATTTAAACTCAACGCTCTTGGTTTTGCACTTCAACTCTTACTTTGGGTAGAAGAAGCTACTTCCGGGATACCGCAAGCCAGTTTCATGCTAATCTTGGGCCTAGTTTTTCATCTAATCCATTAACGACGTCGATTTCCTGATTAAAACTCGACATATTCCATTAATGCAGACGATATGAAAATTTACCGACTCATTTGTTCCACTGATGCTAACCTAATCAGATTACATACAATAGAGAACGTGGAAATTCCGTCGTCGAAAGTACACAAGTACCTAAGAGCGATGTTGTTACCAAAGTTTTAGCCATAAAAGACTTAGGGGTAATTTGTGACCGTGAACTATAGTTTAGAGACCACATCGATCTTATTCTCAACAGATCAAACTCTAAATTCTGAAAAAAATGTATCCCTCTGTTACAAGGGCTATTTGTTCGGCTTTTGCTCGAGTATGCTAGTCAGGTTTGGTCCTCATATATACCATGAAGCGCACATACACATTTTGAGGCTGTACAACGTATATTTCTATACTTTGCTCTGCGCAGATTTCCATGAGAGGTTATTTACAACTCGTCAGCAAGCGACGGCTTACGATCAGAACGAGACTATTACAAGAATGCTGTGCGGAACTAGTAAATATTTTGAATATTTTGACTACAATAATAGCAAAATGCTGTATTACCTTGGGTATTATACATTCCGTATTTAATACACTCATTGCTTGTTTTTTGTCAAATTATACACCACTGGTATTTGACTCCCTTCAATAGGAATGACATAGCCAGCACTGAAATTTGGGCACCGAATTTGTTTCGAGTTTTTTCGCCTCCTTGCCAAATTTGAAGAAAAACCAAAAAAAATTTATTCGTCTGAAATTCATTAAATTTGATCATTGTTGCTTCAAATGTCATGTCGGAGAAGAAATTATGAGTAAATTGGTTATAGAAAGCGCGGATATCGATTTGAAGCTGGATATTGCTCAAAAGTTTGATCATTGATTGACGCGGCTTTTACATCAAACGAACATGCATTAAATACATTTGATAGATTTTTTATGATTCTTGCGACATCTATTAGACATTGTGAATACTGTGAAACTGTCAGAATTTTGAATTGTAAAACAATGCAATACAATTATGTCTATTGAAAGTTATTAAATAAAACAAAAATGATACATTTCATATAGACTTTGAATAAACGGAAAATTCAGATTCATTTTAAATTTTTGTAAGACACGAAAACTGTATATGCCACATTAATGGCTGGACTAAGAGGATCCACTTAAATTTGAATAGAATTTTTTTTCCAAATAGAAAGATAACATATAAAAACCAACCAATTAACACTGTAAGATTAAAATAACAATTGCGTAAATTGTTAGACTAAATTATACAATACCACCTTATTGCTAAAAAATCTCTGAAAAATAATAAAATTAAATTAATATAATTTCTCCGCCATCCTATTTCAATATTTTTACATATCTAATACAATCGATAAGTTAATTCTTTAACGAAATTTTTGTAGAAGATGAAATTCGCTATACATTCATAAATTCCATTGCTTCAATTTTCTCTTTATTTTTAATAGCTTAAACAAGATAAAAAGTTTTTAAAAATAATCTCTGTTCATATTAAAAACACAAACAAATATGATTTTTAGATAACAAAAATGTTTATCAAATAAAAAGTTTACTTGATGTAAAAGCCGCGTGAACGAAACTGGGCAATGTTTTAATCAAATTTAATCGCCGATTAATTCAAAACTTCTGACATTTCACAATTGGTCAAAAATTACAACATTTGAGGGCCGAATTTTTTTTTGAATTTTTTTGCCTAGAAAAACTGCAAGGGGTGTGGGTTAGTTAGCTTATTCACCTGACTTTCATTGGATTTGATCACCGTTGCTTAAAACGGTGGCCAAATATTAACCTACAATTTATCTTTGATTAAAACACATTTGGTGTTCATTTTTCTCAATTACATATTTGCGTGTTTCCTTGTATAGGATTTATGGAAAGCTAGCCAAGCTGATTATTTTTCTTTTGTTTTTTAGATGCCTAATTTAGATGAAATAATTTTTTTTTATCAAAATTCCCGGTAAAATTTAAAAAAAATAATTTGAATAAATTTTGTATGAGACTTAATTTAAAATCTTTCTGATTTAATCGTTTTTTGTTCAAAATATTCACAAAAAGCGATAAAGCTGGGTTGATTTGTGACCACAGATTTGTGACCAAAAAATAATCCATCTTCCAATTTATGAAAAAAGTTTAAGAATGAAGTTTTATCTCGATCAGTTAATCCGTTAGGGCTGTAAAAATGCTAGATATAATATATAGCCTGCTCGGCACCACACACACAGACACACAAACGAAGATTTAAAAAAAATACTTTTAGTTTTCTTTCCTTAGTAAAATGAAATATAGTAATTAACGAAAATTTTGATTTCGATATTTTTCCAGATTTACCATTCGCTATATCGCCGAACTCAAAAAAGGTAGTTTTCAAACATTCTCTGTGCGTGCGTGCATGCGTGGTTATATACAGCTCAGACCTATTAACTGATCTGGGTGAAACTTCATTTATAAGCTTTTTTGATTAATTGGGAGATGTCAGTGGTTTTTACCCGAAATCAGGTTGCCGAAAGTTGGCAGCTTTCATAGAAACTTTTTGGTTTTATGTAAATATTTTGAAAATATTATCATTTAAAGAAAAACGACCATGAAGACCAAGAACTAAAAGTTTCTAAATTAATTTTGTAATAATATTGGTCACCATCTGTTTTCAAAAATTTTAACGGAAATGACGATTTTCGACATAAGAAGTTTAAGTGCCAAGTTCATAAAGAATGTAAAGTTTAACTGTGGAAATATCGCAGCACCACGTACAGTATCAACACAAAATGGCAAAAGTCTTGATTATTAACGCCATTACATTAAAAATTTGGTCTTTTGAATTGGACGCTAAAGCTCTTAATTTGGTCTAAACTATCTCTAACTTAATTTAGAAATTTTCTATTAAAATTATTGCTGTCGGAATAAGGAGTGTCACAAAATGTCGCCACTTTTCAGTAATCCCTGATCAAACAGAAATTTTTACATTGTTATTTTAAAAACAGTTCTTCGATTTAAAATTAAATTAAAATTTTACTGGAAAAAACAAAACAGCAAATAATTTTACGAGACTCAAGGTTTTCCAATCCCAATCCTTGCCATACCCGAGTAATAATTTTCAGTCACAGAGAAGAATTTGCCTTACGCCATATATTTAACTAATTTTTAATGCAACGAATTAAAATTTGTACAGCTGTTTTCACTGCGGGAATTTGAAGGTTAATGTCACAAAAGAATTGACTTTGCATTACGACATGATTTGTCATTAAATTAATCACTTCTAGCTATACCGCTTAGATAAAAGCAAGGGGGTTCGCAGAATGCGTTTGATTTTGAAAACTAAATTATAATACACAAAGCGATCATAGCGTTTCAATAATTTTAGGACTGAATTAACGCTACTTTTTCCAGTCCTAAATTCTAGGTTTAGTAATAATATTTGCTGAGAAACAATTAGACAATCCGGGTCTACAACAGCACACACATACAATTTAAAGTTTAGAGTAATTCCTCAAGTAAAATGAAGTGTAATGAACGGTGCGTGCAATTTCAATTCGTTTCTTAGAATTTTCTCAATAATAGCACCAGAGAATTCAACAGCTAAAACATCACTGCTTGCCAAACAAAAAAAGGTGGATCTTAAAATACTACTTTTAATACCATGGTTTAGATTGATATAAAACCCGTAGAATAAAAATCACCCAAAATTACGATAGAATTACAAATTTTGTTTGATATGGACATGGTCGAGAATATTAATATTGTGTTAACTTGCTGCTGCGCCACATTTATTTTTATGGTAGGTCTTATCAAACTTAAATTAATTAGCATTGAAATTTCCTTGTAAAGTTGCTGAAATATCCGTGGAGTATAATGAAACCACTTTCAGGCTAAAATTCATTACTTTAAATTCCGGTCAATATTATCACTAATAAATATATCTAATTTGCTTGGCAAGCCATCTTTTATCAAATAGATATGTAGGAAATATTCCGATCCCGGCCATCCTACGAGTCATCCGGCTCGGAAGACTTTTTTCTGTAGCTGTCATTCCACCATCCTCATTCTTTTCCACACCATCGACTTCCTGTGGATCTCTACCAACACCCTCAACTTCCTCATCAGTATCGTCATTTAATCCATCGTAGTAACGTTTCATAAATTCCGCACTTGTTGATGTGGCTTTCCGTTCTACCAACCTTCTTGACGTCGTACCAATCATTAGCCCGTTATCGTATCACCTCATATGGTCCCAAATATAATATTTCGGGCCAATTTTATTTCCCCCATTAAATTCGAGAGTATTTAATTGCCACCATCTCGTCGATACCATATATACATTAAAGCATTTTTTCTCCCCCTATCAAATGTCCTGCGATTTTCCTCCTGTACTCTCAAAATTTGCTTTCTCGCTTATTCTCTTAGCTTGCTACGACTTTCACTGAAGACTTTTGTCTCCTCTTCTTCTATTATATCCTTCAGCGCATCTTTACTCCAGTCAACAGCTCGAACGGTGTCATTCCAATACTTTGTTGGTAGGAGGTATTTCAAAATCGTTGTAATATATCGGTGTGCTTGTACCAATCGCCAGGTTTTTCTAAACTTATCTTCGTTAAAACCAGTTTTAATATTCTATTAAAGCGTTCAACCTGCCCGTTCCCGATCGGAACACCCGTTGTAATGGCTATAGACTGGTTTTTGCAGTAGTCCTGGAATTCTGACAAAGTAAATGTGGTACTTCGATCTAATATAATACACCTAGTATTTCCAAATACCGATATCTACAGTTCCAACTTTTGGAGGACTTCTTTGGTGGTTGTGGTTTTTGATGGATATAACCACACAAATTTTAAGAAATCCATTCACAACACAAAGGATGTGTTTAGTTTATACTGCTTACTCGTCTCAACTAAATTCTCGAGATGGTCCAAATGGTATGTTTTCAATGGAGCGTCTCCTTTTGGGATCGGATGCAACAACCCCTCTTGTTTCCCCGTTTTCTTCTCCGCTCAAATGCATGTTATGCAATTGTTTGTTGAATGATCCGAATCTTCTGGCTTTGGAATTTAAAATTGTTTTTCTATCAACTCTTCTTTTTTTAGCTTCCCAAAATGACCTTGATTATAGTAATGTTTGACAACCTCCATTTGCCTCGGCACCACGATACATAACGAGCCTTGAACTGTTTTAAAATGAATTCTATTATTAACAATAAAATTGCCTCGGCACCCAACCAGAGATTCTCGCATTCAACTCCTCCTTATTCATGGTGGCCTTAAAGGCAGCACAGTCGGTCACAATTTTGAAATTGAGATCAAGCAGATACACTCTAATTTTTTTTTAGAGCTATGCCAATCGCTAGCACTTCTAGCTCGTAGCTACTGTCGTGTTCCTCGCACAGTGATGTCTACATACTGAGGTAAAAGACTGGATGAAACAATTTTGCATGCGTCGCGATGCAATCCAGTTTCAGCAGCAACATCATATAACTAACTGCAAAACTGGTTGAGAAATCAAGACTTCTTTCAACTTTCGAATTGCCTCCTTCTCTTCCTCTCCAATTTCGAATTTGACGTTTTTCCTCAACAGGTTGGAAAATGGTCTTGCGATCAGCGCGTTACAAATCGAACATTCCTTTGGTCATCAACCCGTTCGAATCGACCCCATTAAACACAGTAACCTTATTTTAAAAATTTTTGACCTATAATTCTTTAAATTTCGACTCTGACATTAGATTTAAATCATTTCCATTATCGACCATGGCCATCAAATTTATTGCATTAATCAAGAACTGCTTTAAATCATTGCCACAACGAGATGTCTAGTCTGAACAGAAGCGAAATCTTTCCTTTTCTTTTGTGGGCACGATGCTGAAACATGTCCGGATTCTACGCAGGTGTAACCCTTTCTTCCTTTTTCTTTGTTCGTGCAGCTACTTGCGGTATATGTGTACCATTTTCACACTCGTAACATACGATACATTTGGGCCTTCGATTACTTCTACCAGCAGATTGAGAATTATCAGCCGATTTTAAACCGGACTTGGGCATTGGAGCGGCTTCGTCATTAAGCTGCTTGTTAACTTGTTGATCTGGTATCCCATCAATGCAATACTGGATAATCGCAGAAACTTTAACGTTGCCCAACACTGCCAGCTCGCGTAATTCAAACAAATATCGATTAAAAGAGTCATCTGGCTTCATTTTCCGCTGTGCCATTTGTCGATGAATGATGGCACTGTTGAAATTCTTAGAGAACTTTTTGATTAAAAACAGTTTGAATTTGTTCCACGTGTTTAACTTTTTGGTTGTCCTTAGTGCAAGCTTAGCAGTTCCCGCCAAAAGCCGTTTCCCATATACGCCCTTGTCCATATCCGACCACATGGAAAATCTTGATGATTCTTGAAAGTCTTCGACCGATTTGTCGATTCGATAATTATCGTCCCCACTAAATATATTGATCGACTCTTTCACATCCTCGAATTTATATCGTTTATTTTGTCGCGAGCGAGCGAGCTTTTTAATACAACAACACGCGCACAACCGCATAAAAATTTTGGTTTTCGTTCTTTTACACAAAATTAATACGTTGATTCGAATCCGATCAGAAAGCTGTAATTTAGTTTTTTGTACACCGTACTTCCACAGCAGTTGTACCGAAAAATATTGATGCGTATCTTAATCAATATAACCCCGGTTGAGCATAGTTTTCATATTTTGTTTTTGTATTGAGTTTAAATAATTTTGCCAATGGAAGTTAAATATTGCAATACATATACATAAAATATATAGTGTATGTGTGTGTGTGTGTATGTTGAAACATTTTATAACAATTTCCACATCATTCTAATGAAACATTTTTCTTTCCAAAAAATAAAATGATATCACTACAAATAAGAATATAGCATTGTTAAAGAAGAGAGAGCCAATTATTTAACTCCGTAGAATACAGTAGTTCGGATTACTTCGGTATTGAATTTCATCAAATTTAAGAACCTCGGTAACCTGACCAAGAAACTCCTTTTTTGGAATACTACGATTAGTCGACGTCATCTACGAAAATCCGACGTTGTCGATGAGTTCTCAACGTTATCGATATTGTCGATGTGATCATGTAAAAATTAGTAGAACACACGTAAACGCTCATCTCTGCTTCATAAACTTTCTTGCATAAATTAGGTGGCCCTAATGATGTTTGGCTAAAATTAGTTCATCGGAAGTGGCAGCTGTTTTCGAGATTTTCGTTATTTGCTAATATTTACATTAATGTTAATTAAAATGTAATAAAAAATGTAATTAAAAACAAAAATATTCTAAATTAAATTTCAAAAAAATTTGTTCAGATAATTTTTTATATTTTAACGGATATAACTAGTTTTGATAAAAATACCTTGTTTCACTAAAATTAAGCATCTCTACGGTCCATGAGGATTGACTATTCGGAATAAAACCTCGAACTAATTTTTTTCTTCAGTAATAGGGTGATCCTTGCGAAATTTGGTAGAAAACTGTGTACCGGAAGTAGTTGATTCAATGAAAGTTTTTAAATTTTTGCAATGATGTAGAAAAGTTTAACGTTTAGAAAAAACGATAAAGAATTAAAAGATTAAATTTAAAAATCAAATTATGAACCTACAATGGTTGACCTAGTTGGTTTTTTGAAATTTAAGCAGGAATAATATTTTTTCATTTTTTCATCTTACAAGACACTTTATCAAAAGTTTGATAAGTTTTACTGTTCGCCTTAAAATTAGCTAGCAAGCAAGTAATTTGCTAGCTGAAATCCTGGGTACTCGATCAATTTTAGCAGGGGAATTTGAATTTCAAATTAAATTTTCTTAAATTTTTTTTGATTATTTTTGTGATTGCACAGTAAAATTTGCGTCTTCAAAAAATGAACAGCAAACTTATAATGAACAGCAAAAATATAATTTGAAATCCAAATTTCCTTGGTAACATAAATCGAGTAACTAGGATTTCGGCTACCAAATTGCTTGCTTGCTAGCCGATCGAGTATCTACCCCATTATGTTATGGCCAACACCCGATTTTGTACGAATATACATTAATCTCGAAAAATATTGTTTAAATCTGTCTTGTAACCAGAAATCTACATCAAATGTTGAACAACAATGCAGAAAATCATCATACGAATGCTGCCACTTCCGGTACACTTATTTTTGCCAAATTTCATTAGAACAACTTGGAACCAATTTTTTAACAAATTTTATTCATAATGTTTTTGTTCTTAATAATATTATAAAATATTTTGTGAAATCTAGATAGAAAAAACGAAAAGCTCGGTAGGATCTACCACTTCCGCTTCAAAGATTTTCTCCATAATGAATAATTGAATGTATATGGGTGAATCTTAAGTAAAGGGTTTCGTACAGATTAATCAATCTGTCGGGGCTGTAGAGAGGCCAACATTTTTTTGAGAACAGTTTGGAAACTTAATTTTGGATCTTCCGGTTCTGTGGAAACTTCCTCTTCCAACGGGCCTATTCCGCCTAAAAATCATAGGGGTCTTATAATTTCTGGAAAACCTTAAATCTAAAGTTTAACCCTGACCAGTTGCTCCGTTCCGCTGATCTAGCGAATGGTAAATCTGCAAAAATGTCAATGCCAATACCTATTTTACTACGTAAAATAAAGTGATAATGTTTATTTTAGTACGTCTTAATTGGCACACCGTCTAGTTGCCTTAACCTCCCCACAATCACCTAAAATAAAAAAAATCCACTCCACTGTTAAAATTACAAATCGAATTATGTCATACACAAAAGACACGTACACTTATCCCAACCCTGTGGCTTAACAAAAAAACCAATTAATCCAAAAAATGCTTCCACCCAAAAGAAGTAAAAAAAACAGAAGAGTACCAACAACAACAAAAATTCATTCAGAAAAAACGGGAAAACATCCAACAAAACAAAAAAAAAAAAACAGAAATCACGCAAAAACCGAAACCATATCATCATTGTCTTTATTGTCTATTATTTATGTGAACCAAAATATCAAACCAACAAACGGCTACAAACCCACCCTGGCCACCAAAAAGACACACACACACACATTTTTGTTTATCTCACCATGTCCACCGCACCAAATATTTACCGCACAGTACGCGAAAAATCAACAAACACATATACACAAACACACGTAGAATGGCACTATACCAGAGAAACGCAACAACAATTAAAAAATGATTTGGTTTTTCCAATAACAAAAAAATTAAAACTCGAACAAAATGGGAAGCTGGAAATTTTTTTTAATAATTTTGTTAAAAAAATGTTTTTTTTTTATTTTGTGATATGTAGAGTTAGTGTGACACGATGCGATAAATTTTCGCTCAGATGAGTGAATTCTACGTTATTATTTTACAATTTATTTTATAAATATGTGTGTGTGTGTATGTGCGTTATGTTGGAAAACACGAACAAAAATTTAAAACATAATTTTTATGTTTTTCAGAAATACCGAATTAAATTTCTGTGTGTCTACAGCAGGTGAAAATTTGATGATATTTAATGTTGCGCGTGCAACTGTGTCGGGTTGCAAGTCAGTTACCGGATTCAAATTTTATTGCAAAGCTCTAATTTGTAGCTTAAGTTCGACTTGAGTGATTTGTAAGATTTCGCTATAAACTTATTAAAATTAGTAGCATGATTTAAAGTTGGTGAAATGCTCTAAGCTTTAAAAAAGCTTTTCGAATAACGTTTATCTAAAAAAAAGTTCAGGTTAGTTTTAAGACAATGTTTGATTTGTGCAATGCGAGAGTGAATCAAACCTCGTTTTCGGGAACTTTCAGGATAGTTGACTAAAATCATAAAATAGTTTCAAACTTTTAAAGAGTTCTTGCAGTCACATACTGCGATAAATCCAGATGTTGAATAACTGCGATAAATTCAGATGTTTCGATCGAATGTTGGAAAATTGTACAAGATGCTTGTGGCCTTACATACCAACATGTAAGTAAAATGCAGGACCCATGCTTCATTCCGATTCTTAAAAAAAATCGATGTACCACTGCACGTTGCAAGCTCTTTAAACCGGTTTTGGTAAAAATCAGGACTCGTATTTAAGGTCAATTTTGGTTGAAGTTCCTTCAGCTGTTTGGCCTTGGTGAATATAGTTCAAAAATTGCTGAACGATTCAGATTTTAAAACTAATTATGAGATCGGATTGAGATTTTAAAATTAATTATGAGCAAAGTTCTAAAAGTTGGTTTTACTAAATTGTACTCGGCTATGACATAATTTTCAAACTATTGGACTCAATACAAATTTTGTACAATTTTTGAAATCTCACAATGTTCAATAGAACTCAATAAATTCCTTCACAACTTCGGATAATATATTTATAAAGTGAAATTGGGGTATAGGATAAGATTGGAATTATAAAATATGGCCAAACTGATTTCGGTGCAAAATTTGTTTTTGAGATGTGAATGTCATTTTAACATGAAATCCGAATTTAAAATTTTTAAAATTAATTCTGAACATAATTTTAAAATTGATGTTGATGATTATAACTTGGCCATATCTAAACCGATTATGGTCGAATCCAGCGAGAAAAATAGATATGATTGAGATGCTAGAATTGTGTTCGCGGTTCTGAAATTTGATCTAACTCAATCAAACTAAATTTTTAATCCTTTATTTTAATCACTTTGAAAAAAAAAATAACTTTTAATAATTTGTGGTGGAAATGGATGCACCCCACGTTCAATGAGCCTATAATTAAGAAAAAATATACTAAGTAGACCAGAATATTTTAGGATGAATAACCTAAATGGCCTAAAGTGGAGTCAAGAACGAGTGAATAAATTGTTTAATACGGCATTTGATTAGGCATTTGATCGCCATAATGAGTCCAAAATTATTTGTATGTTAATAGATCATCGTTTGCGTTCTAATTTCGGTTTTTGTTCGATTTTCGATTTAGGTTCAGCTGGTTTTGAAGACGAAAAGCCTCACGAACCTAAACAAATTTTAATCGGACATTTAATTATCTTAAAATTAGCTTTTAAATTTTCAATTGTTTTGCAATCATTATATTTGATATGGGTTAAGCTAGCTTTTTCTGAAACTAGCAGTACCCATCGTTTTAGTTGGAAGGGATGAAACTCAACATTTTTTAAAAGCTACGTAGTATCTTTTAATGTTCTGTTGAACCTAAAAATTTCCTTGTCTTCTATTTTTAAGGTTTATTCGATAGCGATATTGTTAGAGCTTTTATGTGCTCAAACAGAGTCATATTTCTATGCTTTTATTAAAATTTAATAAAAAAATGGAAAAATACTTTTACAGACCACTTATTTAACCCTAAAGCTCTTAACATAATTTTATAACAAATTTTCTTATCAAGATCCTCATTTATTGAAAATGAACGTTTAATTATTTTAAAAAATTAATTCATTTATTAAAAAACAGAACTTAAACTAAAAAAATAACAGTTTAAAAAAAAATTAGAGACTCACAGGCTCTTGTTAAGAGCTTTAGCGTTAAGCTACGTTTATTTATATTTATATTTTAGATTACTACCTACAGCTACTGAACTTTTACATAGAATTTTGAGTAAAAGCTCATTTACATTTACGTTGCGAGCTTTACCTAAAGTCTTATATTTTATGCGAAAATTTGATAGTTTTTAATTTTTTAAGATTTGGTCGATGCAATATCGTTCGAGCTTTTATGTGTTCACAAAAAGTCATAAAAAACTTTTACAAAAATTTAGCACAAAAAAAATCAAATGAGCTTTTATAGACCATTTATTCAAATAACGTTTATTTATAGAAAAATATCCTTTACATTTAAGTTGCGAGCTTTTACATTTAATAGTTAGATATGTAGAGGATTTGAAAACTTTCCTAGTCTTCTATTGTTAAGGTTTGTTCGATAGCAATATTGTTAGAGGTTTTATGTGCTAAAATAAACTTATAGAAAGCTTTTATTAAAGTTTAACAAAAAATGTCTAGTAAACATTTAGAGACCACCTATTCAAGTGACGTTTATTTATATTTTTGATCATTACCTGCAGCTATTAAACCTTTTCATAGAATTTCAAGTAAAAGCTCCTTTACATTTAAGTAGCTAAATATACATTCAAGTGGCGAGTCTTTACATTTAAGTTGTGAGATATCTGAAAATTTCTTGTCTTCTATTTTTTAAGGTTTGTGCGCTACCGATATTATTCGAGCTTTTATAAGCTCAACGAGAGTCATAAGAATTTTTCATTTAAATTTAGAAAACGTTTTCAAATAAACGTTTACAAACCACTTATTCAAGTAACGTTTATTTACATTTTTAATTACTACCTACAGCTAGAAAATCTTTTCATAGAATTTCGAGTAAAAGCTCCTTTATATTTAAGTTGCGGCATAAACATTTAAGTTGCAAACTTTTAGGGAAAGCTTTTAAGGATCTGAAAATTTCCTTGCCTTTTATTTTTAATGTTTGTTGGATAACGATATTGTTAGATCTTTCATGTGCTCAAAGAAAAACATAGGAAGCTTTTAAAAAGTTTAACAAAAAATTGCAAACAAACTTTCAGAGACCACTTATTCAAGTAACGTTTATTTACATTTTTGATTACGACCTGCAGCTAGTAAACCTTTTCATAGAATTTCGAATAAGTAAGCTCTTTTACATTTACGTTGCGAGATATACTTTAAGTTGCGAGCTTTTACATTTCAGCTGTGGGATAGAGGATCTGAAAATTTCCTATTCTTTTATTTTTTAAGGTTTGTTAATAACGATATTGTTAGAGCCTTTATGTGTTCAAAGAAAGTCATACGAAGCTTTTATTAAAATTTAACAAAAATTTTCAAATAAACTTTTACGGACCACATGTTCAATTAACGTTTATTTATATTTTTGATTACTACCTGCAGATTTACATCTGTGTATACAATTTTGAGTAAAAGCTCGTGTACGTTTAAGTTACGAGCTTATACATTTAAGTTAAGAGATATACATTTAAAATGTGAGCTTTTTTTTTTTTAAATGAAGCTTTAGTTATAAGAATTAATGAGATATATAAAGGATCTGGAAATTTCCTAGACTTCTATTATTCAAGTAATGTTTATTTATATTTTTGATTACTACCTGCAGCTAGTAAGCCTTGACATAGTTTATCGAATAAAAGCTCATTTACATTTAAATTGAGGTATATACATTTAAAATGAGAGCTTTTACACTTTATTTGAAAGATATAAATTTAAGTAGAAAGATTTATATTTAAGTTGCAATAGAGATATTGTTACAGCGTTTATGTGCTCAAAGAAAGTTATAAAACACTTTTATTAAAAGTTAACAAACATTTTAAAATAAACCTTTACAGACCACTTATTCAAATAACATTTATTTATATTTTTGATTACTACCTGTAGCTAGTAAACATTCTCCTAGAATTTCGAATAAAAGCCAATTTAAATTTAAGTTGGGAGCTTTTGCATTTAATTTGAGAGATATATAAATTATCTGAAAATTTCTTTGCCTTCTATTTTTTAAGATTTGTACTATAGCAGTATCGTTAGAGCTTTTATGTGATCAATGAAAGTCATAGGAAGATTTTAAAAAATGATAACAACCATTTCCCATAAAACTTAAAAGAGCTTTTATTCATTTAACGTTTGTTATATTTTTCATTACTACTTGCAGCTAGTAAACCTATACATGTAATTTCGAGTAAAAGCTCCGTTAAATTTAAGTTTCAAGATATACATTTAAGATGCGAGCTTTTACATTTAAGTTGCGAGATACAGATTTTAGTTAAGAGGTCTTACATTTAGGTTGCAATACCGATATTGTAAGAGCTTTAATGTGCTCAAACAAAGTCATATATAGGAAGCTTTTAATAAAATTTAACAATAAATTAAAAAAATACTTTTACACACCACTTATTCAAGTTTTGTTTATTAATATTTTTGATAACTACTTGCAGATAGTGAACTTTTACATAGAATTTCGAGTAAAAGCTTTACATTTAATTTGCGACCTTAACCTAGTCTTATATTTTATGCAAAAATATCCTAGTCTTATATTTTTTCAGATTTGTTCGATAACGAAATTTTTAGAGCTTGTAGGAAGCTTTTATTTAAGGTAAATGTTTATATTTAAACTTTCATAGAATTTTGAGTAAAAGCTCTTTTATATTTAGTTGCGAGATAAACAATTGAATTACGAGCTTTTACATTTAAGTTGCGTTATTTAAAGAATCAGAAAATTTCCTAGTCTTCTATTTTTTAAGATTTGATCGATTTCGAAATTTCCCAGTCTTCTATTTTTTAAGATTTGATCGATAGCAATATTGTTCGAGCTTTATGTATTCACAGAAAGTCATAGACTTCTTCAAAAGTAAAGCAAAAAAATCAAATGAGTTTTATATAACATTTATTCAAGTAACGTTTATTTATAGTTAAAGCTCCTTTACATTGAAATTGCGAGCTTTTACATTTAAGTTGTTAGTTATATTGAGGATCTCAAAACTTTCCTAGTCTTCTATTTTTGAAGGATTTTTTTTGATAGTGATAATGCTAGAGCTTTATGTGCTCAAAAATGTCATAGGAAGCTTTTACTAAAATTGAAGACACATTTTTAAATAAACTTTTGGAGACAACTTATTTAAGTTAAAATAATTTTAATTTTTGATTATTATCTGCGGCTAGTAAACTTTTTCATAGAATTTAGAGTAAAAGCTTCTTTACATTTAAGTGGCGAGATATACATTTAAGTTGCGAGCTCTGAAAATTTCCTAGTCTTTTATTTTTAAGGTTTGTTCAGTATTCCTTTTGTTAGAGCATTTATGTGATCAATGAAAGTCAGAGGTAGCTTTTGTTAAACACTTGCTGACCTCGGCTAACTTCGTATAACATTTAAATGAATGTAATTCACATGGCAGAAAGGCTTTCGTTTTATTGAATTGATTCGAAATGATTCGCGTAGCATTGCTGCACTACTTTCTTTTAAACTATTTGCTGGGTGGGTTGCAATAGGGTCGATTCCCTTCAGTAAATCATTTTGTGATATACGACATTTTTTGTTTTATTATCAGGTGCAAGAACAAAGCGGATGGTTTGCCGACACGTGAACATTCTACGTACAATTATTGGCCGTGAGAGAAACATTTATTTTCTAGATTCAGACCACAAACACTCAAGGGTGGGCCTTGTGATTTGTTGATCGTCATGGCGAATGCAAGACGAATCGGAAATTGAATTCGTTTAAACTCGAATGGCATATCGGTTGGGATCATCAGATTTCTCGGAATGACAACTTCCTCATCTTTGAACTTTCCTTGGGTCTTCCCTTTAGCATGATGATTACCGCACCAACTTTCAGTTGTAAATTGTGCGGTGGCAAGCCAGCCAGATCCAATGAGTTTAAAAATTCAGTTGGATAGTTGGTTGCTTCGTCTTTGTTTGTCACACAGTCGATAGATCTGAAGGAATGAAGTGGACCGACGATTAGATTTTGAATTGTGAAATTTAAGTGATTCACATCTTTGTTCTTTGCAGCAAAAATTACTTGTTTACTCACCCAATTGTGATTTTTGTAGTTAGTAATGATGTTCGGGAACACTTTGTGGATGAACTCATCCTTCGTTGAAACAAAATTGCAAAAGTTCTGAGGAATCGAAATCAATCCGTTCGATTCGTCGACCGAAACATTGCCATTACCGATAGTCAGCAATTTCTTGGAGAAATCTTCGGCATATGGATCGTTTAACCACAGACAATCAAATTAAATTTTTCGTTCGAGCTAAAAAATGAAAACAAAATATATTTCTGCTAATTCCAATGTCATTGTTGTATCTGTCATTTTTTAAAAAACAAAATATTTTTGGTTGTTTGCGGCTATTTACAGAAAATGACTTCGCAGTTTAAATTTTTACGTTTACATAGGATGAAATATCTCTTTTAGGTTGTCTATGGTTTAACAAAATGCAACTCGCATGTTTATTGTCAGCTGAAATTTCATCACATAGCACCACGCAGAGTCGATGATTTGAGGCCAGCGTTTATTTCATCGACAGCGGTCGATCTTAGAATGACTGGTATTTTTTGACGGAAATCGCGGGACAGTTGAATCATTGCGCCTCCAAAACATCTTGAGTCATTGCGTAAATCTTTCATAGTTCGATTGAATGCTTCAAATGCGCATTTGTGCGCCATTGTTCATTCATAATCGATGATGATTTTACTTGCTACCAAAACTTTCGCCATTGCTGAGTGTTTCGAAATGCTGCAAGTCGGGTTTTCAGGTCTAATGACAATTTCAACGCTGAGCAACTGTTCCAGCAATATCGGTTCTCGCACGAACAATGGCTAAAATCAATGACATGAGGAATGCCTTCCCAGTTCCACGGGCGCATCGAAGAAAAATAATCCACCATTTCCACCATGAATTATAGAGCAAAGTAGATAAAATATTAATTTGCATGCACCTTCCAGTCGGATTTGAATCCAGTACCGGGCGGCCCAAGCGCCGAAGCTTTAACCACTACACCACTGGTCACATATAAACTTCACATACAAAATTCATATAAAAAAAAGGTTTTTATTAGATTTTTAAGGTTTTTCTTTTGAGTTTTTCCGACTTTTCTTTTTTCTAAATCAGCAATGAATTGAGATGACCAAAATAAAAAAAAAATTCATCGAAATCAATGAATCCATTATCTAGATATCATCATAAAAGCCATTCCGTACAAAATGTATGAGAAAATGAATTTTCTTGATAATTTTTTTTTTGGTGAATTTTTCCGATGTTTTAATAATTACTATGCTATTCGGAGCGAAGACAAATCAAACAAAACAAAGATCATAAAAATCGGTTCAGCTGTTCTTGAGTTATAAATAGTGTAACTAACCCGACTTTTATTTATTTATTTATTTATTTTATTTCCTTTAAATCAATACAAAAGATAAACATATTAAATTACATATCAGATCATTTTTGAGTATACTTAAGAATAATTAACAAACAAATAATAATTATAATAATATAATATAAAATATAATAATAGTTAACGCTAAGTAGTATTCATATCAATAAAAATTATATTTGTATTGCATTAAGAGGAAATTAGGAAGTTCTTGTGACCGACTAAACCAGTGGTTCTTAACCTTTTTGTACTCGCGGCCCACCAAATAATTCATATTTTTTTTGTTACCCCCAAACGTTCGCGTGGTTTTCAATTGAAAGCGATAATATATTTAGTACAAATCCCGGCATGCATTGCAATGCCACACAATGAAAGAAAGCATTTATTTATAATTCTGTTTATTGAAGTCCTTTTGGATACAAAATATTTTTTGTTTTTCCGTTAGGTATGTACACATAAATCAGACGGTTTTCCGACCCGTAAGCATGTCACATACAGCTGTCTATATGAGAGGATTAGATATACCAAATTTAGTTCACACATTTGTAGTGATTGTGCTTTATTGATGGTTGCAAATCCGAGTCGTACTGGAAACTGCAAACGTTTTAATTCTAACAGCATATCTGTCTGAATCATTGCGATTCGTGGCAACAGTATTTCTTCTGGCTTAAATATTCCACTTAGAATTGTAGCTTTGACTATATTGTCCATCATCTTTTCAACTAAAAACCTGGTACGGTAGCAGCCGTGGAGCAGTCGTGGTAGATAGATAAGAGAAGAATGATAGACACGTCAATTTTCAGGCTGCTAACTTAGTGCGATATTTAGGAAAATTTTGTGAATCAATTGTATGGATTCCTAAATTGCCGCCGTAAATACTGCTGATAATTTCCTCTCAAATGTTTCAGTGTTCCATGAAGCGCTTCCAATGCTTTTTTGTGTGCCGATGGCAGTTTCAGTACTGAATGTGCTATTCGACCACCATTCAAAAAAATAAATTCTAAATTATTCGATTGAGAGTGCAATATCTTTTCGCTCCGAAAACTTCTTGTGACTCCGGGGGCATCTAGAAAATTCAATCCGTCACTTTGGCTTGTAATAACATGCATAATTCTAAAATATGCTAAGCGTTGTTCTGAAACTAAGTACTGTAGATCAGTTTGAACAAACATACCCAATTCTCTGACATGAAAATATCTTTCTTATTGCAAGATCACCATCGAAAATATCGTTTGCAGATCCACTCGGCCCAGTCTGAAATTGAAGTCTCAATTGAATCAGTACTTTGATAGTGATTGGGTCATTTTACACGTTTGACACGATTAGGTGGGTATCAAGCTTCACGATAAGTGGCACTTGACCGTTAAGAGTTCTAAATTCTTGGAGGTTTATTACAGTGTGGGTAGTGTACGCACGACCTAATACGTCGGTTGAATATGAATTGGGATGTCAATAAACTGCTTTACCGTGTTTGTGACGTTAGAACATTTTCGCTAATGCATTCCATGTGTTTACTACACTTGGAACTTTAGAGTAAAAAAAGCTCCCTCACTACAGCTTTCTAGTCATCAGCTGGCATTTGTTCAAAGGCAGATATTTGGAAAGAGAAGTGTTTAGACTATTTAGAGCTTTGGTTCGGATTTTGGATTTTTTGATGCTTTCTCATAGTAAAACGCAACGATCGCCGACCAAATGGGCGGGCGCCTTGCACAGAACTCCGCTCATAGTCGGAAGCTGACTTAACCAATTGCATATTTGGAAAGAGAAGTGTTTAGACTATAACATTCTTAGATTTCAAGTTGATTGCCCATTTATATGGTTCCCAACCCTTTTCGGATTTTCGAAATATTTAGATTTTTTGATGCTTTACCATAGTAAAATGGTTCAAAAATGCAAAATCGCTAATAATGGTCGTAGCGTAAAACCAGTTACATATTCGGATTCAGCGTCGAATTTTACATGGGGATTGCTTATCAAAAGAGCTTTGGTTCGGATTTTGGATTTTTTGATGCTTTCCCAAGGCAAAACCGTTTATAATCTAACAAATCGAATTAATTCTTTGTGTTGATCGAATAAAGTAATTTCTTTCGATAATTTCTAGTTTAAAATAGATTTGAACAAATTTGTAATTTTCGTTCGGCAATGGTTTAGTTTCGGGTACTGAATGTAATTCTGGTGTTTTCACATTTCCTTCCGCGCAGCATATTCCTTGTGTTTTTCTTTTGAATTTGAAGGCACTTCGTGTATTGATTGCATAAATTATCCATTGTCTGGCTTTCCGTTGCTTGTATGTTGCTGACAGCGAGTTATGCTGTAATTATACAACAGACACGCCTTTTTATCCGTCGTATATAAACTGGCGGTGAAGTTCGTGATGCACTTTTATTTCGTACATGAGGTGTATAACGACCAACTGCTTCTCGTTTATCAAATAATTGATTTTACAGCGACAGCAATGCTTTGGGCGACTTGGCATTATAAATCGAAAAATACATTTCAGGCGATTCAGGTATACCTGGATTCAGGGGGCGTACCCTTTCATAAAAATTACAAAAAACCTGCCCATTTTAATAGAAATTCCCTGTGAAAAGTTTGGATCAGGTTAGATAAATGGTGTGGACACTTAGGAGGGTTCTTTGATCTAAGGGACAAACCCCTCGGATTCAAGCCTGTCACTAATTTCATATAATCTCTTTCCCCATCCTGTACATGCAACTTTTACATGGTAAACATTTAATGACGATATGGTGAGCGAGAGCGGCTCAAACACCCTTTAAAAATTTTAGGCCAACCCCTTTAAAAATAATACGAAAACGTGCTCATTTTGATACAAAATACCTATGATATATTAGAATTCGATTGGATAAATGGCGTAAAGACTTATAAGAAGGGATCCATGGGATGGACCTCTTAAATTAAAGCATGCCATTAATTTTATATAAACCCATTTCTAAACTTACTCCTGTGGAAAAACTTATAACACACAAATGATCAATTGATTTGTAACAATCAATTGATTTGTATGCCGAAAATGACATGTATATCCACATTAAGGGCGCAATTAGTATAATTAGGTATCAAAATTCACCATCTTGACTTGCGAAAAAAAATCATGTCACCATGGATGTCATTTTCAGGGTAGCAGTATTATATAGCTCAGGTAGGTACCAAAATTGACACCACACTTTGCGAAAAACAAGTCAGTAATGTAAGCAGTACCCCGGAAACCACGAAAATGAGACCCATGTCAGCATTATAGGCGTATATATTAGTAGGAGGTACTAAAAGTGACATCTCGCACAAACAAAATTTCTCCATCTCCGGTCTTAAAACGGTTGCCATATTCCTAATTAGCATTCCCGAAAACCTCGAAAAAGACATAACTGGCGAAAACCTAAATCACGGGCCGAATTTTTGTTAAAAAACTTTTTCTTGTCAAAAATCGTCATTTCCGAGCTGCCACTTCTGGTGGACCGTTTTCTTCCAAAAAATACGGAATCACTCCTCCAATATATTCTGAAGGGCATTTTGCAAACTTTGGCGGCCCCTGGCAAACTTCTTACGGACTAGCA
The DNA here is from genome assembly GCA_947310385.1 of Nephrotoma appendiculata. Taxonomy (NCBI): domain Eukaryota; kingdom Metazoa; phylum Arthropoda; class Insecta; order Diptera; family Tipulidae; genus Nephrotoma; species Nephrotoma appendiculata. Next base: position 61,951,828 of record OX371225.1, read on the forward strand.
GGACTACCTATGGGGCCGCGGCCCCCCTGTTAAGAATCACTGGACCAATCGACTAATTTTTAGAACTACCTGCTCCTAATTAAAAACTTTAAAATTAAATATATTTGATGAGGGGCGTCAAATATAAAATAAAAATTATACTAATTAAATTATTTCATAAAAATCCGAAATAAACAAAATTGTGTAATACATTAATAAAAATAATAATAAACGAAATTACTTCATTACTTTGAATAAAAGTTCGGAATCATCCAACTCTATTAACCAAGTGCGCAAGGACTTTAATAATGGATTGATATTATTCATACTTTTTATATTATTTGGTAGCTGATTAAATAACATAGGGGCGGTGTACACATAAAATCGCCTGAAGAATTCTTTCTTTGAAGCAGAAGCCACACAATATTTATTTCTTAATGGATACAATGATTCTTTAAAATGACGATTTCCACTTCGAATAAAAAATAATTTTAGCACATTAAAAATGTATAAATTCCTTATTGTTAGAATATTCGCTTTCCTAAATAACGGTTTTCTTGACATGTGTCTTGATGCATTATATAGATTTCGTAACATAAACTTTTGGGATACATGCAGTCGCTTTAAATTACTATATTATATTCCTCCCCAACAATGTTTGTACCGCAGATGATTTATTTTTATTGATTTCTCGGTAACAATAATCAATATCAGCCTTGTCGACAGTATAATCAATACCCTTTCTGAGAATGTCGATTACTAACTCCTCAGTATTTTCATTTGCGGATATTGGAATGCCATGAACCTCCATAGCATTTTGTTGAGCAATTTGCTCTAAGTAATCAATTTTTAACTCTAAAGAATATACTTTATTCTTTAAAGTTATATTTTCTGTAATTAGAGTATCAATTTTCTCTACCGAGTGCTTCAACCAATCGAGTTTCCTTTCTAACTATATTAGCATTGTGTGCCGAAAATATCGACTTCATTTCACCCATTTCACCCAAATTCGCACAAATTTTTTCGAGAGTATTACTCTCTATGGGTTTCGATGGAGTGGCAGCACAATCGTCATTTGTTCTAAACGATTTTTGCTTATCCACACATGATGAACAATTCATATTTTTTTATTAAATTTTATATAATCCATGTCGGATTCTTGCAAATTGACGCAAGCCGAATGAAAGCTTTCTTTACAAGTACCACAATTGATTGAAACTGTACAATCACGTTTGATTCGAATGTTACAAACTGAGCAAGACATTGTTGTTTTTGTAATGAAATATGATGATTAATTAAATAATACGTTTTTAATTTTTATGCTATATTACAGTTACTACTATGTAAGGTAAATTTCGTTTTTCGTTTATGTTATTGTGCTTTGTAAGCAAAATTTTCAGCGCACTAAATAAGTTTACACGTTACAATGATACTATTTAATATACATAGACACAATTATTTCGACACAATTATTTTAAAGTTATGCAGTTTAATGAATCATTTAAAAAAAATATTTAACTATTTTTATTGATTTTATTGATAACACAACACAAAAATTATAGATTATACGATATTAAAATTTTTACTTAAATTGTAAATTTTAACTTTGGATTTTCTTTTACTTGATGTTGACCCCTCAACAAACAAAGTGTGACTTTGTTGTATATATATAGATTTTCAATTAACTTTTATTTATATTTTTGATTACTACTTGCCACTAGTTAACGTATACATAGATAAAAGCTCATTTACTTTCAAGTTGCGAGATATACATTTAAGGTTGAGAGCTTTTACATTTTAGTTGTGAGATATATAAAGGATCTGAAAATTTCCTAGACTTCCATTTTTTAACGTTTGTTAAATAGCGATATTATTAGAGCTTTTATATGCTCAAAGAAAGTCATAGGAAGGTTTTATTAAAGTTTAGCAAAAATTAACAAATGTAATTTTAGAGACTACTTAAACAAATAACGTTCATTTATATTTTTGATTACTATCTGCAGGTAGTAAACCTTTTCATAGAATTTCGAATAGAAGCTCCTTTACATTTAAGATGAGAGATATCAGAGCCTCCTTAATATAAGAGCCGTAAGATTCCGCCATTTTTTTCCATGTGCTTTCCATAGAGGGGAAGGTTTTTGTACTTTTTCATACCAACCAGTGTATTTTAGTATTATTTTAGAAGCTTTTTTGTATATAAAAACATAAATTCTTTGTTTGAATTTTCAATGTGAATGGTTAATTCAATATTCAGGAAAAGCATATTTTAATATTGAGTCATATTATGTTGAGTTAACGCAAAAACATTTAAATTAGTTTAACACAAATTTTTTTTTTTTTTTTTTTTTTTTGTAGAAACAAGAATTTGTTTATGTGTATGTAAAGAAAATTAGAAATTAGTATAGAGTGTTCCATAAAAAACTCAGCATTATTTTTCCAAAATAAACATTCGTTAAAAAATGCTTTTGGAGTAGCAATGTAATATGGGGATTATTGTGTTTTTGGTTCTATTTCAACATTGTTGATGACAGACTTCGAAAACTGTTTTTTCGTTACTTGTTAAAAATTTGATTTTTCATCGCAACAAATTCGCAGCCTATATTGTTTCATCCTGTAGTATAAATAAAACAGAGCTTCACCAAATAAAAATATTATAATTTGTTAAAGCTTTTCGCAATTACTAAACCTGTTAAAAGATGTCACTTTCAAATTAATAAATTAATTCAAATTACCCGTATAGAAATTGTTACACAAATTGTAAGGGGTCTCCAGGTTAGGACGGTTGTAACGGGTGTGTCTTACAGCAGGCAGCTCGTTGTGTAAACGAGTTCAAAGTACGACTTGCGCTTTAAGATTTTGTATCCGTATATGAGCCAACCATGCAAAAAATGGGTAGAGCCACGGGCCATTTATATCCTCACAAAAACCATTAAGTTATTAACAGTATACAAAGGCCTTGGGTTATTTTATTGAATTCCACACAACAACGATCCCAGAAAACGTGCACGAACGAAGCTATAAAAATGAAACATGAAACATGCATAGCCTTTCAAGACCAGTAGATCTGCATAATCTATTGAACCAGCCGGGAATTACTACAATGTATACGAACTGTCTGTCATACACCTTAGCCGAGGGCCTTTAGCATCAAAAATCCTCAATAAATCTTTGTATTAACAAATTCGTGTACATTGTAAGAATTCCAGCCTGGATTGGATCGAAATATAACATGACATTTTTCTATTATTGTTTTACAGCGCGCAGCAACTATGATGGTGAATATTTTACGACGAAAAGTTTTATTTACGCCAACCGAATAATAAATAAAATTTATAATAGTTTTGAGTTTTATTAATTATGTTAAATTATTGTATTAAAGATTTCGCACTTAACTTACAATAATAATGGTTTATTTTCGTAAATAGTTATTTAATTATTTTACACTTTTCTGTAATTTCAAGTAAATTTATTACAGAGACATCTGTAAACGGATTTTCAAATTACAGAAAGCTCGGTTTTGCAATCGAATAAAATTGAAGTTTTTTACGTTTTGTTCTGTTTTGTAATAATATTTAATTAAGAAAACCATGACAACGTTGATTTTTGGTATACAAAAATAATAATAGATTTTGATGTAAAAATTTTATTATATGAATAATATCAGAGCCATCTATGATTTTGAAGAGCCGTAATATTAAAAAAAGCTTTCAGTAGAGGGGAAGCTTTTATTGAATTACTATAAGAAACCGTGGTAATCGGAAAATTTTTGAACATGAATTTATTAATAAAAAATTAAACAAATCATCTAAATTTTAATTTTATATTTTTAATAAACTATTCAAAGAACACATATTTGAAAATCAGCCATCATAATGTAGTATTTATTTGGTAAATTTAAACTAAAGCGGAGCATAAATTTATTAATATTCTATAAAAATGAGCTTGCCGTTTAGTTGTGTAGGTTTATAAAGTAAAATAATAAAGGGTGCTGCCGCGGATTCCTCTTACATTCAATTTAAAATTTAGTTTTATAAAAATGTAACTTATTTGGTAAATTCTGGCCACATCACCTCAGAATTTTTGAGATGAACAATGCACTTAATAGCAATCTAAACATTCTCTATTTATAACAAAATTAAAGAGAAAACGTGAGTTGAAACGAAATTTTATGAATCACCATGTAGAAACAATAATATTATTCATATAATACAATTTCTACATCAAAATCTATTATTATTTTTGTATACAAAAAATCAACGTTGTCATGGTTTTCTTAATTAAATATTATTACAAAACAGAACAAAACGTAAAAAACTTCAATTTTATTCGATTGCAAAACCGAGCTTTCTGTAATTTGAAAATCCGTTTACAGATGTCTCTGTAGTAAATTTACTTGAAATTACAGAAAAGTGTAAAATAATTAAATAACTATTTACGAAAATAAACCATTATTATTGTAAGTTAAGTGCGAAATCTTTAATATAATAATTTAACATAATTAATAAAACTCAAAACTATTATAAATTTTATTTATTATTCGGTTGGCGTAAATAAAACTTTTCGTCGTAAAATATTCACCATCATAGTTGCTGCGCGCTGTAAAACAATAATAGAAAAATGTCACAATTTTTCCAAATTTTTATTTTTTTATTTCGATCCAATCCAGGCGGGAATTCTTACAATGGCTGCGGGCCAATAGTCGGGTAAAAGTCAATTTTAAGTAAATTTTTTTTGTAAATTCATTTATTTTTCAAAAACTCTATGGCAAACTGATCGAAAAATCTGTTCTAAATCCGATTTTTACCAAAGTAAACGATTTACCCGATTATTGGCCCGCAGCCAATGTACACGAATTTGTTAATACAAGGATTTATTGAGGATTTTTGATGCTAAAGGCCCTCGGCTAAGGTGTATGACAGACAGTTCGTATACATTGTAGTAATTCCCGGCTGGTTCAATAGGTTATGCAGATCTACTGGTCTTGAAAGGCTATGCATGTTTCATGCTTCATTTTTATAGCTTCGTTCGTGCACGTTTTCTAGGATCGTTGTTGTGTGGAATTCAATAAAATAACCCAAGGCTTTTGTATACTGTTAATAACTTAATGGTTTTTGTGAGGATATAAATGGCCCGTGGCTTTACCCATTTTTTGCATGGTTGGCTCATATACGGATACAAAATCTTAAAGCGCAAGTCGTACTTTGAACTCGTTTACACAACGAGCTGCCTGCTATAAGACACGCCCGTTACAACCGTCCTAACCTGGAGACCCCCTTTCAATTTGTGTAACAATTTCTATACGGGTAATTTGAATTAATTTATTAATTTGAAAGTGACATCTTTTAACAGGTTTAGTAATTGCGAGAAGCTTTATCAAATTATAATATTTTTATTTGGTGAAGCTCTGTTTTATTTATACTACAGGATGAAACAATATAGGCTGCGAATTTGTTGCGATGAAAAATCAAATTTTTAACAAGTAACGAAAAAACAGTTTTCGAAGTCTGTCATCAACAATGTTGAAATATGTAGAACCCAAAACACAATAATCCCCATATTACATTGCTACTCCAAAAGCATTTTTTAACGAACGTTTATTTTGGAAAAATAATGCTGACTTTTTTATGGAACACTCTATACTAATTTCTAATTTTCTGTACATACACATAAACAAATTCTTGTTTCTAAAAAAAAAAAAAAAAAAAAATTGTGTTAAACTAATTTAAATGTTTTTGCGTTAACTCAACATAATATGACTCAATATTAAAATATGCTTTTCCTGAATATTGAATTAACCATTCACATTGAAAATTTAACAAAGAATTTATGTTTTCATATACAAAAAAGCTTCTAAAAAAATACTAAAATACACTGGTTGGTATGAAAAAGTACAAAAAGCTTCCCCTCTATGGAAAGCACATGGAAAAAAATCGCGGAATCTTACGGCTCTTATATTAAGGAGGCTCTGATAATATTATTGTTTCTACATGGTGATTCATAAAATTTCGTTTCAGCTCACGTTTTCTCTTTAATTTTGTTATAAATGGAGAATGTTTAGATTGCTATTAAGTGCATCGTTCATCTCAAAAATTCTGAGGTGCATGTGACCAGAATTTACCAAATAAGTTACATTTTTATAAAACTAGATTTTAAATTGGGTGTAAGAGGAATCCGCGACACCACCCTTTATTATCTTACTTTATAAACCTACACAACTAAACGGAAAGCTCATTTCTATAGAAAATTAATAAATTTATGCTCCGCTTTAGTTTAAATTTACCAAATAAATACTACATTATGATGGCTGATTTTCAAATATGTGTTCTTTGAATAGCTTATTAAAAATATAAAATTAAAATTAAGATGATTTGTTTAATTTTTTATTAATAAATTCATGTTCAAAAATTTTCCGATTACCACGGTTTCTTATAGTAATTCAATAAAAGCTTCCCCTCTACTGAAAGCTCTCTTTTTAATATTACGGCTCTTCAAAATCATAGGTGGCTCTGGAGATATACATTTATTTTACATTTTAGTTGCGAGATATATAAAGGATCTACATATTTCCTAGCCATTCTATTTTTTAAGGTTTGTTCTGTAGCGATATTGTTAGAGTTTTTGTGTGCTGAAAGAAAATCATAGGTAGCTTTTATTTAAGTTTAACAAAAAATTTCAAATAAAATTAAGAGACCACTTATTCAAGTGACGTTTATTTATATTTTCGATTACTACCTGCAGAAGTCAACCTTTTCATAGAATTTCGAGTAAAAGCTTATTCGCATTTAAGTAACAGGATTTAATGCACTTTGCAGGCCAATTAATAGCCTCCTTTCATTCACGCACAGGCCACCCATTCACACAATTACAGTATACCACCTGCACATTGCAAGCTTCATGTGAACCTGTACACTGAAATTGACGGGGGGTTGCCAGATATACATTTTAGTGGAGAGTTTTTACATTTAAGTTGCGATAGCGATATTGTTAGAGCTTCTATGCGATCAAAAAGCTTTTATTGAAATTTAAAATAAACTTTAACATACCACTTATTCCTGTAACGATTATTTATATTTTTATTACTATCTGCAACTAGTAATTGTAAACCCCTACATAGAATTTCGAGTAAAAGCTCCTTTACATTTAAGTTGCGAGCTTTAACATTTAAGTTGCAAGAAACATAAATATCTGAAAATTTCCTAATCTTATATTTTGAAGGTTTTTTTGATAGCAACATTGTTAGAACTTTTATGTGCCCAAAGAAAGTCATAGGAAGCTTTTAATAAAATTTAATAATAATTTTCAAATTACTTTTTATAGACCACTTATTCAAGTAACGCTTTTTTATTTTTTTGATTACTACGTGCAGGTAGTAAACCTTTACATAGAATTTCGAGTAAAAGCTCCTTTACATTAAGGTTGCGAGCTTTTACACTTTTTACGATAGCGATTTTGTTAGAGCTTTTATGCGCTCAAGTAAAAGCTCCAACAATTATTTTACCTGCTATTTTTTCCACCACCCATCTAATACGTTTACAATTCTATTTATTTATGAAACAAATTATTATATTTTCCACATTTTATAAAAATGTGGTAATTAATATTTAAAAAATAAGTTTCCCGAAAAAAAATCTGTTACAGTATTATTTTCATTTTCATTTGCAATATTTTTTTTTGTGTAAAGTATTTTCCTGTCACCGCGTTTTTTGCCATACATGAATAAAAATAAAATTGAAAATTAAAAAATCTGTTCACTGAAAAAAAATAGTATCACAACATTTATGTATATAGGTAGTTTTTGGAATCAACCAAAAAAAAAAAAAAAATTAAACAATTTTTCCATTTTCCAACGTGTTGTTGGAATACTTTTTAACAGTTTTTTATGCAAATTCGTTTTTTTTGTTGTTGCTGGTTTGTGTGTGTTATGCAAAGTGCCAAAATTTTAACAGATCTGATGCTTTTTTATGTAACACGTTACGGTTTTAGTTATTTTAAAAAATTCATTGTGAAATAATCAAATAAAAAATATAAATTTGTGTGGAAATCCTTGAAATACACGTTATAACCAAATTTATTTTCATCGCCGACGAATCAACCACGTCATATCGAATGGTTCTCGTCTAAATACTTTGAAGTTATTGTTAAATGATTTTTGTCGGAGATATATTGGGGGTACCTGCAAACCTGTTGCTTTGGAATATATATTTTTTGTGTGCTTTGTGTATTTTGTGAAAGTTCTAATTCATTTTATAAATACGACTACGTAAAAAGGGTATTTTGATTAGATTGATGTACATATTTTCTGTTCTGTCGTCGTTATCCTGTGAATTTAACTGAAATGATATGGATTGATAGAGAATAACGAGAAAAAAATCCTTTTGATCTCGATATGTATATGAAATAAGTGGAAATAAAGTTTGATTTTCTATAATCAATTAGTTTCTAATTGCGTATATCATATATCAGATTCAAGTAGATTTGATATTTATAAATTTTGTTTGTGTGTAGGTGAAAATAAAATGAATAAAAATCACGATTTAATGAAATATACAAAAAAGTCGGATTTGAAATTAATGTGACGAAAGGCCCATAATAATTTTCATCACACGTCGACAAATAATATGCATTTATCGGCAAAAACTAATAATTCGTCGGCGACAACGTCATCTGAAGTTAGTTCAACGACTAATAATAATAATCATGGAAGTGAGCGTGGCAATGCCACGAATAATAGTGGTGGTGGTAGTAATCGTGATTCTAATAATATAAATAATAGTAGTTCAAGTAGTGCTAGTAATAAATTAAATAATAGTAACAGTGCTAATAATAATAGTAGTAATAATAATAATATGGGTGCTCTAACAGCTGAAACACTGGCTGAACGTACAATAGATTCGTTAATGGCGGAACATCCGGGCGAATTAGTTAGAACGGGATCACCACATATTGTAAGTATTGATGAATTGCATTTTTAATAAACTAAATTATTTTTAGGAACAATTTAAATATTGATATCTTGTTTCCGACTCACGACTTAATTCTTGCTTTGGTAGTTGAAGTTGGTTAAGTTATAAGATTCTACACAATTTTATTTCAATTTATATCAAAACGATATACATTACAAATTAAATCAAAGGGTATAATGGAAACAAATAACTGTTAGTTTTTGTTTGAAATATTTGCTTCATTCTCCAGAATACAACATGCAGTCTATCAAATATTTCAGAACTTCCTTTAAAATTGGTAATTTACATGGTAATTTGCCACGGCAAATATTCCAAAAATTCCTGCAAAACTAGGTTTAGGACTCCATTTCCATCCGCCATACATATGTAATTTCATCTTGATTGGTTAATAAATAAACTAGGTCCCCCTCTATTCACCTACACACCGCCCAATCACATAATTACAGTATAGCACCTGCACTATACACTGACATGAACCGGTGGGTTGGGGCTAAATTCTGCGCTCCAACACAGGGTCTAAGTTGTGTTTATTTGCATCACCGATTGTAATCGATGACGAAAATTTACTTTGCTGGGATTCGAACCCAGAACCTGCCGGTTCAAGTGCCGAAGCTTCAACCACTGAACCACTTGTCCGGTAAACTACTATTTCCAACAATTACACCAAATTTTTATCATAGGACCAATTTCTAAAACTTTCTAAAAACAATTCAAAATCCCATTACCATCTACCACACTTAATTTCATCCTGAACGATTATTGAATCGCCATGCCCAATTTCATCTTGATACGTTAGAGAAGGGCCCAGTTCTGCCTCAGTTGGTAGTTTTTCTAAAACTACCCCTAAAATCATTTCAGAATTCTATTTTCATCTGCCACACTAAATTTCGTCGCTACCGCGTCACCTCAATTCCATAATGTAACTGCACGTGAGGAGAAATCGTGAAAACAGAGTTTGAAATTTCAAAGTGTGATTTTATTACTTTAATTTTTCTGAAAGTCAAAAACACCGATTAAACTAAATTTTATAAAATGAAATTGTTGTATTCAAACTAAAAATAGTTTAAAATAATTGTTAAAAAAATTAATTTTGAAATTTTGACTTGTGGCTCCACTGGCTCTAGAAAGAGCGAAAACATCGATAGAAAGTCAAAACTGAGACTTCTATTAGGAATGCGTCAGGGAATATAAAAGGGAAATAATGAGGCTCTTCTTTGATAGAATGGAAGGGTCTCGGAAACCTCACGCCTTAGAAAGATCTACCACTCCAACCTTTTGAGGCTATCTGAATAAACCGGGTGGCGAAAAAACGGCTTCTAGTGGAGAGACTCTTGATCTTTTGATAGAAACACACTTCCCGGGAAGTGAGGATGCGCCTTTGGATGACTACGGTAATAAGCATGATTGCGTGGGCCCAACTGTTGTATACATATTATATTCTGAATATACGGAGGATAAAATGGGATATTAAAAGTTTTAGGCCCTTTAAGTACGTAACACAATTAGCGCTGTAGAGTCTGCACCTGTTGCGAAATAATTGTAAGTCTCACTTGGAAAAACTTAGGTCGAAAAACCATTCACGCAAAATACAAAATCATGGTCGTAACATCCTCCCATTCAAACCGAAAATCTTTTGAGAACCTATTAATACAAAAATCGTAGGTCGCACACTTCACATAAGATAAAAACAACCATTTAGTTAAAAAAAAAAATGAAGAATAGACAGAATAAACAAAAATTAAATCCCAGAAGGACGCAATAATTTACCCTCAACAAACGAAACCAAAGAATACAAAAGTCCCAACAGATCCAGAAGACATACAACCAGAACAAACAGCAAAGGCAAAACCTATATAAAACATACTAACAACGAATCAGAATCAAATCCAACAAAACACCGCCAGTTTTTTTCCGGAATTCAGCGGCGAAGATACATAAATAGGTCGGATAAATTAACCAGATTTGTAGGTAGAGCCGACAGAATTTACAACCCACTCAAATTAGAAGACGAAAAAAATGATTTACTGTCAGTTTATCGTGAACAATTTATCTTGAGCAATTTGTCGTAGAACAGTTTGTCGTAGAACAATTTACCGTGGAGCAGTTTATCGTGTGAACATTACGATATACGATAATCACAATCAATGTCTTGAATTTGAATTGAACACAAAAAATTTTCCAATATGTATTTCGTATAAGAATTCGGCCATTTCTTAACCATCGTGATGAAATAGAGTATGTTGGATGGGAATGGGATTATTAAATGATTTTAGGAAGAAGTTCTGGAATATGGCCACCTTGGACGGAACTCGGTAATTTCTAAACCGATTACGATGGGATTGGTTATGTTGGATGGAAATCGGATTCTTTATTGATTTTTGAAAGAATTTCTGGAAAAGTTGCCACCTGATTGATTGGACGAAATTCGATGATAAATTGATGTACACGCAGTTGGATGAAAAATCCAAATTCTATTTTTATTTTTTCTTATAAATTTTCTAGTAAAATGTGTAACCATCGGTGGATCTACTTATCCAACTCATTGTACTATAACTACGTCCAGGTTTGAAAGGTTCTGAAGGTCTCAGGCCTTAAAATGCTTAGTATGTTCCATATTCCCAGGTGTACTACGAAATCTCGGTTTCAAAACCTCAGTTTTCGGAATCCCGGTTTTCAAAATCCCATTTTTCTTTTCTTCTAGTTCTAAGTGCACAAAATAATTAATAAAGTTTTTTAATTCCAAGATTTGCAACATTTTGTAGTTGCAAGATTAATAAAAAAAACAATATTTTGTTAATGTAACATTTTGAAATGCTCCATATAAATTCCATCCCTATTAGCCATTTCTAGAATTTTATGACAACATCGTTTTTGAATTCCCACAAAATCATTTAAGAGTCCCATTTTCCCATATGCCAAATTTTAAAAATTCAAACCGGGATTTCCTAAAAATCGAAATTTTTTTTAATACAAAACCGGGATTTTGAAAACCGAGATTTCGATACACACCCCATATTCCTGTATAAGGTTGTACTTATTATCAAAACGTTACATTTATCCGAGGCCTTTAGGTAGATTTTATAAATAGATTTTCCGAGAGCAGGTAATGCCGCACAACCCACTTATTGGGTCAACACTTGTGTGGGTTACGGACTAGTAATATACATGTACATAACAAGCCCCTTGCTATAAGACAGATGCCCACTTCAGAAACCTAGAGAACATACGCTGATGTGGTATTGGAATGGTGGCGCCTGTAACTCACCCTGCGACATGTGGTGTCAATGGCCATAAGCAAAATTACTCCTGCATCGCTTTCTCTCGACTTTCGTATTCGTTTGGAACTACCCAGCTAGCACAACAAAAAGATATCGTCACAGATGATATAAAAAGATTAACGATATTGGACAGAAACTTATCTATCAATAGTTACACATTTTACGAGAAAATATATTAGAAAAAATAATAAAATAGAATTTGGCTTTTTCATCAAACAGCGAGTAGAACAATTTTAGTTCCGTTCCAGGTAGCCATATTCCAGAATATCTTCAAACAATCATTTAAGAATCCCATTTTAATCCAATATACCCAATCCCATTATAATCGATAAAAAACTTATCGAGTCCCATCGTAGGTCACCAGACAAGTGGTGCAGTGGTTAAAGCTTCGGCACTTGGACCGGGAGATACTGGGTTCGTATCCCATTAGAGGCTAGATGCAACTCAAATTTTCATCATCGATTACAATCGGTGATGTTAATAAACACAATTAAGACCCTCTGATGGAGTGCAGCATTCGAAGCCGACCCACCGTCCATGTCAATGTACAGGTTGACATGGAGCTTGCAATGTACAGGTGATATACTGTAGTTGTGTGAGTATAGGTGAATAGATGAATGGGTTAATGATGTGACGTTAATGCGTGGTATCACCAAGGGCCAAAAATGGCCTAAGTGTCAACCACTGAAACTTAACATATCGTAGGTGGCCATAATCAAGAACTTCTTCCAAAAATCATTTGAAAATCCTATTTCCATCAAACTAACAAAATCCCATCATAATCGGTTAATAAATTACCGAATTCCGTCCCAGGTGGCCACATTCCGAACTTCTTCCAAAAATCAATTAAGAATCCTATTTCCATCCAACATATAAGATCCCATCTTAATTTGTTAATCAATTAAAATGGGAATGGCCAAATTTAATAAAATTTTATAAACCGAAGACACTTTAATTTTTATTTACAAATCTTTTTGTTATACGGGCAAATTCACAAACTACGATAAACTGGCATACGATAAATTGTCCTACGATAAATGGTGTCCACGGTAAATTGTGTTGACGATAAACTGTTCTACGGTTAAATGTTCACGTTAAATCGAAGCACGATAAATTGTTTACGATAAAGACCGTCAAAATATATATATTTAGCCAACTAATAAAATTAAAATTAACAGACGAAGCCCACGTCCTGATTTCGCAGAAGGAAGTTCCAAACTATCATACGCTAAGAGACATCTTAAACAAAATGTATGCAAGATCATACACACTAAACGAGCTAGAACGTGGATTTACTGAAATCAACTGGTAGAAACAGTATGCAACTATTGCCAACGTCCGAACCACACTTGGGACATCTGCAGAACGAGGGTGATATATGAACAAACTAGATATTACCAAGAACTACAACGTCACTAGTATATACCAAACAAATTCCAAAAGACCCAGCATAATCCGAATATCCCCCAACCTTGTTACAAACCAAACCCCAATCCGCCACATCAAAATCAACCAAATTGAAATATTAATACATGAACTCACCAATAAATTCCACACATGCACATAAATTTTATTCACCCTCAACCAGAACCAAATCAACAGATTCAAGTGCAATATTCAGAGTCAAACCAGAGAAACTCTAACGGATCCGATCAGTTTTAGGAGAGTCACTGCCATCGGATATGAACCAATGAAATATCGACCACTCAACTTTACATGTCTTGGTTCGGAAAATTGAGAAGTCACTGGATTTTCAGAAGTTCTAGTTGCTAGCGCTTCTCGATATCGAGGGCGCTTTTAACAACGTGATGCTAGGAAGCATAAGGGACATAGCTGGGATGGAGGAAGTCTCAGTAAGAAGACGGGTTGTTCGGGAAGGAATAGGTGTTGCTATTCATGCCGATGACGTAGCGGTAGTTGTCTCAGGAAAGCATCTGTGCACAATCAGTTATGTAATGCAGAATGCGTCACTCTGCATCACTGCAGATTGAGCCATCAGATTGGGGATCAACCTATCTAAAACAAAGTTGTACCTTTTTCATCTGTATCGAAAAAGTGGCCGCAATATCACGATGGATAATTTTTTTATGACGCTACCAGTCGCACGATTGTTGATGTCTTGAGGTTTGTCAGTTACGGGTACGTTAAAAAAAACATAATTTATACCGTTGAAGATGTTGGTGATCGGAAATCGAGAACCTCTGTCTTCCATATTTGGATTTTCGATATAATAAAGTTACCATATGTTCCTATGTTCCCAAAACAAATAGAAATGTAATGATGTTGACAACTTTACACCCCGATAGTAGTATGAGTGAGTCAAAATTTCAGCCTGGAAATTTCTATAATAAGACCAATGGCGGAGTTGACACCATCGAATATTTCCTGACTTATATGGATTATATCTCAACTCCTAGACATAGAAAAATTCTAAAACAAATTATATACGCTCCTTAAACATTCACCTATCAAACGATGTACACCGCTAGTTGGGCCAACGAATATTTCCTGACTTCTATGGATTATATCTGAACTCCTATACATAGAAAAATTCTTATAAAATTCATACACGCTCTTTAAACATTCAAATATGAAACTATGTGCATCATTAGTTGGGCCAAAGAATATTTCCTGACTTCTATGGACTATATCTCAACTCCTATACATAGAAAAAGTCTAAAAAAATCGTACATGCTCCTTAAACATTCACCTATCAAACGATGTACACTGCTAGTTGGGCCAAAGAATATTTCCTGACTTCTATGGACTATATCTCAACTCCTATACATAGAAAAAATCTAAAAAAAATTTTAAATGCTCCTTAAGCATTCACCTATCGAACGATGTGCACCACTAGTGGGGCCAAAGAATATTTCCTGACTTCTATGGACTATATCTCAACTCTTACACATAGAAAAATTCTAAAAAAATTGTACATGCTCTCTAAAGATTCATAGTGTTATGTTTACTCTCAGCCCCGAAAATTTCAACTGTCATGACATTTTTTAACTATCATGATAGCAAATATTTTTGGGGCTGAGAGTAAAAATGTCGTGATTTTTTGGGCTGAGAGTTGCAAATGTCATGATAGCAATAATTAGTGTTGCCATCGCATTTTTCGGGGATGGAATTTGGGCTATCTTCACATACATAAAGGAAGCGTGGAGTAATGTCTCCCCAATAACTCATGAAAAGTGTTTTTTGATATGTGGATTGATACTGCCATAAACATTTCTCAAAATGTGGATAAAGTGGCATAATATCTTTAGCAAACCTTGTCAATTTAGAACTCGACTTCGATACCAATATTGACTTGGATGATGTATCCTTTAGGACCTTCGGACAAAGACGAATGGGAAATCGAGTTGTTGAATTCAAACGTGACCAATTAAAGACCAATTTTAATAAAGTTTTAACGGATTTTGGCCACTAGTGCCTTAGAGGTCATGCTGTACCTTCTCCCGTTTGTTATTATCGGTAAGCAAATGGCGGTCAATACGGCCTCCCGGGTATTAGAGGTTTCGGGGTGGAAGTCCCTCGCAAAAAAGGTACTCAACTGTAGTCAATTCTGTTAGGCATGACCTGATGAATTTGGGTCTGACTCATCATCTGGGAACCACATGAAATGTGATTCTTCATCGGAGAAATTGGTCCGTTCAGCCTCTGTAATCCTGTCTTCATTTAGGGTAGGTTAGTCTTCCGAATCACCATCGCTCGAATCTCCAGTATAATATGGTTTCAATACACTCACCAATGCTGATGTCCTTGAAGGACCCTCACTATTTCCCTCCTTGACCAACTCGTATCGATCATTTTGTTGTATTTTGCTGATCACGTATGGTCCTTAGGACTTGGGTTGAATTTTCCTACCTGCCTCAAACTGTGTTTTCTTTATTACAACCGTTTCTCCGATAGTGTATTTTTGTGCTTGTTTTCTCCCAAGATCGAACGACTGACGATTTTTCTTTTGGATTTGGTCAATAGCTGCTTTTGCCTTATGTCTTATACCATCGCATTTCTCTATTGACTCCGCTTCTATCACTTCCTGTATTTTGACGTTTTCTGGGCAGTGCACTTTTGTGCCGACTAGTAATTCGAACGGCGACATTCTGATGGCCCAGTTGTACGTACTGTTTATATACATCTGCGTTGTGTTGACGTGAAAATTCGTCTGGCTTCTCGGAAGCAAGTTTGGCAAGAACAAGGATGATGACATCATTTATTTTTCCACTTGCTCGTTTCCCCGGTGGTTATTATGTGTTGTTGTATCGGTACCTAAATTTTTTGTATGGTTTCCTTAGCTGACGTGCATACAAATTTTGTTTACCCATCTATCATACACAGCACATACTGGTAGCCCTTTTTGGACACGGTGAGATGTCCCAAGTGGTCGATTTGATACGGGGCTATTATGGCACGTCTGCCTTCGATATTGGATGGAGCAATCCCTCCTGCTTACCTCGCTTCCGGTTTACTACAATACAGCGCACACAATTCTGTATTACTGAGACGATCCTTTACTGCATTTTGTCAAAGTAAAACTCCTGTTTTACTACCTCTTCCGTTTTTTGTTTTTCGAAATGCCCTTGCTCATAGCATTCTCGAACAACTTTGCGCATGGACTTTGGGACTATTAAGCAGTCTGTACCTTTAATATTTTTAAACAAAACCCCATTAGACTTGTAAAATGTTTTATACACTGAGAGAAAAGATGGCTGATATTAAGCATTAAATGTATGAATTCGTGAATAAAACCGGATCAAATGTGCGCTAAGCGGAGTTATTCTTAAATACAGTTTAGGGTGGAAAACTTCATTGATGATTTACCATTTCAGAAAACGACGAAATTGTGAAGAAAAAGCATAGTTTGCAATATATACAATTCTTTATACAAGTTTATTATTCTTAATAATGTAAATATATAAGTTAAAAATTGTTAATATTTATTTTAGTTAATCTAAATTTATGATTGTATTGCATATTTTAAGAATAAAATCTTCTAAAATTAAGAATTATATAATTATTATTTGTGAACCTTTTTTACGTTTTTGTTAGGATTGAGAATATAGGGATCATAATTATAATCTGTTTTGCCTGAATTAAGTATTGTCAAATTGCAATATAAGAATACATTTAGTGATTCGAGAGGATCAAACTGCATTCTAAGCCAATAGTTCACAAAATTTGTGCTGATAGGAATGCACTTGAGGTAGAAACTAAGAATATTATGATTATAATAAAACTAATAGCGTTGGAATTAAGCTTAATCAAGCAGCAAAATAAGAATTACTATATTAATTTGAGATTACAATTCCGATTTTTGAGATTTTAATTCACATTTAAACATTTAAATTCATAAACTTTGAGCGGATAAAGTTCCATTTTAGAAGGAAAATTATATTAAAATGAGACTAAAATTCACAATTTCATTTTATAAGGCAATGAATTAGTTCTTGTTTTAAGAATAAACTAATATTTTCTGAGTATGTATTCAATTTTCCAATTAAGTAAATAAAATTCGTTATTAATTTTATAAAATAAATTTTTATTTATTATTTAATGAAAAATATGGTTTACAATAATTTATGATTTATATATAAAATATATATATCCAGTCAATTCTGTTTATTTATCAATATTTTTAACAATAGAACTACGAACCGGTCAAAATGACCGGTTGCATCATTTATTTATAACATTTCCTCTTTGTCTTATTTAATACTTTACGAAAATGTCATGATTTTTATTAAAGAGGAAATGTTATAAATAAATGATGCAACCGGCCATTTTGACTGGTTAGTAGTTCTAGTGTTAATCTTCATATCTTTTATGTGCTTCATTAGCAAATTTTCAATTATATTTACAAATGGTTCCCATTTAGTTAGTAGTAACGTACTTTTTTCTAGATATGCAGATTCAAAATCAATATCAACCTGAAATAGAAAAATAATATTTTGTTAGTGCCATTTTGGTGATACTAGATACATTTAGAACTTACTATCAGCACCCATTAGGCTGTTTAAAAATGCTCCACTCGTTCAAGAATGTTGTTATTTTGTTTGTGAAAGAAGCTAAATTATTTAATTCAATTCTTCTGCCTGGAAAAGTTGATTGCCATTTAAGTTCGACAGCATCCCAAAGTTCATGAAAACAACTAAGCCGTCTTTTATCAGATTCGTGGTTAACCGGAAAAGTGGTATCCACAGCGCTAGTTGTTTTGTCTGAAAATACAATGTAAATTGATTTAAAAAATATATTAGTCGTTCTTAAGAAAGTAGCATTTTACCTGAAGTTTTGTACTCTTGCGGCGTTTACGACTGGTAAATATTCCCTTATTTTGCAAGTGGCTCAAGCAATTTTTGTATTTTGTGAATAAACTCCTTTTGTGAATATTTTATAACAGCCACGTATAAAGTTTCACTTTTATATAATATTTTATAACACACAACGAACGTATAAAGTTTCACTTTTATAAATATATATTTTATAGCACACAACGTTAACGTATAAAGTTTCAACATGAACTGAGGAAAACGATTGAAATAAAATACAATTTGGGATATCTTCTTTTTTAAGTATTATTGTACAAGTACCTAGAAAAGTATTCTTCAAATCGTGATATTATAAAACATGAAATCAAACATTGTAATCTTAAATGGAGAAGTAGAAATAAAAATATAAACAAATCTTGAATTTATTCTGATATTGAGATTTATAATCTAAAATAAAGCATTATTCATTTAATTTATAGATCTAATTTGTGACAATGTATACTAGGATTGAGAATATAATCCACAAATTGAGAATCAATACAAATGTTAAAATTTACCGTTAGTTGTGTTGTTAAGCTTATTAAGCATGGATTATGAATTAAATTCTTTATTTTATTGTAACTATATAAATAAATATTATATGAAAATATAATTATTGTATTTGATTTAAAATAAAAAATTAAAAATTAAATTTAATTTATAATTTAAACAGAATTCTAATAATTATAATTGTACATATTATATATTATATGTACATAAATCCCTACTAAACTGTTTCAACGGTTCAACAAGATTTAGAACACATTCCAAGACAATTATGTACATTGTACATAAACAAAGGTCGTAAGACATAAATATAAATTCATGTGACTAAAAGTTCTGAATATATTTCGTCCTCGGTTATAACTACTATGAAATGTAATTTTATGTAATATATTTACAGTCAATTCTGTCTGCTTCAAAGTTCCAAGGGACCAAAAAAAAATCGAGATAGAAAGAATTTCGAGATAGAAAGAGGATTGGGTTTAATTCAATGTACGTATGTATAATTAAAATTGCAGAGCCGCTAACTCACATAATTGTTAATTTTTGTCTCTGCAATAATTTTACTTAAATCGGGGATCGATTTTTTGACGTGAATATCTACATCCAAAAAATTTCGCTGTTTGTATTGACTCCGTATTATCTTAAGCAATTATGATGGGATTGTGTATGTTAGATGAAAATGGGATTTTTAAAAGATTTTTGGAAGACGCTCTGAAATATGACCAATTGAGGCGGAATTCGGTATTTTCTTAACCGATTATGATGAGGTTGTGTAAGTTTGATGGAAATGGGATTCGTAAATGATTTTTGGAAGAAGTTGTGGAATATGGCCACCTGGGGCGGTACTCTGTTTTTTTTGAACCGATTAACGTTCGCCAGAAAGCTCGATATATCGAATAGACTATTTCCTTTCAGAAATATTGTACGTATTCACGTC
Organism: Nephrotoma appendiculata; assembly: GCA_947310385.1. NCBI lineage: Eukaryota > Metazoa > Arthropoda > Insecta > Diptera > Tipulidae > Nephrotoma > Nephrotoma appendiculata. The sequence continues at coordinate 61,971,803 of OX371225.1, forward strand.
ATATGTCTGTACACGTGGTACAGACACCCACTTTATTTTTTGTTACTTTTTATTATTCTTATTAGTTAGTATAACAAATAATGCTGGTCGATCAGTAAAGAGTGAATAATACAATTTAACGGGTGAATTTTTAAACCCAGAACAAAATGGATTCGCCGATTTAAGTAAATTTATTGCAAACAAAAAAGGAAATTAAAATAAGGGATTCCCGAATTAAGTAAAACTATTGGAAACAGAAAAGGGAATTAAAAAAGAGAGTGTCTGTACAAGTGTCATACGTACAATGTTTCTGGCAGGAAATAACCTAGGCGATACATCTAGAATTCTGGCTAACGTTAATCGGTAACGAAAATACAGGGTTCCGTCCCAGGTGGTCATATTCCAGAACTTATTTCAAAAATCATTTAAGGATCCCATTTCCATCCAACATACCCAATCCCATCATAATCGGGTATGAAATTAACGAGTTCCGTCCCAGGTGGCCATTCCAGAGATTCTTCCAAAAATCGTTTAAGAATGCCATTTTCATCTAACATCCCCAATCCCATATAATTGCTTAAGATAATACGGAGTCAATACGGCGAAATTTTTCGTATGTAGATGATAGGTATATAGCTGCTGTATCAAACTGCATCCCCCGATTTTGTTATCAGTTTTCTGAATTGCCTCCTAGTTATAAAACGTGATAAGTATTTGTGTAATTCTTAAATCATAATTATTAAACTCAAATCATGTATCACATATACAAAAAAATGTTTATATGTATTTATAAAACTTTAAATCATCATACCGCGATCTTTTAAGTATATTTGCTCGGATTTGAGATTAAAAGCATTAAAAATTAATCTTAAATTAAAAATAATGTTTCAAGAATTCCATTTTCTCAATTTCGTACACTAAATTTCTGTTTGACTTGATCATAAATTAGGCACAATTTCATAAAACACGTGGAAATATTATTTGGTGCATACAATTCTTAATTCAAGAGTAGTAAATCCGAACCTAGAACAAATCGGTTGAATTTGAGCATTTTACGAGTATTTCAAATTAAGAATATTATTTTCAATTTATAAAGCCTTAATTGTGAAGAAAATTTACTGCTTGGGTTAAATTCATGCATTTAATTCATAAATCCTCCCCATATGTTCTTGAAATTTTAAAAATTTTAAATTTGTGCATTTAAGAATACACTATTCATAATATTAGATTACGATTTCTCTCAGTGTATGGACCTGTATCTAAAAGATGGCAGATGAACCGCAAGTTTTCCTCCTTCATCTGCGCGGCCTTTAGTCTATGAGTGACTTCTTGGGATGTTACCACCAATACTACTCAAACTCGAGACAAGGCGTCAACATGCTTCATGCGTGTTGCAGCTCGGTGCTCTAACTGGTAATGCGATTATTCGATATGCGATATTCGAGGTAAACTCCTTTCGTTCTATTGTACCCTTGAAAGCTGCGCAATCTGTCACAATTTTAAACGGCAACCCTAACAAATATTCGCGAAATTTCTTAACCGCTCGTACGTTTCCAGCTCGTAACTGCTATACTTTTCCTCGCATGACGTAGTTTTTTTACTATACTAAAATGCTGGATGCATGTGATCATCCTCTATCCCTGCTTGTAACAATACTGCGACCAACCCCACCTTACTCTCATCATGTGTGCAACTCTGTTCGAGCCGTTTCCGAATAGATTTGCAGAACCGGGGTTGTAATTAATGCCTCTTTCAAGCATATGAATGAACTGTGCTGGTCGGGCTCGAATTTAAATGGTTTTGATTTCCGTACTAAGTCGCTTAGTGGCTTTGCTATAGTTGAGTACCTTTCGACAAACCTCTTGAAATATCCGGTTAGCCCCAAAAAGCGTTGTAATTGCAGATCAGTCGTTGGTCCTAAAATTTGGATGTGGCCTGTTGTTTCCCCGTTGATGATCTCACCTGATTATCTTCAATTTCATATCCTAAATACTCCATTCGTCTTACCAGGAACTGACATTTCTCCCACTTTATTTGTAGACAGTTGGCTTCAGCCATTCTAAGTACCTTCTTTATTTTCGCTACGGCTTCTCCCTCTGAATCTCCGTGCACGATTAGGTCATCCATATATATGCAAACTATGTCCTCGAGGCACAGTTGTCTGAAAATATAATTGATATAGCGCCCGAATACCGCAGGTGGATTGCAAAGACCGAATGGTACTTTCAAGTATTCATACTGCCCCACCAATGTAACGAACGATGTATACTTGACCAAATCATCCTCTACATCTACATGAAAAAACCCATTGCTCAAGTCATAGCGTGCAAAAATATTTGGCTGCATATAATTTGTCGACAATAATGACACATTCATTAATGGTCAAGTGTCTACACTAAATTTCAGTAAAGAATGACATATTTTCTTGACAAATTAAAAAAAAAAAATGTTCTCCTTTCAAAATCCTATACACATAAATGTTGTACACAATGCCATTTCATTTTGTATCATGTTTAGTATTTTGGCAAATTTGCTTCATTCTCCACAAAATCTTCGTTTTTTTAGTGACAACTTACTGGATTGAACCTTTCATTCTCGATGTACTGTTAAATAATTTCTAGTTTTCTTATCTGCTATCACTAAACGCCAGAAGGTCGCAGAACTTAAGGAAATATTCAATACTGTTCAAAATGGCCTCTAGTATCAAAGAAGTTTGCCAAATGGCTTGAGAAACTGTTTAGTTTATTTCATATTGACTATTTTTCAAACACATTGGAAACGACATACAGTTGTATAGTCGTCAATTTCCAATTTGTTCTTTAAAAGTTTCATCATTGGCCATATTCCAGAACTTCCTTTAAAAATCATTGAAATGTCACATTTCTAGTCATAATAGACAAATTTGGTTTGCAAAATATTCCAAATACTCCATTTCCATTCACTATACCAAATTTATTTCTGATCGGCCATACCTAATTTAATTTTGATCTGTTAAAAAATGGCCACCCAAAAATTTACTTACGTCATATCCAATTTAGAGTGCAACAAATATCAAAAGCAACCTGGAGCAACATTATTTAACATGATGCAATATAAAACAACCCATCTATTTAGCACAAAACACAGGACGCCACACAGTAAAACACCTTGAAACGTGACGCGACATGATGCAACATTACTGGTGCAATAAGCTGAGAAATAGTGCAACATCAAGCAATATGGGGCAATATGATGCAATACGGTGAAACATAATGTCGCATCATGTAACAAGATGCAACGTTATGCAATATCGAAATCCCCTATACCTGTTTTTAAAACTCGTTCATCCCGAAAAATGGTGCCAAACCCACTGACAAGCCAATATCAAACAGCACCCCAGAAACAAATTTTCTCGAAATCCGAACTCTCCGCAAAAAATTCATATTGGAAATCTCGCCCATTGCTTTCAAATTTTTTCAAAACCGTTTGAGTATAAACATGCTTACAATGGACGCTAGCTCTAGCGGAAGATACTTTAAACGATTTATTTTATTAAAATTATTTAGATAAAAATTAGATAAAATATTACAATTAATTTGATTTTTTATATTTCCACAGGTTTGCACAACTCTACCGCAACACTGGCGATCGAATAAAACTTTACCGATTGCATTTAAAGTTGTCGCACTCGGTGAAGTGTGCGACGGTACCCTAGTCACGGTAATGGCAGGCAACGACGAAAACTATTGTGGTGAATTACGTAACTGTACGGCGGTAATGAAAAATCAAGTAGCCAAATTTAATGATTTACGTTTCGTCGGACGAAGCGGTCGAGGTAAGTAAATCCACTATAAATTGATTCTATTGTTAAATTTCCCCAAACCAAATCAATTTAGTCAAATGCCAATGACGATAAAAAAATATATTGGAAAATTGTATGATTTCGACTAATCAGATTTTCTTTTCATTTCCACAATTTTTATTTCATTTTTTAATCTTAAATTAAATAAAATTTATAACAATGTTGATTGTTAAAAATAGTAATGAAATTAAAACTGAATTTATACTGTGTAACGACGAGTGTATAGGGTTTGGGTGGAACGAACCATTCATGACGAAGAAAACATCTTTACTTTTTGTTTGATTTGTTTCCTGGTTGACTGATTTGAATCTCTTCAATTGTATTTTTCATTCAAAGTACACAAAAAAAAAAGTTTTCTTTTCTTCTGTCATTACGAAATCGAATCGAACCGAGAATAGAAAAGGATATGCAAAACAAGTTCGTATATAAGAAAATTCTGGTCTCCGTATTGGGGAATTGAAGAAAATCAATTTTCCTAAGAATATCTACTTTGTATTTAGGAACAAAAAAAAATTGTTTTGGTTGGATTATTTTTTAATTAATTTGGGAACTTGAAGATTTGTCTACGATGTACAATCTATACGGGGGGAGACTTTAAAATCTTTGAATATCAATGATTCCGAACATGGTAAATGATTAATTCAATTATGAGGGAAATCAATTGAATCAAGTCGAATTCGTATACGCTCTGCTGGACGGACACATATGTATGCGAATCTTAAAGAAAAATAAATCGATTTTTTGCTTTTTCAAATTAAAGATGTGAACCATGGAAAACGTTGCTTAGCAATTTTTGCCACCTTATATATTCTTCTTGTTTCTGCCATTTAGTATTCATACTGGTTGTTGTTGCTAATTTTAAATCTTCTGTCGAGGTGGAATATATAATAAAATATAATGTACAGACACAAAGATATTTTTGTTGAAAATTTTATTATATTTCAAGTTTTTCCATTTTTAATTTTGCTCTCCTTTTTAGAGATGAATTTCTGAGAACATTATGAGAAAAAATCTTGGTACAGTAACTTTGGATAGGTAATGAATATAAGATTGGATTTGTCCGCAGCTTGTTGGTTATATTACTTTATCTTTGTTCTGCCACCTTAGCTTTGGTGCTCGTTTAATTATGTGTAGGTGCAAAATTTTAATTAGATATAATTTGGAAAATGTGGTATTTCAGAATATGCGCCAACTCTTTAAAAATTGGTTGTTAAAAATTTCACAAATATTATTTTGTTGAATATTCCAAATAATAAGAATTGAATATGAAGTAAATATGAATTGAATATAAATTGAATATGAATTGAATCTGAGTTGAATATGAATTGAATATGAATTGAATATGAATTGAATATGAATTGAATATGAATGGAAATGAAATGAATATGAATTGAATATGAATTGAATATGGATTTTACTATCAATTTAATATGAATTGAATATGAATTGAATATGAATTGAATATGAATTGAATATGAATTGAGTATGAATTGAATGTGAATTGAATATGAATTGAATATGAATTGAATATGAATTGAATGTGAATTGAATATGAATTGTATATGAATTGAATATGAATTGAATATGAATTGGATATGATTTGAATATGAATTGAATATGAATTGAATATGAATTGAATTAGAATTGAATATGAATTGAATATGAATTGAATATGAATTGAATATGAATTGAATATGAATTGGATATGATTTGAATATGAATTGAATATGAATTGAATATGAATTGAGTATGAATTGAATATGAATTGTGTTGATTAGAGTAATTTATAGCGAATGCAATCTTCGTGTGAACGCAGTCTTTTCACGTTTGATGGAATGCGTGTGTGTACATAGTTTTTTTTTTCTATTATTCTACATAACCTGAATAAATAACACAACGTGTGGATGTATATTTTAATTAATAAAGTGTGTCTTATTTTCTATTAATAAATAGAAGTATATAGTTGGTAACCACGCTCTACTGCAAAGTAAGCTGATTAACAGGTTCTGGGCCCAGAAATAAAAATGAGTATCGAAGGGGAATCAACTATGCGGTTTCAGAAATTTGACGGAAAAAATTTCAGTCAATGGAAATTTCGATTGGATCTTTTATTAGATAAAAAGCAACTGAAATGTTTTGTTGAAACAGATCTGGAAATATTGACTGCTGATAAAAAGGATGATGAGTTAACAAAAATCAAGAGGAAAGAAGCAAAATGCAAAAGTTTGCTGGCATACACCATAAATGATGAACAGTTAACTCATGTCATGGACAAGACAACAGCCAAAGGCATGTACGATGCATTGATCAATATGTTTCAAGAACAAGTGTGACCAGTCAGTTCATTTTGCGAAAACGTTTATATTCAATGAAATTTCATGGTGGTAACATTAGCGAATATTTGATGCAGTTCTACAATACTGTTCGTGAATTGAAATTAGCTGGTGGAAAATTGGAAGATTTGGATCTCGTGATCAGTTTACTGCTGACTCTTCCAAAAAGTTACAATGCATTGGTGAAATCGCTTGAATCAATGGATGAAACAAAGCTAACATTGCAGTATGTAAAAGGTCGTCTACTTGATGAATCAGCAATGTTGAATAGCGGTACAGTTTTAACACAATCAAAAACTGAGGAGGCATGTGCGATGCATGGAAAGACAGAGGGCATTATTTGTTTCAAATGAGGTAAAGTTGGCCATAAGAAATCGCAATGCTATTCAAAAGGGAAAAATAAATCAAAGTCAAATACATCAAAAAGGGTATTGAGTGCAAACAGTGCATCGAAAGATGGAAATGAAGGCTCTTTATTATGCGCAATTCGTGATGACGAAATTGATGCACTTTCAACGGAGTGTACAAGTGTCAACGAAAACAACAAAGGCAGTGTTGTATTGAATAGCAGAAAGTTAGCATGCGAAAGTACAGTCACACAAGCACACGCTTTGAAAAACAAAAGTGATGATGTGAGAAATGATATTTTTGTGTTGGATTCGGGCGCAACCGATCATATGGCGAATCAAAAGAAATATTTCAACGATTTGAAAGCCATCGAAGAAGTTAATATTTCTACAGCAAAGAAAGATGAGAAAGTCTGTGCGAAGGAGATTGGCAATTTTTTATTCAAAACGCTGTACGAGGGCGATACATCAACTAGAATGATGCAAGATGTTTTATATTCGAGCGGTTTGAAATGCAATCTCATGTCGATAAGAAGCCTAACCAAAAAGGGTTTCAAAATTGTTTTCGAGGGTGATGTTGCTGTGGTTTCGTTTGGTAGTAAAACGATATTCGTTGCGCATGCGGAAGGAAATCTGTACAAAGTCATTTTTCAATTGGAGCGTGATGCATTTGCTGGATTTACAGGTGAGGATAATTTGAAATCAGTCTCACAGGATTTATGGCATTATCGATTGGGGCATCTACATGTTTTCGACATGAAAAAGATGGTCAAAGCTGAAATGGTCGAAGGCATGGATAAAATTGATGTAAACACGGATAACAAATTCTGCGAACCGTGTGTAATGGGTAAAGGTACATGAATTCCATTCAAGAAGAGGCATGTTGCTCGATGAAAGCGCGTTTTGGAATTGATACACACGGACATATGCGGACCGATGCCGCAACCAGCACATGATGGGTCGCTTTATGTTGTGACATTTACGGATGATTATTCGAGAGCGTTAACAGTTTACACCATGAACTTCGCAGTGAGGTGCTTGATAAATTCAAAGAATTTCAACAAATGGCTGAAGCAGAGCATTGCGTTAAAATCTCCAAATTGAAACGAGACAATGGTGGTGAGTATGAATCACATGAATTTGCGGCATATTGCAAATCAAAGGGAATTTAACAGTTGAACACGGCGCCTCGTAATCTAGAAATTAATGGAGTTGCTGAACGTTTGAACAGAAATTTGCAAGAGAAGGCACTGTCGATGTTGGTAGCTGCTAAGCTTGATCGACGTTTTTGGGCAGATGCAATTTGTACAGCAAATTTCATCAGAAATCGAGTTCCAACTGGTGCTTATGGAAAGCAGTTCAAAACAAAAACACCAGCTGAAATTTGGAACGGTAAGAAACCAGATTTGTCATTTGTTCGTGTTTTTGGGTCACCATGCTATAATCATGTGGCAAAAGAAACACGCACAAAGTTTCAACCGAAGGCGTCAAAATGCATTTTCATTGGCTACGCATCAACAAGCACATACCGTTTGTGGGATTTGACCAAAAACAAGGTGGTAGTAGCTCGCAACGTGAAGTTTGACGAAAAATCAATTTTAAATCGATTGAAAGAAATGCAGAATTCAGAGGCGGTAATTCATTTCGATTTGAACAGCAATCCAGTTGCAGAAAATGTGAGTGAGCTGAACGAGACATTGAAACACAGGGTTAATTTGGAAGACACTGGTAACAACGAAGATAATGCCAACAGTGCTAATTTGGATGGCATTGGTAACATCGGTGACCAGATTTTACGGAGTAGCATGAAAGAAAAGCGGCAACCAGATCGATATGGTGATTGGGATTACGAAGCACATTTTGCACTATCGGCACAACAATTTGTCGAGAACAGTCGATTGAGGAGGCAAAGCAGCGTGATGATTGGCCAGAATGGAAGAAAGCAATCGACAGTGAATACGAATCTCTTATGAAAAATGATACTTGGTCTTTGTGCGACTTGCCAAAATGTCGTAAAGCAATATCTGGAAAGTGGGTATTCAAACTCAAACGAAAAGCGAATGGTGATATTGACAAGTAAAAGGCGAGATTCATAGCAAAAGGTTTTTTACAAAAAGAGGGCTTCGATTTCAGTGAAATGTATGCACCTGTAGCTAAATTGTCGACACTTCGCATTTTATTGGCTATTGCTGTACATTTCAACATGCATGTTCACCAAATGGATGTGAAGGGAGCTTTTCTTAATGGCGATTTGAATGAAGAAGTCTATATGTTGCAACCAGATGGATTTAACATGGGCTTGAAGGTTTGCAGGCTGAATAAGGCTATTTATGGCTTAAAACAGGCATCGCGCATGTGGAATGAAAAGTTCAACAAATTCATTCTACGAATAGGGTTCAAAAGATGTGCATCAGATTATTGTTTATACGTAAAGATTGAAAACGCCATTCGCTGTTTCAAACTTTTGTATGTTGATGATACGTTGATTATTTGCGACAGTTTGGAAAAGACAAAAATCATAAAAAGTCTTTTGGCAGCCGAATTCGAGATGACTGACGTTGGAGAGGCAGATACCTTTCTGGGAATGCACATTGAGTATGATCGACAAAAAGAAATCATCAAATTGAGTCAAGCTCAATACTTGAAAAATGTACTTCGTAAATTTGGCATGGAATCATGTAGGCCAACAGCAACGCCAATCAAAAAGGGGCTACATTTATTCAGCTGAAAAAGGAGTTATGGATTCAGAAGTACCGTATCGTGAATTAATTGGATGCTTGACATACGCTTCATTGACAACAAGGCCACATTTATGTGCAGCTACAAAATATTTTAGTCGTTTTCAGAGCTACTATAAGCAAGAACATTTCACGCATGCGAAGCGCATTCTACGATACATACAGGGTACGAGCGATTTGAAACTTATATATCGCAAAAACGAAAACGCTGACATTTTGGTTGGTTACGCCGATTCAGACTGGGCGGGTGTTAAGAATGACTCGAAATCCACTTCTGGATATGTGTTCCAATTATTTGGGAACATGGTCACTTGGGACACTCACAAACAAAACACTGTGAGCCAATCATCGACAGAGGCTGAATATGCTGCATTGGCAGAGGCATTCAACGAAGCAAAATGGATGAAACAGCTGATTGGTGAATTGGGAATCAAAATCAAAGCTGCTATCACTATTAAAGAAGACAATCAATCAGCAATCAAGGTGGCACAAGAGCCAAGAAGCCACAAACGTATGAAACACATTGCGGTTAAATTCAACTTCATACGAGAAACAATTAGCAATGGAATTGTTCAACTCAAATACATTCCAACGGGCAAACAAATTGCAGACATAATGACGAAGGGACTCGGTAAAGTTCAATTCAATAAGTTACGTTGTGATTTAAATTTAGTCTAATTCCAAAGATTATTTGCATTGAATATCTAGTTCAATTTCGTTGAAAGTTTTTTTTTAAAATAAAATTTGAATTTAATATTTTGTTTGCGAAAGATGTTTAAAAGTAGATTTAACATTCTTATTAAATTAAGAGGCGGTGTTGATTAGAGTAATTTATAGCGAATGCAATCTTCGTGTGAACGCAGTCTTTTCACGTTTGATGGAATACGTGTGTGTACATAGTTTTTTTTTTTTCTATTATTCTACATAACCTGAATAAATAACACAACGTGTGGATGTATATTTTAATTAATATACTTTAATTAATATATATATTTTAATTAATATATATTATATCTTATTTTCTATTAATAAATAGAAGTATTTAGTTGGTAACCACGCTCTACTGCAAAGTAAGCTAATTAACAAATTGAATATGAATTAAATATGAATTAAATATGAATTGAATATGAATTGAATATGAATTGAATATGAATTGAATATGAATCGAATATGAATTGAATATGAATTAAATATGAATTGAATATGAATTGAATATGAATTGAGTATGAATTGAATGTGAATTGAATATGAATTGAATATGAATTGAATATGAATTGAATATGAATTGAATATGAATTGAATATGAATTGAATATGAATTGAATATGAATTGAATATGAATTGAATATGAATTGAATATGAATTGAGTATGAATTGAATGTGAATTGAATATGAATTGAATATGAATTGAATGTGAATTGAATATGAATTGTATATGAATTGAATATGAATTGAATATGATTTGAATATGAATTGAATATGAATTGAATATGAATTGAGTATGAATTGAATGTGAATTGAATATGAATTGAATATGAATTGAATGTGAATTGAATATGAATTGTATATGAATTGAATATGAATTGAATATGATTTGAATATGAATTGAATATGAATTGAATATGAATTGAATATGAATTGAATATGAATTGAATATGAACTGAACATGCTTTTTTCAAACAAAAAATTCTGATTTAACTAAGACCCGTTAAAACTCGGAATACATTACCACCTGTCATTATTTACATACACATTTATGTATCTTGAACTTAAATTTAAACAAAATTTATTTCCTTTTTGAACTCACATTCATATTCAAATCACATTCATATTCAATGCTTATTCTACTTATTTCCAAATTATATTTATTTCATATTCAATTCATATTTAAATCATATTCAATTCCAATTCAGTTCAGTTTCAATTCGAAGTACCGTCACGTCGATGGTGGTAGATCTATTTTTTTTTCCTTTGGATGTACGGTATATCGTTTAAACCTTTTGTGCCGTTTAAAATTTAGTTTTCATTAATTAAATTCAGTTCAAGCGCCTTTTTGTACTCAATACTACTGACTTAGTGCTGGATGGAGATTAGCTTTTCCTCATTTCTTTATAATCATCAGCACTTTATAGTGAGCTTCAATTTTTTCTGAATCATTTAGCTACAAATTTTCCTTGCAAAAATTTGCTTGTTATGTTATCAATGCGATTTCTTCGAGTTGCCAATTTTCGAAACCGAACTTTTGATTACCTCGGGAGGTTCTACTATATGCCGGACAAGAGGTGCAGTGATTAAAGCGTTGCACTTGGACTAGGATGTAATAGGTCCCAATTATACTAAAGACAGAAGACCAAGTCGATGTATACATCAATCAATTATAAATCTTGGACACAACCAAAAATAAACTTTATCCAATCCATTTCAATCTAATGAAATTATCAGAATTTAATCCATCGGAAAATTTCAAATCAATTAAATTTTCCAATCAATCCAACATACATACCTAACAACATTTCGATTTTTCACTTTACGTTATGCATGTACATATATTATGGTAAAGCATCAGACGAAAGAAAATCTTACATCAAAATAACATCAATCATTTTCCGGTACTACAAAAATAAAATAAAAAAGAATTTCCCAATCAAAGAGCATATATTTACTCACAAAATAGCAAAAAAGTAAAAGAAGAAAACCCCATAACTAATCAATTTTTAAGCAAATAAATAATAATGAAAATTTCACAAAAACGTACAATATTGTGAAAGTGTTATTATTACAAGGGGGTGGTCGGGCGTAGTGCTGAAAGGGGTTGGCACGATGCAAAGGTGTATAATACACACACACATACACCGAGTAGTTATAAATAAATTTTCCTAACAGATGTGTGCAAACAAATTGTCAATTTTATCGATGATTTTCCTGTTTAAATTAAACAGGAGTTGGGCAATATTATTTGTTTATTTTTATATTGAGGAGGTGGTGGGTTTCGAGAGTATTGGTAAAACTGAGGTATATTATAATTACATGTCAAGAAATTATGTATCCAAATAATTGAATTTATATTATGTATTATGTATTGATTGCATGTTGTTTAGGTTTTTAATATTTGCATATGCCCATATGTACACACACACACGTACATACATAGTTGTTTGGTATATTGAACTAACTAACATGCTATATATTGATAGAAATATTTTTAAATTAACTGGTTACCTCAAACGATTTGTGTAACAAATTCTTATTTATAGATTAATTGGAATTTTGTACAGAGGTAAGATAATTTACTTATATTTGTACATGTTATATCTTGAGGTAAATGAAAATTGATTTAGAATTATTTAACTAAAGATATTGCTTATTAAACCGTAACAACTATATCTGTCCAGATGAATTTATAGCGATACATTGTAACAAGATAACGTGAGGTTGATCCGTTAACTGAAATACTCAGGAACGACTATCTGCGAAAAGTAGCTAGGTAGAGCAAAGTCGAGGGCGGTTTAAGATGGTGCAAATTCTCCACATTCACCAAAATGGATCCAAATAACTATAACCATTACAAAACTATTTTTAACTTTAAATAATCAATCAACTTTTATTAAAATACCAGAATTTATAAACCACGAACTGCGAACTCCCCGTTTGTGCCCACGTTTGTTATATGCCCGCAAACAAGATGTGTGATGTCCGGTCGGTTAGTCTGAAATAATATTTATCTGGCGCACTAAAATTAGTTCATTACAACAAATTTACCAATCGAGACAAAAATAAATCCGATGACGCAATACTTTAAGTAGTATTCATACGATGGATAAAAATCTCGGATTTTTCTATCTCAGATTGTTTTTCAATATTTTTCAACTTTTGTGTATGAAAAGACGCTGTCTGTTATATAATTTACTTGATGTAATTGGTTAAAACGGTTTCTCTTTTAAATGGTAAATACTCAATGTCTTACAGTTTCGATTTACAATCCACACTCGCTTGAGAGAAAAGAGAACGCTAACTTTTCTTGCTTGAGAAGAGTAAATTTCGGTGCAACTTTCGCGGAATATTGTCGAGCATCATCAGTTTCCGGGTAAATACGGATGTAAACATGTTGGCCTAAAGTTAATATTCACCGCTTGCCCTTCAAATTTTATTGTCGCTCGGTTTACCATATGCCGCTTTCAAATGTTCTACTTGTTCTCGTACAAACTTTAGTGGCATAATTCAACGAGCGCAGAAGTTTTTAATTGGACTCACGGTTTATAAAATGTTGGCCGAAGGTGAGGAAAGGCGGTGAGTATGATGCTGCTTCCACTTCCGCTAATGATAAATCACAGTCTGCGACGTATATAGTGCTACTATACAAAAGTCCGATTATTCAGTTCCGATGCACTGCTTTGCGGCAAATGAAATGGTGTCCGGATAGGCCGAACGTCTTGTTTTTTAATAAACTTGTGAGTTGGAACGAAACTGAATCAATAGCATTAAAATTTAACAGTTTTCCCTGGCGAGTACGCGGAAAAGACCTAAACAAATCCAATTATAATTTTTGAAACGAACGAACTGCTTCCATAAATTTTCCCATTTTAGGGGTTATTGAAAAATGTATGGCCTTGGATATTTTTTTTTATCGTTGTACATTTTAACCAAAACAACTGACGTCACAGCCGATCCCACGTTTTATAGATTCCTAAATATGCTGACGACCGCGGTTACTGTACTTGTTTTAGCATAGAGTTGATACAAGACTGTTCGGAATGATTATTTTAAAAGTGAAATATGCAGTATTGCTATTGTCGTATCCAGCCGGTTGTGCAATCAACAGTTTATCGTCTTACAAAGATGCTGATCTCTAGATTACGATTATCTCAAAGAACTAGCATCCATATTTCATGTGTGTATGTTACGCAATATTGAATTTATACGCCTGCAATTTCAGTGACCTTCTAGCCAGATGTCCTGAAAGGTCCATCATACTCATCAGCCACCGCAAACCAGAATGATCACCGGTAACTGTGAATTCAAAACGTTCCACATACGCTCGAATTTTTTGAATATAAATGACTGCCGCATTGCATTCCAACTCAGTTATATATTTCCGCTGAGTCCGAACATCATCATGTTTTTGAAACAAGAGACCTCCGCCTTAATATTTGACAACAAATAAATTTGAATAAAAAATTCGGGCGAGTAATCCGGATGGACTAATACCGAAATGGAGGTTAACGCTTCTTTTAATGACTGAAAAACACGCATTCTGGTTTCAATAAATCAGGTAGGGGTGGAGCGATAGAAGAGAAGTTGACAATTAATCGAGAGTACCAATCGCGCATCCCCAGGAATTGCAGTTGTTTTAAATTGGTTGGTACCGGTTGATTTATGGCTGACATTTTATCGGGGTCTACGGGAATACAACCACCACCGATGTTGTTATCGGTATTTAAGTTGCCTTAGCATGAAATTACCCTTTTCAAAGTTTACGGTTAGGTCTGCCGACTTTAGTTGATATGCTACCAACCTTAATAAGGTGTTCATCGAGTCGATACAACGTCAAATAATGGTAATTGGTACGCAACTTTAACAGATATAGCACTGACCTTTCCGGCGTCGAAGTCAAGCCTAACCTTCCCATTGACATTTTAAACCAGTAATGGTGGCCTCTATGAACCTTCATTCTCCTTTATTGAAACTGCGTTTGAACTGCGGGACAGATAGGATAAAACCATTGTTTCACGAATGTATCGATCGATCGCAGGTATCGATTTTGTGACGAATTAGAGGCGTCTTACCAAAGCCTAATTGGATCGACGAAGCAAGCTGACTGACAGAACAAGATCTAGTTATTCTTGGTATGCTATAACTGCTAGGATAATAAAACTTGTTGGTTATTGCCCTTGACAGGATCACGGTCAAATGTTAGATGTTCCTCTTTTAAACGAAATAAATCAAATAAATCGATAGCTTAATATAATGGTTCAAAAAGGTCGGGTGCGAGATGTAACTGCATAAATTTCTCAATTCCATTTGAGTTGTTGTAACCATCGTGGTTAAGTGGTGCTCTGACACTTTCTATTGAGCTAAAAAGAATATCGAATTCTTGGCCTGAACTACTAATATTTGAACCTGTATCCGGGAGCCCTCACGTCTTACAAGGAAGGGTCTCCAGGTGTCCGGCTCCGATTTCGATGAAACTTTAATATGTTGTAGAGGAGTGGAAAATAAGTGACATGTATTTTTTAAGTGCTCAATCCCCTTCTAAGGGGGGTGAAAACCGCCCTTGAAGTTGGGGGTAAAAAAGTGACTTTCGATAATTTTCCCCAAAAAACATGAAAAAATCTGCAAGTTTTTTATTCCAAAATAGGTATTTCAGAAACTTACATTATATATTATTTTTCAAGAATTTTGGTACTACCTAGGGATGAAACTACTCCTAGGAAGGGGTTGAAAAATCAAAAAAACTGTCTAAAAAATCCAAATTGATGTTAAAAATTCTGGGAAAAATTAATATTACTCCATAAAAAAAAATAAGGTTGATATGTTCGAGGGTTTTTCGAAACCACCCTTTCTCAGGGGGTTAACCACCCCTAGAGACGATTCTGGAAATTCGTTCAGGACATCTGATTTTTTCGACTGAAAGTTCTTTGTCCTCCTCAATTATGATCATTAACATAGATTCTTACCGATATCATTGATGTTTAGGGGTGAAACATCCCCTAACGGGGGTGAAATTTGTAAAAATTGTTAAAAATTCCAAGAAAATTTCGCAATTTGGTGGAATAATTCTAGAAAAAATATATAAGATCGCGAAATTGGGATAAAGGTTTGCATGTTTAAAAATTTCATGAATCATCCGCTTTGAATGGTTTCAACCGCACTTGAATTTGGGGTGTAAGAGCGACTCTCCATAATTTTCCCTACAAAACATGAAAAAATCCGAAAGTTTTTTACTATGAAATACGTATCTCGGAAAGTCAAGATTTTTACTATTTGTTCAAAAATTTTGGAAATCCCGGGATGAAACAACTCCTAGGAGGGGGTTGAAAATCAAAAACCTTGCATAAAATACCAATTTGATGCGGGAAATAGTGGAAAAAATAAATATCACTCAACAATGAAAAACAGGTTTGAGGGATTTAAGGATTTTTTTGACTGGAAGTGTTTTGCTATCCTCTAATATGATGATTACCATCGATTCTTATGACTATCAATGATGTGTGGGGGTTGTCACATACCCTATCGGGAATCTAAAATTTCATAAATTGTTAAGAATTTTAAGAAATTTCTGAAATACGGTCAATTAATTCAAGAAAGTATATACGCTCACGGGATCGGGAATAAATTAAACGAGTTCAAAGATTCCATTAAGCAACCCGTTTTAATGGGTTACCCACGTCTGTATGGAATTTCCGAAATATCGAAACGCAAGGCAATGAGTTTATCATTCGGAATTGATATTTTTATCATGAATATCGTTCCAGGGCTTGAAGTATCAAAATGCGAGTAAAGGAGGCAAACGTTCTGGGATTCCTAGAAAATTTTTCGAAATAAGTGGATTGAGCACTTGAAAAAATACGTGTCACTTATTTTCCACTCCTCTACATCATAATAAAGTTTCATCGAAATCGGAGCCGGACACCTGAGGACCCTTCCTTGTTAGTAAATATCCTTAAGAGATATGGCGTCTGAGCAGTTTTGGATCTATCCATCCCTTTCATCGATAGACTTTCGAACTTTTGACATGACAATGGAAACAATACGGTAAATAATATCTAAACCACAACCGAAGCAAAATACTTGAGTGGCAGGAGCCGTGCAAAGTTTAAACTCGGGGTCTAAAGCTTTACAATTAAAACCTTTGCAGCATGGCCTGGATGCCTTTAGGAGTAGGGCGATTGAACCAACACTTAAGTTGCAATATTTTTACTGTATAGCAAATTTTATTGTTCCAGTAAATGAGTTCGGAAAATATATTCTTGATTTTTATACATCCCGTTTTTGTTGGTGTTTTTCTCTCACATTTAATATTTTTGCTATTTTGCCTTATCCTGAAAGTTGATTTGGAAGTTCTTATGTATGTAGGTCTTACATATCGCACTAATACGTCCTGCTTTCCAGCCGTTGTCACAAGTTGATGTAGCGTACACGGATTTTAGTAAAGCATTTGATTCTATCTGTCATCATAAAGCACTCCAGAGTTTATTCAATTTTGGGTTTTCTCTCGATTACATAAATTGGTTTAAATCATATCTATCAAACCGGTGCCAATTTGTGATAATGGGAAATGAAAAATCAAACTGTATTAAAGTTACATCTGGTGTTCCCCAAGGATCACACCTCGGGCCTTGGATTTTTATTGTTTCCATAGACCGAATAACCGAGATAATCAAAAACTCAGACGTGCTCATATTTGCAGATGATGTGAAAATTTTTCGTACTATTAATGGATTGTTAGATACGGAGAAACTTCAAGAAGACTTAGATAGATTAAGTGAGTGGTGTGATCGGAACTCACTATACTTAAATATTAAGAAATGCAAAATCATGTCTTTCCATCGTAAACGAAATCCAATAATTACTTCATACAAAGTCAACAACGAAGTACTGCAAAGAGTCAATGAGGTTATAGACTTAGGTGTTACATTTGTCGAAAACGCCAGTTTCAATAGGCATATTGAAAATTGTATTGCGAAAGCGAATGCCATGTTCGGATTTGTTAAAAGATGGACAGGTGAATTTAAGGATATCCAAACCTTATGTTCACTCTATTTCGCTTATGTTCGATCTCAACTGGAATACGCTGTAACGGTCTGGAATCCATACTATGCTGTACACATAAAAAGAATTGAAAGCATTCAAAAGAAGTTCCTGATTTTTTTGTTAAAGAAAAGTGACTGGGATTACGACCACAACTTACCATTCCATGAAAATGTGGCTCGCTTACCTCCATACACAACAAGATGCACAGATTACAAAATATGCACGCTTGAAAATAGACGACTTCTCTTGGGAGCAGCTTTTATTGGTAACGTTTTGCTTGGTCACGTAGATTCAGCTTACATCTTGGAAAACATATCAATTCACGTGCCATGCAGAACATTTAGAAACCATAAATTTTTAGCACTTGAACACCATTCCACCAACTATGGAGAAAACAACCCAATTAATAGGATGTCTAAATCTTTCAACTTAATTGACGATGTATTTGACTTCAACTTATCAAAGGACAACTTTAAAAATATCCTTAAAGACTTTTTTCTAAATTTTTAATTGTTTAAACCAAAATTTGGTTTATATTTTTTTTTTTTTTATTCTGTTTTAAAGTTTTTTGTTGTTTTAATATAATTTTAACTATAACTGTAAATAATCTGAAATCATACATGTATATTACAAAATAGATTTCTTTAAATAAATAAATAAATAAATAAAGTCACCTATGAGCAGGTCATTTCTAGGAATTTATTAGCTCCAGCCGTTACCCGTCTACCCCGGATATTATCACACCAGTAATTATCTTCACAGTCAGTACTCCTTACAATTAACCTTCTGTCATTACCCCACTGGTCATTACCCCCTCACTCCTCCATACCCACGCCATTACCCCAGCTCAATTTCCCATCATAACTCCCCTCGATTATTCAGGAAAAGGTTTTTCTAACAAGGCCTAAAATTAGCTACTAGTGTATACATCTCAAAATCGTGTAACCCTAAATAGGAGACATTATTTGGCGAAACTTTATTTGGCGAAATAATTAAAGATTTATCGAGAAGGATGAAAATTTAAATAAAAGTCAATAAAATTGGTAATGTGCGAAAACAAATTGTGTTAAGATATACAATAATTAATCGAATTTATTCATAATGACGGGGGAGGGGGGGGGGGGGAGTGGCGGGTTGGGATAATGACCGAAGTGTATTGACCGAATAGTAATGTCCGGTTGTAATGACTGGCGAGGTAAGCGCTGGGGATTAATGGTACGGGGAGAAACCGATCGAGAGACAGTAATTGGGTGTATAATCAGGGGGGGGGGGGATTACATCTGGCTGGTAATGTTCGGTTACTGAGCCGGACGAAAATTTAAATAGAAATCATTGAAACTTCTATAGTTGGTTAAAAATTAGCTAATACACCTCAAAATCGTGTAGCCCTTATCCGAAACATTTTTAGTTTTGGTGAGACAATTTTAGATGTTTCGAGCAGGACGAAAATTTAAATAATAATCAATGAAATTCCAAAATTAGCCACTTGTGTATTCATCTAAAAATTATATAGCATTGACCCGAGACATATATATTTAGTTTTTAAATAAAAATCGTATGCAAGTCGTAGCCGAGCATTCATATCCGGGAACTTGCCAAAGAAGGATTTTTACCAGCTTGATGGTGAGAATCGTTATAACCATCGTTAAGTAAAGACGTGTTCGTCTCGGTAATCAATAAATAATAAAATTCATAAAAAATAAAAAAAATTAATTTTTGTTTTTTTTGTTTTTGGTTTAAAAATCGCATGATAAGCGATTTAACTAAAATAATATTTTTCTCGTTTTTTGTGCAACAAACACATAACATTGTATTGCTTGTTTAAAAATTGTGAATCTATTAACTGGGGCACCTTATAGGGCCCCAGGAACTGTGACATACTATTTAAAGTGAAATTATAAAAAAAAAAAAAAAAAAAAATGAGTGAAAACAGTGATAGTGAAGTGATAGAAATGGTTCCCATCCACGCTATACACGTGCAATAGATGATAGCATACAGAACTCCGCTATAAAACCATCGAAAATTATTAAACGTTCAGCTATACCGCTGGATACGTAGACCGAGGACCAGCAAAGCCTGACGGATCAAAATGAATATTTATTAAATGAAATTATTCTGCTATCAGGTAGGATACAATTATTGGAAACCCAATTACAAGAAGTACTCGCAACAGTGAAACATAAAGTAACAACCAATAAAAACAACGGCAATCGAAAAAATTGTGGTACTGCCAAACAAGATAATAAAATTGTCCTAAATAATAGCAGCCACAGTGCTAACACCGGTTATAATATTATAACTGGAAATCAATTTGATGATATTGGGATAGAAGATGACCTAGAAAATTTAAGCAAAAGTGAAGAAAATCATAAAAACAACGAAGAAGATGAACCCGTATTTATCCCAGCCTTGAGGATACAAAATAAGAGGAAACACAATAGTAATATCTACTATAATAAAAATCAAAATAAAATTAACGATAATGATAATTCAAACAATAAGAACACAACAAAACATGAAACTGTAAATGATCAAGTTAATAATACTGATATAATAAAAAATGAGAAAATACCACCAATAACTATTTATACTCAAACACCCAATCAAACGGTAATGTTATTAAAATCTTAAAAAGTTACAGATTTCGAAATTAAAAGAATAAATAACAACAAGCATTTATTGTTCATTAAAACAATGAACAATTATAATCTAACAATCGAAAAACTAAAAAATGTTAGTGCTGAATTTTTTACATACACACCTAAAACCGAGAAACCGAAAAACATTATATTAAAAGGGTTATCAGCTGATGAAAACATTGAAGCAATATTACTTGAATTGAAGCAGCATGAATGTGAAGAACTCAAATTCATTAAATGTTCAACATTCCAAACAACGCTAAAAAATCAACCAGGAAAAAAAATACCAATATACATAGTGCAACTATCACCGGGTTCCAATTTAAATAAATTAAGAGATATCAAATTTATAAATTATCAACGAATATATTGGGAGAAACTACGAATCAACCAAATGAAACAGTGCAAGAATTGTCAACGATATGGACACGCAGCTATTAATTGTAATTTACACTATCGCTGCGTAAAATGTAACGAGGAATACTGTCCAGGAGAATGCAAATCTGATAAAAAAAATAATACACAACCATTCTGCGCAAATTGTAGAGAAATCGGACACCCAGCATCTTATCGTGGATGTACAGTATATAAAGGAATACTAAAGAGAATCAAGGAGAATAAGACAGCAAGGGAGGAAAAACAACAACTGCAAACAAAAATATTCAACTCGAGTTATATTGAACCTGGGGTAAATTTCAGTGATATACTTAAGAAAAATTATAAGAGTAACAATGAAAAATCAAATGGATGTAAGGATGATAAGGATAGTGATGGCAACTTAAACCAAATCATACTAAATAAACTGAATAAATTCCAGTCATATATGGTGGAAAACGATAAAAAGTTAGATACACTATTCAACGATATTAACGAGCTTATGCATGGTGAGTAATACATATCTGAATTACAAAGCTTTTAAAGCTAAAATATTTAAAAGATCTATAGTGATTCTGCCACAACCAATTATTGTTACTATATCCGCATTCAGTTATCGATTGCATGTTTAATTGAACACCATAGAAATTATTATTATCTTATAGAAGTTAGCTGTTGTTTTGAAGCATATAAAATCAGATACAGTTATGGCTAGGGTAAATAAATTAAAAATTATTTCAATAAATGTCAATTCAATAATATCGATAGAACGACGTATGAATTTAATTATATTTATCGAAACACACAATCTAGATGTTATATTGCTGTCTGAAACAAAACTCGATAAGAGACATATTTTTAAGATTAAGGATTATTAAGGGTGATTTTTTAAGAGCTTGAGAACTTTTTTTTAAAAAAAAACGCATAAAATTTGCAAAATCTCATCGGTTCTTTATTTGAAACGTTAGATTGGTCCATGACATTTACTTTTTGAAGATAATTTCATTTAAATGTTGACCGCGGCTGCGTCTTAGGTGGTCCATTCGGAAAGTCCAATTTTGGGCAACTTTTTCGAGCATTTCGGCCGGAATAGCCCGAATTTCTTCGGAAATGTTGTCTTCCAAAACTGGAATAGTTGCTGGCTTATTTCTGTAGACTTTAGACTTGACGTAGCCCCACAAAAAATAGTCTAAAGGCGTCAAATCGCATGATCTTGGTGGCCAACTTACCGGGCCATTTCTTGAGATGAATTGTTCTCCGAAGTTTTCCCTCAAAATGGCCATAGAATCGCGAGCTGTGTGGCATGTAGCGCCATCTTGTTGAAACCACATGTCAACTAAGTTCAGTTCTTCCATTTTTGGCAACAAAAAGTTTGTTAGCATCGAACGATAGCGATCGCCATTCACCGTAACGTTGCGTCCAACAGCATCTTTGAAAAAATACGGTCCAATGATTCCACCAGCGTACAAACCACACCAAACAGTGCATTTTTCGGGATGCATGGGCAGTTCTTGAACGGCTTCTGGTTGCTCTCCACTCCAAATGCGGCAATTTTGCTTATTTACGTAGCCATTCAACCAGAAATGAGCCTCATCGCTGAACAAAATTTGTCGATAAAAAAGCGGATTTTCTGCCAACTTTTCTAGGGCCCATTCACTAAAAATTCGACGTTGTGGCAGATCGTTCGGCTTCAGTTCTTGCAGGAGCTGTATTTTATACGGTTTTACACCAAGATCTTTGCGTAAAATCTTCCATGTCGTCGAATAACACAAACCCAATTGCTGCGAACGGCGACGAATCGACATTTCACGGTCTTCAGCAACACTCTCAGAAACAGACGCAATATTCTCTTCTGTACGCACTGTACGCATTCGTGTGGTTGGTTTAATGTCCAATAAAGTAAACTGAGTGCGAAACTTGGTCACAATCGCATTAATTGTTTGCTCACTTGGTCGATTATGTAGACCATAAATCGGACGTAAATCGCGAAACACTTTTCGAACCGAACACTGATTTTTGTAATATAATTCAATTATTTGCAAGCGTTGCTCGTTAGTAAGTCTATTCATTATGAAATGTCAAAGCATACTGAGCATCTTTCTCTTTGACACCTTGTCTGAAATCCCGCGTGATCTGTCAAATACTAATGCATGAAAATCCTAACCACAAAAAAATCACCCTTTATAATAAGGGATGATCGAAAAATACACGGTGGTGGGACAGCTATAATATTAAGAAACAATATACAATATGAACATATAAATTTTACCAATTCATATATAAATGCAATTGAATGTACAGGGTTATCCAATTCGAGGTTGATAAAGTAGAAATCTGTATACCGACATCTGTCAAAGATAAACGTCAAGTACGCTGTCATTTATTTAGTTGACATTCTGCCATTTAAGAATATGGAGCATTTAACAATCGACCAACGCGTTAAAATTATTAAATCTGCTGATGCTGATTTTTCGAACAAAATTTTCTTCACTGATGAAGCTCATTTTTCGCTTGGTGGATACGTTAATAAGCAAAACTGTAGAATTTGGGGCTCAGAAAATCCACAATTGATTGTAGAGAAGCCATTACACCCGGAAAAAGTCACTGTTTGGTGCGCATTGTGGTCTGGTGGTGTGATTGGGCCGTATTTTTTTGAGAACAACCATGGACGAACCGTTACCGTCAATTCTGAGCGCTATGGCCGCATGTTAACCGATTATTTTTTTACGAAAATCGAAGATTATGATCTTAACGCTATGTGGTTCCAGCAGGATGGAGCAACCAGTCACGTAACACGAGCAAATCGAGATCTTTTGCAAGAGAAATTTCCTGGACGTTTGATTTCGCGATTGGCTGATGTCAATTGGCCTCCAAGATCCTGTGATTTAACGCCTTTGGATTTCTTTTTGTGGGGCTACGCGAAAGATCGTGTTTACGCAAACAATCCTCAAACTCTTGACGAATTGAAAACTAATATTCGTAAGTTAATGGCCGAGATACCGCCCGAAATGTGCCGAAAAGTCATTGAAAATTACCTCAAAAGAATCAAGGCCTGTAAGAAGTCCCGTGGAGGACATTTGAATGATATCTTGTTTAACTAAAAATGGCAAGGATCACTCTGTAAAATAAATTAATATTTAAATTATATAAATGTAAAAGCTTAGTTATAACTAAAATCAAAAAAATCAAAAGAAATCCAAATTATAATATTAATCAATTGAATCATTTGCAATCTATCATAAAAAATCTAAAAAACTTAATAAAGCAAAATATAAGAATCCAAATATATAAAGTATATGGAGAAACAAAATAACTAAAATACAATTAAATAGCAAAAGAAGTGTATTTATTAATATCAACAGAATTTTCAGACCAAAAGATGGCATATCTATAGACAATATTACTATCAACACAAAACATAATTACGATACTAAATTCTTAAATTTCAATCCGAAATATACGATTAACCTAAACGATAGAATGATTGATTGATTAGAATGTAGGGCCAAGACTAAGCAAGGATCCCGGATACGCCGGGCCAACCGTACACCCCTTTTACATATAACAAGATGGAGGGATAGGAAAGGTTGTTAGGTATGATAGACTTGACCCGGTTACAGACACCTGAGTAGTCAATAGTTAGTAAAGCACAAGACGGCACAATTATTTTTGTTCTTCGGCATATAAATAAATCAGCAATCAACATCCTAAAAAGTAATTGATTAATTAGTAAATGTCCTGAAATAAAATTTCATTATTATGAGTGATGAAATTTTATTTAATACCATTTCCTTATATACATTTACAATAACGCGACGCCAGGCCCTCCACACACCTTTATTATAGCATTTAAAAAAATTGATAATCAATAATGTTGGCATCTTAATGGTACGAGTAAGTTTCCTGAAATAAAATGTCATTATTATGCGTTAGAGAATCATTATTTTGTACGATATATTTAAATTGTTCTTGAATAGAATAAATGTAATGTAATGTAATGATTATTATAACTAAATTAATTATAATTTGATTGTCGTAAAACAAATAAAATAAAATAAATCAAATCCAAATATTGTAGAATCAAACGGATGGATCCCCTCTTCAACTGATAACCTTACAATCCCTAATAAACTAATAAACCAATATGTTTATTAATAAAAATTAAAATGAAACAAAGACATCTGGTTTCAAAAATAGCTAACCTGGAATCTATAAGGTAATATATCAATAATGAATATGTATAATCAACCCGATACAATTTATTCCCAATCAGAATTAAATAAAACTATTAAGCTAATCAAGAATCTGTAAGATGACAGAATTAGTAATAAGTAGCTATTAGAAAATAATCTAATTAAAGAAGTGCCATTGATCCCAAAAATACAAAAAACTTCTATGTATCAATATTTGTTTGATTATAAATTTTATTGTATAGCCTCCAAGCCAAAAAATAAGTCAACCCATAAAGTTTCCCTCCACCGACACTTCAATGTTACATATAGCCATAGTCATTAAATCTATTAAAATAAAACCAATTGTCGTGAGACAAATTAAATCTTAAATATACAATTAAATTAAATTAAAATAAGAAATAAAATTTCATTAGTATTAACAATGATTAAATATTATTCTAAACCAAGGTGAATAGCCTTGTTGTTATGAGACTTAAAAGACTCAGCTTCCACTTCCATCTATATCTGAACCTCCAGATTATTTTATTATTTTAAATTATAGTTAATGAGTTAAATAATAGATGACTCTTTTTAATTAGTTGAAATTTTTCTTCAATTTACCGTAATTATCTTGCTCTAAAAGCAATGCTACACAAGAATAATTCCCTTTAGCTAAATGGAAAAAAGTCAATAATAGCAAAAAATCATATATATTAGCTGTTCAGGCAAAAACTTATTTATCCCAAGAGTATTTATTCCTCGACGCTTACAAAATAATAAAGCTGCAAATAATAAAAATGTAGTCATTACGGCTTCAAAATTCTTCTGTAATCAAAAATGTTCATTAGAACTAAATAAATTAGCTTAATCAGGAACTGCAATGAATAATATAGTATTAATAATAAACACCTGATAAAGGGGTACCGAACTAAAAAAGTCCGAATCAAGAAAGTTCTCCAAAAATGAAGCAAAAAAGTTGATTTTTGTATGAACACCAGCAACTTATTTTAATTCATATTTTTTACTTAAAATTATGAATTAAAAAAAGCGATTTAGAAAAAGGAGAAAACTCAGAAATGAATTAACAAAGGCTTATACTATTTCATTTTTAAAACACGTACCCTAACTTACCTTCAAAATGAATTAAAAAAGGCACATTCTATTTAAAATTTAAATTTAAATTCCAAAAAATTTTCATTAATGAAAATAATAGTTGCATGGATTTACATTGATTAGTTATAAAATATAAATATAAATAAAAAAGGCTTATATTATTACATTCTTTAAACATTTATATTAATTCATTTTAAAAGTGAATCAAGAAATGCCCCGCCCAAATTCGCCTTATCGAACTCTTTCATTTCTTCTTCAACTCCGATTTCAATTCATCCCCAAAGCGAATCAAAAACACTTATTTTAATTCAGAAAAAAACCCTTCAATTCAGACCCCTTTAATTCATGCAGGCCCTGATAAACCTTGATAACCCTAAATTGCTCATTATATAAAACATAATAAATATAACAATTTAATACTCAAACGGTGAATAATTGGAGGTACGAATTAGTAAAATTAGTTAATTTCTGAAATCAAAATGTGGAAAGAATCATTTTCATAAATAATCTTAGTAAAATGTACCAAGAAAAATATGTAATGTAGATCCAGGAGTGCTCGCTACCCGCTTCTCTAGAATGCAAAACCAACACACTGCATCCCATAAAGTTATTTCCCAATCCCAATAGATGAAAACTCAGCGATCGCCCGTTAACATCAATATAAAAGAAAATTTATCGCAATACACATCCACCGTATCCTCGCCGCCCCTGTGTAAATTGATCACACAAAATGAAATGAAAAAGCAAAAAATCAATGAGAAAAACATTTACACTACCAAGCACAAAAAGTAAAAATATAATAATTATGTAATGACATAAATAAAACAAAATGAAAACAAAAGTCCCCTGATCTTGTATATTTTTCGTTCGTACCCTACCGGAAAATGTTCATCAAGACAACACAAGTGAACCTCTCGATGAAACCCTGGTCCAAAGACACGCTGCCATTATTTTCCTCTCCGTGAGAAAGTTAAAACCATGTATTGGGCGCTCCACTGAACCAAACAACGAACTTGTTAATAAAAGTCACTAGTGGAGAGGCCACTATTACCCCTCCAACGGCAAAATCCAGCCGCACTCAGAGAAACCATTCAATCCCGTAACCTGCACAAACATGCCACTCTAGTAAAAATTGTAGAAATGATTAAACACACAACTCTAATTTACCCCTGGCAACTCTTTAGTTCAACCATGAGATGCTACCCTAATAACATAAGAAATCAATAGCAATTCAATACGTGTACCTGAACCAAAAGTGACCTACAAAGTGAAGACGTGTGCTACCTTACAGTCAAAACACAAAGCTGTGTTACTATTAATCACAAATCACAAAGAACCACTCAAAATGCACCCCAACAGATTACAGCACACTACTTACATGAATTTCCGTAAGAACGACCCTATTACTATCTCATTGATTTCTTTACAAAAATCGTCGATGAATTCATCGATGCGTTATATAGCAAACTACCTATGAACACCCCTCACTAGATCATGTAAAACTTCATCAAATATATAAACGACTCTAGTCCCGGGCACAGAACAAAGTTCATTTGAGACATCATTGAATGAGTCATGGTAAACTCATCGATGAGTTCATCGATTCCCTTCCAGTAGGGTAATCAATACATACACATCCATACAAAGCACAGCCGAAAGCATATAACAAGCTTTGTATATACATTGTAAAACCACATTTTTGGTAGTATTGAATCGACGAGTTCACCATGACTCACTCATTGAAGTCTCAAACGAACTCTATTCTGTGCCCGGGACCAAAGTCACCCATACACTTAATGAAGTCTTACATGATCCAATGAAGGATGTTCACAAGTAGTTTGCTATATAACGCATCGATGAATTCATCGACGATTCTTGTAAAGCAGTCATCGAGATAGTAATAAGGTCGTTCCCACGGAAATTCATGTAAGTAGTGTGCTACAATCCACTAAGGTGCACCTTGAATGGTTCTCCATGATTTGTGATTAATAGCAACACAGCTCTATGCTTTAACCATAAAACAAAACACGTCTTCACCTTGTAAGTCACTTCCAGTTCAGGTACACACACTGAATCACTATTAATTTCCCATGCTATCAAAACAACATCCCATAATCAAACCAAAGAATCGCCAAAAGTAAACCAAAACTGTGTGTTTAATCACCTCTACAACTCTTACCAGAGCAACACGCCTACACAAGTTAAAAAATTAAATGGTCTCTCCGAGCGCAACTGGACTTCACCGTCAGAAACGTAACAATAGCCTCTCCACCAATGACTCCCATTAACAAGTTCACTAGTTGGCTCAGTAGAACGCCCAATACACAACTTTAACCCTCTCACGGAGAGAAAAATAATGGCAACACATCCTTGGACCAGAATTTCATCGAGAAGTTCACCTATATTCAATTGCTTGACTCACAAAAAATTCAGTCACATACAATCAAATAAAACTTGAAGATCCCTCAACACTAAATCAAAAATTTATGTAATTCGTATGATTGTGAGAGTTTTCGCGTTACTGTGTTTGAGGCTTGATGAACATTTTCCGGTAGGGTCCCGCTATATACCTCCAATACTAATTTCCATACAAAATATAATGTACGTCGTACGAGTAAATAAATATAAAAAACAAAAGTTAGAATTCAAAAGTACCAACGAAAAACAATCGTCGCAAAAAGAACAACAAAAATTGTTATCGAGTGTAATAAAACAGAATAACAGAATCGAAAAACAATACTCAAACAATACTACCACCATGAGAATACTAGTACTCTACACCTTTATGAGTTATAGAATACAGTAATCATTTTATTATATACTTAAAATTTATTTGGAAAAATATATGTTAATAATTAATATGTATTAAAACGTATTAAAACAATGGAAAACATGAGAAAACACTTATCTTATTCATCCTCTGGAATCAAAAAAGTCCTATACATATTGAAAAATTACATACATACAATGCGTATGATGCATTCAAACAAAGGTATCAAAATACATATAAACGAAATTGTAATATACATATTCTACGCCATTGCAAGCGCATCACACACAAATTAATATAATATAACTATTCAATATGTATCTTATTACGGCTTCAAAATTCTTTAAATCACACAATATATTATTTATGTCTATGAACACTTAGATATATATTATTTAATTAATTAGTTAATTAAAACACATTTAAACTATTTATTTTTAAGTATTTAGAGGAGAGACAAAAAAACACGTCTTTCCTCTACGACGTTCAATCGCCGACCGATTAACCTAAACGATAGAACGAGAATTAAAAATATTGATAGTGATAATGTTGAAGTACTTCAGACAGCAGACAAACTGAATATAATAGCGGCCTATTTAGAAGAGCAAACTAGGAAAAATACAGTATCGTATCACAATAGTAAAGTAAATGAATTTATGAACAAACTACAACATCAAAAAAAATGAAATCATTTACAATAATACTCCAAGTCAATTCTATAAACAAGAATTCAAAGTTGAACGTACATCTGACAATATCGATCCAATATGAGTAACTGATGGTCTATATACGACAGAAACTGAATTAGAAAATATATTCAAAAATCTTAACAACAAAAAGTCCTCGGGGTTTGATAGAATACCAAATATCGCTCTGAAACATTTGCCTAGCTGTATGATAAGACAATACTGCATACTTTTTAATAATTTATTAAATAACACTCATTTTCCAATGGAATGGAAACTTTCGAAGGTAATCCCCATCAAGAAAAAAAATAAAGATGAAAAGTCTTATAAAAATTATCGTGCCATCACCTTAATGTCTAACGTGAGCAAAGTATTCGAAATTGTCTTACATAATAATATTATGCTACATGTAAAACAACATAACATAATGCCAGATAATCAGTTCGGATTCCGATATGCCCATTCCACGGTACATGCGATAAACAAACTGACCTCTGACGCCATATACAGCTTCAATAATGCAAAGGTAACAGGAGCACTACTAATAGATATAGAACGTGCGTTTGACTCCGTATGGATCGAAGGTTTATTGTATAAATTGTATACAATAAATTTAGCCCTAGTGTAATTTATATGTTAGCTGAGATGTTATCAAAAAGGAAATTTGTAGTAAGTAATGGGGTATACTCTACAGAAAACGAATTTGAATTAAGTTCTGGGCTGCAGCAAGGTACAATTTTGGCACCAATTTTATTCAGTTTGTTTGTGGCGAGGTTACTTAAGAAAGATACATTAAATTCAAGTAAATGTCAAGCATTAGCATATGCCGACGACATAATTATCTACTCGACTTCTAACAAAATTAATACTATTGAAAAAAACTTGCAAAATTCACTAAATGAAATAAAAAAGTATCTGATTGACTGGAAGCTTCAAATAAATCTAACTAAATGTGAACTAATATTATTTAGGACTCCGTTAAATCAATTAAATCATAATATTAGAAAAAATTGGAATAAAATTTGTATTAAAATAGACAATAAGAAAATCAAACAAAAAACCGAAGTAAAATATTTGGGATTGAAATTAGACCAATACCTTTATTATGATAAACATATTATTACACAATTGGACAAAGCTGGTAAAGTATTTGGAATGCTAAATAAATTATTCTTTTCAAAATATTTGAATAACGCAGTAAAATTAATTTGTTATCAAGTGATTATAAGACCACTTCTCACTTACGTAGCACCAATTTGGTTTAATATATCATCTGCCCTGATGGGAAAAATCAGAATCTTTGAACGAAAATGCATAAGAATATGTTTATCAAAATATAGGAAAATACAAAATCCAAAACATTTAATTTCAAATCAAGTAATATACAACTCGATTAATTTCGACAGAATAGATTTATTTATAATTGAGATTATAAGAAAACATATATTAAGGGCCACCACAAATACAGAAAACTCCATGATTTATGCGCCATATCTAATGGACATGACCATATATAAAAGTAATATTGAAAACAAATATCCACCACCGGAATCCTTCTTATACCTCGATCA
This sequence comes from Nephrotoma appendiculata, assembly GCA_947310385.1. Lineage (NCBI taxonomy): Eukaryota > Metazoa > Arthropoda > Insecta > Diptera > Tipulidae > Nephrotoma > Nephrotoma appendiculata. The sequence goes on from OX371225.1 coordinate 62,003,118, forward strand.
AAACGCCTTTATACAATCCGAAAATGCAATACCTATTATATATCATATAATGAGAAGAAAAAATAATAAAGCGATCAACCCGAGAGAATTGATAGAACCGGGCCTCTTCAGATTTAATAAAAGCCTGTCTAATAAATCTATAATGAAATATTATAAAATATTACAAAATATTGGTGGCTAAGCCACAACAATAATTAACTCTTTCATAAAATAACCACAACCAAATCAATCTAGTCATTATTTTAACCAATCATAAAGTGGGATATTTTTTTTGTGCCAGCCCTTTTTATATCCAAATAAAAAACTTAAAATACACAACTACTTTAGCAATATAAAGTATATTATTCAAAACAAACATACAACTAAATATAAAGATAAAATCAAAAATTTATAAATATTGAGAGTCAAAAAATATTGCCTTGTTTGACCATAATAATTTAATTTATTAATAAAATTAGAGTAAGTTTTTTTTTAAGATTATGTTTAAACTTACAATTAAGAACAAAAATGTAAAAATGCAAAATGCTGGAAAATAAAACAATAATTTATATATAAAAAAAAAACAGCTTGATGGTCTAAAATTAGCTTCTAGTGTATATATCTCAAAATCATGTAGTTCTAATCCGAGACATTTTTAGTTTTAGTTTTATCGAGCAGGTCAAAATCTGAAATAAAAATCTATGGAATTCCTAGCACAGAGCTAATTTTCGGGAATTTGCCAAGACATAAATTTCTTCGAAGCTCGTGTAAAATTTGCTACTTTAAAATCATGTAGGCCTGATCCTAGACATTTTAGTTTTACCGAAATAATTTAGATTTATCGAACGGGACAGAAAAAAATAGAAATTCCTATCCTAGATTATTTTCGGACATACCGTGGAACGAGTAAAGTTTTTCGAATTTTGTATTAATTTAGCTTTCAAAATATTGAAAATTATGTAGCCCTAATCCAATCGATTTGAGGTTAATTTTAACTACAAGTTTCATAAATTTGCCATACAGCTTGTAGACGTTGATGTGAGTGTATGTGTTAAATCACTTAGGGGTGCCATTTTAGGATAATACTAAATAGGGCTGCAGGTTATTTTCATCGGTTGTAAGGGAGCAAGATAATGTTGTAGTACTATAATCTTGGTCCCTTACAAGTGAAACCGATGAGAATAATCTGCAACCCTATATTTAGTATGTTACAGGCTGGCTACTGCCAACCTGCAGATATTCACTAAGCGCATGCAGAGGCCTCCACGGTGATCTTTTGCCGGCTACGTTCTCAGGGAGAAGTGCGAAGGGTCGTGGGGTTTGAGGCATGCATGGCTCCTGGCTTACACCGTGATGATTACAGAAAGTTAAGGGAACGCAAATAATAATAATAACCCGGATGTTCCGCCGAAACTCGTCGGCCGGAACCTGAGGAACGAACAGCAGATAATCCAAATAATAAATAAATAAAAAAAATTATAACGGAAGAGGTGCCTTGGTGCGCGCATCCATCCGAATTCAAACGGGGTCGAGCCCTGGTTACGGAATTGGATGCGGGCACCAAGGGACCGCAAACACTAAACCGACACAGAGGGAGTCTCCGCTCCCATCATACCGACCGAAAAATAATTTAATAATTCATTTTATTTACAGGAAAACAAAAAAAACAAAAGGAAACAACTTCCCGAAAAAAAGGAAAGGGAGGGAACGAGAGAGAGAGAGAGAGAGAGAGAGAACAATATGCATCGAGCGTGCACCCGCTGTGCGGCGCTCGATTACAAAATTTAAAAATTTAATATAATATAAAAATATATATAAAAAAAAAAATAAAAATCGAAAAAGTTTAAATGCAAAAAAATAAAAAAATTGTACCTTAATATATATAACCAAAATTACTGGTGCGGCCTTGGTGCCGTCATGCCACAGGTGACCTTCCCACCCGGACCGTTGCGGCTTTGGTGCCGTTAAATACTTCGGCCTCGACTGGCCGCCAAAAATAACTTGGGCGTTGGCCACCCGTATTTTGCGACCTTGAGTGGTCGTACGTTGCGGGGCCTTTCCCCTATACCAAAAATAAATACCAATGGCCGGCTGACCACCCGTATTGTTGCGGCCGACCACCGATTAAAATACAATAGTCGGTTGGCTACCGTAACGTTGCGGGGCCTTTCCCCGATACCAATAATAATAAGCGGCCAGCTGAGTATTACAATTTCTATCAAAATAACTGAGCGTTCACCAGATAAAACTGCCGTTACGTCCGCCCGCCGAAATTATAACTTGCAAATAGCCACGTTGCTGACCACCCGTATGTTGCGGTGTATCTTTTGTTTTACCAACGAATCAAATAAATCGACTTATAGCGGCTGGTGATGTTGCTGCACTTGCGCCGTTATCTGAATGTGATTGAGCCTCCTATCGAATGCTGCTTACTTACACAAAGCGCCTCGGTAGAAATTAAGTTGCAGCCAGCCGCTCTAGTACTCAGCACAGCACACAATTTTTCACTTTATTATTATTTCAACAACACAAAAAAACTTGAGTATTTGTATAGCAACGCAAACCGAATTTTTTTTAATTTGCTTTTATTCATCAAACAACTGTGGTGTACAATCACCACCACCACACAATTATACAATTTTTTTTTTTTATAATACCAAATATTGAAAATTTTATTTTAATTTATTTAATATATATAAAAATATTTTTCCTTATATTTAAATAACTAATATGGCCTGAAGCCAAGCAAAACTTATTTTTTTTTTTTTATATCACCACTCAAATCAAAAAAACACAACTTGATTTATTGAAAATCACAACTCGAATAATGACAACCAAAAAACTCTCACGCCGCACAGCTAGCAAAACGTTCTAGAAGAAATGAATCTCTCTTCTCTGTCTCTCCTTTATATCAAATTTTCGTTGGTACAAAAGAGAGACATATAAGAAAAAACATTTTTTCCAAAACGTTTTACTTAGCACACACTCGATGCGCATTGCTCTCTCTCTCTCTCTCCCGTCTTCTCTTCACCTCTGCGCCACCAAACGATGGGGAACAAACCAAAAGTCGCGGGTGCGTTCAGCGCACAATTTAACAGACAAACACAGAGGTGAATAAAAACATAAGAGAAGATGGGCGAAACGAAGACAACAACCGGGGTGAATATAATAACACAAAAATCGTCGTTGCGACCATACAGTCGTAACAAGAATTACCTTAAAGTAGCACCCAATGTGATTTAGGACGTAAATCCATTCAAACGTCTGGATCACTAAGTGAGCTCCATGATAAATTCATGAAACTTATTGGTTGTGTCAGACTATTATCCTTTTTGCTTATTAGTGAAACTGATGAGAATAACGTGTAATGTCATAGACACACTGTTAGTTTCGTAATTATGATTGACTCGAAATCATGATTTCGCACTAGTGTGTCATGTTTAACTATACATAGTTTCAAACTAAATTTGAGCTCAGTTTTGAAATGAGATATTTTTTCTCATTTCGATGCATTTTGGTGCTCACAATGCCGAATACATCAAAAATTGTGATTCCTGACACTTACAGTTTACCAAAAAAGATCTAGTTTCCTTTGAGTTTTTTATGAATAATTAGTTGGCTAGAGCAATTTTTTTCTGTACTGTCAATATAAAAGTCAATAATAATGCCATAGACTGGTTCCATAACTATAACTATAATTTTGAGATCAGATTTCCTAAATGAGAACTCAAGACACTATACAATTTCGTTTGTCTATTCATTTCTTTTTAATAGTAGGCAAAGGCAAAAATGTCAAGATTGGCATTTAAGTGACTTTTAAATTGACAAAATGACTTTTAAAATAAACACATAACAGAAAAAAAATTGTTCCCGTCAACGAAATATTTGAATGACAAATACAAAACTCAAAAAAACTAGAATTGCTTGGTAAACTATTAGTGTTCGGAATCACCATTTTTGATGTATTCGGCGTTGAAAGTACAAAAATGCCTCTGAATGAGAAAAAATATCTCATTCAGAAAATATGTATAAACCTATTTGTAAATCATGGTAAGCCATGACACATTACAACGAAATCATGGTTAACTAAAACAAGGGCGCGTATTCTTGAAATCGGTGAAAATTTCCACATGTGGAATATAATTTGCTTCAAATTTCTCAAATTTGTATACAAGTTTTCTATTATTTATTACCCTACTAAGGGAATAATTCCGCATCGATTTAGTCAGTCGGAGTTTTTCCTCTAGTAGGGAAATATACCGGGTGTTTCTTTTAAACTGAGACGATCCAATATCTCGAAAAATAGCCACTCTACGGAAAAAATGTCCATAATCAAAATTTAATCATACCGCGGAGGAAATACATTAGTAAAAAAAATAGTCCCCCACCCCTCGCTCTGTAGGTGGGGCGGGGGTAACTTTTAAACTAAGATAGGAAGCCATATTTTTTATTGCAGGTACGGATTCTACGACTAAAAGTACGTATGATTTGAATGAAATATTTTGTTCGGTTCATGATAGATGGCGTTGTAATCGACGAAATTCAATTTTTTCAATTTCTTCTTCTTAAGCGCTAGTTATTTAGCCGAAAACGAAAATAAAACGAAACGGACCGAAACGAAAGACAAATTTGTGATGGTTATATAGACGAATCGGTTATTGACGTTTTACATTTTGTGTTCTGTGCGTATTGTGTATAAATATAAAAAAAACAAATAAAGTGGATTTTGAATTTTATTTTTAGTGGTCGATTTAATTAAAATAATTAAAAAAAGAAGAAAATGCTGTATGCGTCGTTGGGGGGTTCGCCCCATTAATAGAAACCGGGATAAAATTGCATTTTTTAAAGTAATTTTCTTAAATATGAAGGAAAATGATCCCGAGCAGTTTTTTAAGTACTGCAGGATGAGTGCCGATACGTTCGATGTATTATTATCATTAGTGAAAGATAAGCTGAAGAGAGCGTCAAAAAAGGCAATTATTCCAGAAATGAAGCTGGCCATAACCTTAGTGTAATTAAAAATTTTTATTTTTTTAACACTGAATGCAAATCAAAATAACTATTTTCATTTTAGCTATCTTTCACAAGGAGAATCTGTGCAGTCTGTGGCGTGGTGTTACCACCTGGGGAAAACCACGGTTAGGCAAATTGCGCTTGATACATGCATCGCTATTTACGGTGCATTAAATATAACGTATCTCTCTCCTGTATCAACACAGGAACGGCAGAGAATTGCCGACGAATTCAACTCAAAATGGAATTTACCAAATTGTATTGGAGCTATTGATGGCAAGCATATTGCTGTACGGCTTCCACCTAACTCGGGGTCTGAATACTATAATTACAAACATTTTTATAGTGTAGTATTGATGGCTGTATGCGACGCTAATTATAATTTTACCATGGTCGATGTTGGATTTACAGGTAGCGAAAGTAATGGTGGGATTTTCCGAAGATCAATATTCGGTCAAGCTGTAATCGGAAAAACATTAAATATTCCAGAATGGAAACCTCTTCCGAGTACAAATGTACAATTTCCACATTATATTATAGGTATGCCGCTTAAAAATGCATGCAGATGTAAAGTTATACATATTATAATTTATTTTAATTCAATTTTAGGTGATGCAGCATTTCCTCTAATGGAAAATTTAATAAGACCATATCCTGGTAGGTTTCTCGCGAACGATAAACTTATCTTTAACTATCGGCTCTCGCGCGCGCGACGTACCATTGAAAATGCCTTTGGAATTTTAGTAGCTAGATGGAGTATTTTGTTGACAACACTAAACGTAAGGCCTAAAAATGTTACTCATATTGTGTTAGCCATGGTTTGCTTGCATAATTTTATTAAAACTCAAGAAACTACAAGACCGTTAGCGCAATACTGCCCAATAAATTTTGCTGACACTGTATCGGCAAACGGAGGGACAATGGCGAGAAGAGATACCATCTCTAATGTCAGTTCATCGTATGGCTCAAAACCGATCAGTAAACATGGCATATAAACTACGAGACGAATTAAAAGATTATGTCAACGGTGTTGTATCTGTTCATTGGCAAGCTAACCTATTTCAACACAATAATTAACTAACACTTTAACATTGTTGAATTAAATAAATAAAAAATATAAATATTTTTTTTATTTTGAAAATTCTTTATTTTTATTGAGAACGTAATTTGTTATGTGTAATATGACCTCATCATGGCCGTGTGGTAGAAATTATTTAATGTACGACTTTATAAAGGAACAAAACCTGTCGACAGGATCATCATTGGGCGTCGGGGCTGTGGTTGCAAATCACTTTCACATTTCTTCTTAATAAGAGCTATGACTTCGGTCAAATCATCGTCCCCTTTTCTTTTTGATGCTGATTGGGAAGTATGTGTTTCGGTTGAACTTGAATTAAACATTGTTGAGTCGCAGCCATCGTATTCAATTAAATCATCAAAATTTGTTTCATCATCATAGTGCTGAAGAGTGGACGACCGGCTATAGTTCCCCTTAGTTCTGTTTAATAAAAATAATTTAGAACATACTTTTAAATAATAGGAAAACAATTACATTGTACTTCGAAGATAATCCTTTAAGAACGATACGTTGTCAAACAAACACCAACTAGACGAAAACGAACTCCCAGATCCAGATGGTTGGTTGAGTTTCCGCATTTCTTTTTGAAATTTATCACGTATATAAGTCCACTTTTTTTTTTACTTCGCGGGGATCTATAATAATTAAAATTTAAGAACATTTATTTATAATTATTTATATGATTACTTACCGTTGACATTCATATCTTTTGCTATTATTGACCACAGGTTATCCTTATGTTTATTATTTTTATACAACTTATGCTTTTTGTCGTATATTTCTTCATATTTTCGAACATTTTCTATTAAAATCTCCGAATCAATTTCAGGTACATCTGCCATTTTAATTTTTATGTGTTTGACGTTTGATAAAAAAACAAACCAGTAAACCAAATCACAAATATAAATCACAATTTATGAACATTACAACAAATACAATCAATCATTGTGAACTTCGACCGAAAACGAAACGAAATGAAATTGAATTGAATCAATCTATAAGTTCGTTTTCGTTTCGGTTCGTCTATATAATTGTTCTAATACATTTTCATGCATTCAATTCATAAGTTTTGTTTCGGTCCGTTTCGTTTTCTTTTCGTTTTCGGCTATATAACTAGCGCATTAGAACACACGCATTCGATTCTGCTATACGTTTGAAATAAAAAACATCACGTTTTCATTGGAAATACTCGAAATTCGTCATCAAAACAATTTATTAATGTAAATGGCAGGTGAATAAAATAATTTTAGCTTAAAATAAGTGTTCAAAATGATGGCCTGCGACTTCAATGCACTTATTAATACGCATTTCAAATGATTGTACACAACTGAGAAGTGTGTTTGGTTGAAATTAAGCACACGCATTTTTGATTCGCTCAATCATGTTCTCACGTGTGGTTGGTTCTTGTTTGTAAACTTTGTCTTTGAGATAGCCCCCCAAAAGGAAATCTGGCGAAGTAAGATCTGGTGATCTGGCGGGCCAATTTATCGGACCAGCACTACCGATCCAGCGACCATTGAAATCACGATCAAGTATTTCACGTGCCACCACCGAATAGTGTGCAGGACAACCATCATGTTGAAACCACATGTTCCATCTCACTTCTAAGCTCAAATTTTCAAGTAATATTGGCAGTTCATTTTCCTAAAAGTTTCGCTACATTTGACCATTCAAGTTGTTTTCGATAATGTGGGGGCCTATGAGTTTGTTGCCAATTATTCCACACCACACGTTGACAGTCCAAGGACGCTGATGTTAACTTGACGAAGCCAGTGCGGATTTGTAACACTCCAAAAATGCATGTTGTGTCGATTAACCGTTCCATGGTTTGTAAAAGACGATTCGTCAGAGAACATTACGCAACGACAAGAATTGGGGTTTTGTTGTATTTGTTCACGTGCCCATTGACAAAAAGTTACCCGATTTTGGAAATCAGCGCCATGAAGATCTTGGTGTAAAGACACATGATATGGATGGTACTTGTGCCGTTTTAAAATTCTCCAAACACTGGTGAGGGACAATCCGGAATCGCGAACTATTTCTCGTGTACTAACATGAGGATTATGAGCTACTGCTGCCAATACAGCAATTTCATTATTTTCTCCAGTGACTGTTGCTCCACGGGTCCTCTATTTCGGTTGAACATTTCCATCAGTAATAAATTATTTGATAGTACGGCCAAATGAAGCACGTGAACGAATCCTATCCGGAAAACGTTGAGCGTAAATAGCAACAGCATTTTCAAGATTTCTGCCAGCTTCTCCATAAATCAGAACCATTTCAATTTTCTCTGGCACAGTTAAACGCTCCATTCTAAAGTATTTTATCGTTTATTTTGCAATTACGAAAAACATGAAGATAAGAAATAACACAAACGTTAAATGTGATTTACAAAACTGAATAAATTGTTTTGATGACGAATTTCGAGTATTTCCAATGAAAACGTGATGTTTTTTATTTCAAACGTATTGCAGAATCGAATGCGTGTAATCTAAGAAGAAGAAATTGAAAAAATTGAATTTCGTCGATTACAACGCCATCTATCATGAACCGAACAAAATATTTTATTCAAATCATACGTACTTTTAGTCGTAGAATCCGTACCTACAATAAAAAATATGGCTTCCTATCTTAGTTTAAAAGTTACCCCCGCCCCACCTACAAAGCGGGGGGTGGGGGACTATTTTTTTCACTAATATATTTCCCCGCGATATGATTAAATTTTGATTATGGACATTTTTTCCGTAGAGTGGCTATTTTTCGAGATATTGGATCGTCTCAGTTTAAAAAAAATACCCGGTATAATAGAAAACTGCAAACAAATTTGAAAAATCGATTAAAGTGGGCTGTGAAAAATTCGAATAATATTAAAAATTTGCTTTAAATTATATTCCACATGTGGAAATTTCCACCGATTTCAAGAATACGCGCCCAGTAGTCTGTCATTGGCATAAGCCTGTTTATTACTACGCGATTATTTTCCGTATTAACAAATTTTCACATTTCACAAATACATATAAACAAGTTACATTGTTTTCTGATTTAGGACAAGCTCAGTTAAAACTTCTTGTTGGTATTGTGAAGCGAGAACGTTTTCTTAGGGTTGTCTTAATTTTTTAATTTTTATTATTATAGGACAAACTTAGTACAAAGTTCCCGTGCATCGAATCCGAGAGTTTTGGCAAAATAATTTTAGATTTATCGAGCAGAATGGAAATTTAAATAAAAATCAATGAAATTGCTATTCTGCGAAATCAAACTGTGGTAAGATACAATTAATCGAAATTATTCATTATTGCGTGGTGGGATAGAGGGGGAGGGGAAGGGAAAGAATGGGGGGAAGATGTAAGGGGTAATAGGTAATAATTGCGGAGAATGACGGAATTAAACTGACCGGTGGGTAATGGCTGAGGGAGAAAAGGAGCATATTGATCGAGGATAATTGCGAGGGTGTAATTACCGAAAGAGTAATGATCTTAGTGATAATCATCCGGCGAAGTACTGGCTATGGGTTATGGAACGGGGAATAAATGGCAGACGGGTAATGGCTGGGGGTAAAATTTAGCGGGGTAATATTGGGGGGGATGACCTGTTACGAAGCAGGTCTTTTATTTCAACTATATGTTTTTTCGAACTAAGATATATGATTTGGCTTGCTGCTCGAATTTTATCGTCTGTTGTTACGTACAATATACTTCTGGTACAATGACTTTAGATTTGTTATCCTTTTTTCCAAATTAGTTTTTTATTGCGTACCATCGTCTTTGTAGTATTTCCTTCATGAGACTGTTATTTTATAATTTTTTTTTTGCTGAATATGTATATATTAGCTCCCCCATACTCTCTGTTGTTGTATCTGGTGTGTTTCGAAAATGCTAAACAACATTTTGTCAATTACAATACTCCAATATGAAGATAACTTTTTTATTTCATTTCCTTTTGAAAGCTTAAGTAGAAACATGTCATCGTAAACTGTACCTCTCTGATAAGCAATGTTAGCAGTAGTACTCTTCTTTATTTATGTTTTCTCCAATAGAAGTGTTATATCGACTAAACAATAGTTAAATCTTTGGCGTTTGAATCGGAAGGTACCGGATTCGAATCCCGATAGGCGCAGGATTCAAAAAGGATTTTTGATCATCTGAAAACGATTGGAAAAATATTGATCACAAATATGAAATCCTGTTCGCGTGCAAAACTGATGGGTCGATCCATATTACATGTCAGTGCTATATAGACTGGCGTGGAGATGGTTCTACGTAAATCATCTAGGTTTTCGCCCCAGCACAGTTGGAAAGACTAAAACCAAAGAAAGAAATTTCAGTAGAAGTGGCCTACAAAACAAAATGGCGTAGTTACTCGTACCTATATAAATACAATTACACACCCAGTTAACTCAATATTAGTAATTATTACTAAAATTATTGACTTCAAATATTTTTGTTCGCCATAGTTTAATACGAGTACTACATATCTCTACTATCGACTAGGTTTTATAATTTCTAAGCATGTTCTGTAAATATATTTTCTTAAGAGAATTTCTAAAAGTCTAACGTTCAGTAGGTGTTCCAACCCACATACATAAAAACACATACAGAATTCCTAGAATTCCCATACACCATCTACATACGAACGAAGTATATAAAATCAAACAGATTCTGGAATTTAATTATAAATCATTTTTCATCTCATATTTTCCGATATGTTTCGGATTTTCCCAAGTTATTTCAATACAGAATATTGTTCTATCAAATCATTTATAGCTTTTAACGACAAGTTGTTTATTGATTGCCTTTGAGTATATGTGGAAGAATGGAAAATTAATTTTTTTTGTCGCTTATTACGTAAAACGTAATGAAATCGATATTTTGATTGAAAATTGAAATTTTATTGTGTGTGTGTGTGCTCCAAGTTAAACAAGTGGTGCCAGAAACAATCTCCCCTTCACAAATAATAATAATTATTATTTTGATAAAAAAAAAGGAATTGCATCCCTTTAAAAACAATATAAAATATTAATTTCTCCCCTCTTGATTATGCACGAGGCCGTCACACAGACTGGCCTTAAAATTAAAAATTAATATTCATTACATTTTTTTTTTGCCCAATATTAGGTATTAAGGAATTTAATAATTTCTTTTGTGTACTGCCACAGTTACACATTGTCTTGGTCCTTAGTATTTTATACAACCAAATCTCCATCATGATCATCATCCTAATAATCGGTACCAAATAATCCCTTATTTAGGAAAGCATTTTTTTTTTTTGAAAACTCTCTCGTGTCTATTATTTAAGTATCCGGTGACTAGTCAAAGGAGAAAGAAAATTGCCTACCTTTTTGTAAGGAAAATTCCACATAATAAAAAAGGGACGACGAAATAAATAACAAACTATATATACGAATACAAGAGTAAATTAGAGGCGGAGGAAATTCTGTGTGTTGTTGGATAAAATTAAAATTAAATGAAGAAAGTCGTCGTCGGTAACCTAAGGAGATTTTATGTTTCTTGTTCAAAGAATTGTTATGTGTATATTATAAAAGGGAAGGAAATACGTTAAAAGGACTAAACGTCTACTTATCGATTGTATTTAATCAGTATGATACACCTCTCTTATTAGGTCAGGATTATTAAAGTTCGATATATTTTATAGGGCAACCTGGTTTATTAAATCGCAATTAAATATTTTACTATACGATACGTAACGGGATAATTAAGTACGATGATGAAATATATATATTTAGTGTTATGGCAACACGATTCTTTTCTAAAAATAAAGTATTAAATTCCAATCCTTTTCAGGAGCGATTGCTTAACAACGAATTTTAAAAACCATATCAAGAGTAGTTTTTAGAAAGGAATATTGCAAAAAATATTTTATGATTGTATATACAAGGAAGAAAAACCAAAGCAGATTTTCATATTTTTTCGTTCTCCTTATCTTAAACTCAGTTGAGTGGATATTAATTATCCTTGTTATTTTTACTTTGTGTGCCGTTTTTAGACAATGCGGGTGAATTTGAATATATATACGCAAGCAGAAATTATATTTTCTTAATTAAAATTAATTATTTTTTAAGGGGGTGCCGTTCAGTAATTTAATATTACGAATATCTTTGTATAGCAATTGGGTTGTAAATTATGATTTGGGGTTTCGATTTGCTTTAACGCTATTCTTAGACATTTTGGTTACGCTTTTTCAAATTTATATTATAAAGCTGTAAGGAGCTGTTTCAGTCGATGAAGATAAATTTAGAACTATAGTTGCCAAATAGGCAACAACCCTTTGCTTTGGGAACGAAATTTAAATTTCTTGCGCAGCACTACTTGCACTATTGTCGCTCTTTTAAATTTTTTTAACATGTATTTCACTGATAATATCAATATTTTACTGAACGATTTAAAATTGTAACTTCACATTGAAATACAAGCGAAACTTGACGAGGCTAACAATTGGTTTTTCCTAACTATACGTATTCTAGAGCCAAATTGAGCAGTAAAGGTGCGAGTGTACCTCCCTGTCCAATACTAGATGGTATTTCAAAGGAACCTGATAATATTGCTTCCATTACAAATCTACATTCAGACCCAGACGTTGTTAATTTACACAGAGAAAAAGTTTCTCAAAAAGGTCCCTCCGCCAATTAATGTACAACAGAAATAACAGAAAGGCATAACAGAAATTTCTAGTCTTTGCAAGTATTTCCTCTATATACTGCCCTCCTTGCTATAATCTAAACACAGAAGATTATTGGTGGTGACTTTAATGCAAAAAGGATTACCGAGGACTATAAGATAACTTGCCTAAGCTAACAAATAATTAAACTGACTGGGACTTATTCCTAGAACTAATTGAAGAGCAAATAGACCTTCAAGTACAATTTAAATAACGGTACAATTGGAAGACGAACTGGAGGTTCTTAACAGAACTATTCAGCAATCATCCCGGAAAAGTTTTCCTACTAATCATACGTAGCAATCACAATTATTCTCTTGAAGTCAGGGAATTAGTTATAGAGAAACGAAAGGCACGAAAGACCTAGCAAAGGACACGCGCCTGGAAAACAGTAAAATCTTCAATTATCTGTGCAATAAACTGAAACAACTCATAAAAGAAATTTAGAACGAAACTATTAAACTATATGTACTTAAGTGATCTCACCGAACATAAAGCCACTGATCTTTGAAAAACAACAAAGGGATTAAAAAGGACCAACATGCATGTGCCGCATATTTAAAATTCATTTCATTCTGTATTCTACTGTCAAAGCGATTAGTTCATAAAATATAATCTTATGCTATAATAATATAATATTAACAATTTCATAGTATTTTTCTTTTTTTCAAAGTTGTACATAATATAATACACATTATTTGTTTTGATCGGATGCTATATAATAAATATTAAAAAATACTCTCAAGTTATAAATATAACAAAGTAATTTTATAAAATCATAAGTGACCTTAAATCATTTTGCCGCCTAAAATTGACTTTCGTTTATCATGAGTGGAAACTGTGACAAGTGTAAGAAATATATCTCTAAAGGAAGGTTCTCTGGTGTAAAATGTGTGACTTGTCATAAAATATTTCACACACAATGTGCGGAAATTTCTGATGAAATGCTAAATGGCTTCAAAACGGGATATGCTACTTGAGTGTGTCCTGATTGCCGTACCAGTGCCAATAATTCTATTCTTGATAGTGGTGATGACGACATAGTTGTGCAATTGAGTTCACCCAACCCATCACTCAGTGAAGTTATACAAATTCTGAAAAGTATGCAGCATCAGTTTGAATCTTTCAAAAATTCCCTCAGTTTCCTGTGTAATTCAATGGATGATATAAGAGAAACAGTTACCCGTTTATCTAACGAAAATCAAGCCATGAATGAAAAAAATTCTGCTTTAGAGACCAGATATGAGGCGCAAGAGCAAACATTTACTATATGGGGAGGCTCAACTTGATCATGCAAATCAGGATTTAAATAAAACAAATAAAGTTATTGTTGGTCTACCATCCGGAAATAATAATGAGATTTCTAATTCAATATGTGAAGTTGTTGACAAAATTAGAGTACAAATTTCTAATGAAGATATTATGGCAGTTAGTCATATTTCCCACAACAAATCATCAAATTCACAATTAAAAACTCGTATATTCACGTCTTCTATTCTTCTTGAAAAATCTTCTTCACTCAAACAGAAGAAATCAATAATAGAAGAATCTTCTATTTTGCTATTCAGTGTAGCAGTGGGATACTAATCTTCTATTTTTATTATTGAAAGTTCCAAATCGAATTTTTTTCTTCTATTCGCTCTTGCTATAATGTCAAAAATGTATTATTACACAAAACCAAAACTGTGCCCCAATTCTCTAAGCAGTATGATAATTTGTAAACGTGTAAACGATAATTTATCTTGCCTTTTTCTTGTAATATTCGCATTCTCTAATTGCACTCCAAGATAAAATTTAAAACGGTTACGATAAATAAATGTCAAAACTACACTTAATTTTCGTAGGTTCATATTTAGACTTTGATGGCCCATATCTTGTGTTCCCATTTAAATTTCAACATTAATCTTATGAATATAAGTTATTCTAAATAGCATCTGTTCACAAACTATAGTTTAACTTGTTATGGGTTGTGGTAAGGGTAATTTTAGAGGTGCAAATTTTATACAAAATATTTAAGTTGATTCAATATAGATCTTCTATTCTCAATATCTTCTATTCTTCTATACTTGTGTATGAAAATTATTAAATGTCGAAATAGAAGGAAAAATAGAAGAATTGCTATTCCATATTAAAAATAAACAATTATTTTGATTTTTTCGCTTGAAGGTTTTTACTAAAAATAGAAGATATAAAAATGCGACTTTTATGACAAGAAGAAATAGATTTTTTTTCGATTGTTATCAAAAGCGGGTTGTGTTCTGATTAAATCTTGACCCCAAAAGCGTATTGGTTCGTAAGTAAATTTATTAATTATTTAATAAAAATTAATTAAACACATTGTTTTAGACAAAAACCAAAAATGAGACTGAAGGATATAAGAATAAACGAGGATCCGTTTCAGATTCCTGATAGTGTATTCCACAAGTACTTTTGATTGCAAAAGGGAATTGTTGTGATACTCGTAACCGATTTAGTAGCAAAATCGAGCTTCAACTCAATACCATTTAAATTACAAGTATGTATTAATTATTTGGAAATGCAATTAGGGTACATAAATGAGTCTTATTACTTAGGTGCTTGCTACTTTGCATTTTTTGTTGCAAGTGAGCTATCAAGCTTCCGTTGGTAGCAACAATGTGTTGGGCCTGTCACAACCATAGTGTGTCAAGATGTATTCGCAATGTAACATGCCTTATAAACAAATATTTGGTGCCAAAGCACATAACATTGCCTACAACTATTTTAGAAAAAACTAGAAACAAATCAAAGTTTGAAAAAAATGTTTCATATTTATTAATTTATAAAATTTCGTAATGTTCCATTAACAGGTTTCAGGACAAATATGGAATGAGGAATATAATCGGTGCCATTGACGGTGTCTAAATAACCATTATCGCCCCACCAGAAAATTCTGTTGAGACACCTGGCAATTTATACATTTGCAGAAAAGGATATCACAGCATAAATGCGCTGTTAATGTTGGGAATGTGACATCTACTAGCGCATTAAAAATACGCTCATTGTGCATATCCACACTACGGTAACTTGAATCCGGTAACTACTTTGTTTCTTTCCCCTTTACCTATAAAATAAAAAGCATTTATAGATAAAGGGAAAAGAAACGAAGTAGTTACCGGATTCAAGTTACCGTAGTATGGATATGCACTTTGAGTTTTTTTTTCCATGAAATTTTAGCACGGCATACTTTATGAAAATAAAAATAGAAGAAAACAATTCGATTTGGAACTTTCAATAATAAAAATAGAAGATTACAATCCCATTGCTACACTGAATAGCAAAATAGAAGACTCTTCTATTTTTGATTTCTTCTGTTTTAGTGAAGAAGATTTTTCAAGAAGAATAGAAGAATTCATTGAATCGACGTGAACATTAAACGTCAAAACGAAATTTTAATTATTTTATATCCTTAATAACTCAAAAAATATAATTGCTAGAAACGTAAATTGTTGCATATACATCAAAGCCATCTAGAATCACACATAGCCCTCAAAATCATATTGAAAAATATTCGGAGTGGGGAGTTATTTGAAATTCAAATCAAGATACGGTTAGATAGACTTATAAAACAAACCAAATGTTTGAAAAGAACATTACAACAGTCAAAAATTTCTTTACTTCGTATGGTAAAGACGTGTATAATATAAGTCTTATTGAAAAAATCGCATTATTATGTAATTATTATTTGTAATTATTATTATTTTGAAATCCAATCAAATCTGTCTTAAGCAGATCATAATTTCAGTGTATTACGTTGTTGGAGACGAAATGTCTTAGTTAGCTCTTTCCGCAGGTGCGAGTTGACAATACCTAAGTTTAATAGTCGGATCTCGGAAAGCCCGGGATTGTCTTACTAGAATTTTAGAATTTCAAGTAAACTACAAAAAGCTATGCGTTTTAAGCAACAAAGCTCATTTAACCAGCAAATTTAGTTAGTCACTGCGAGTTTTCCGAACTCCACGAGTTCCTCATCCAATATTTTTTGTATATGCCTCCTCAATAACACTGAAAATTTGTTAATCGAAACCATTTCTAGTATTTGACGTAGGTCTAGTTATGGACGAGTTACGTTTTAGTGTTACGATTTGTTTTTTACCTTGAGGTAATTTTTAATCTTGGTAAAATGTTCCGGTTAATCTTGAGGATAGGTAACGAGTAGAAGGTGCGACTTTGACCAATTACCTGCACTTTAGAAATCGATTTTATGCAATATACTTCTTGTTTGACCTTAGTGCTAGTAAAAAGCTAGTCTTTAATGCATAATATAATTAAATTTTGTACTCGTTCATTACTGTTCGAAATTTGTCCTTATTATCAATTTCTCAAACACAAATTAATAAATAATCAAGGATTAAAGCATTGTGAGATCTTAAAGATTGTTGAGAGCTAATAGTGCCTCTAAATGAAATATTAAACAACAACAAACTGAAATTTGTTAACTAATTTAAATTTTCTATAGGCCGTCAAATTTATCGTACTCGTCAGTTTTCTTAATTCTTAACTGAATTTTCCGGTGGAGTGATAATGGTTATTTGAATACCGTCAATAGCACTGATTATATTCCACATTTGTCCAGAAATCTGTTAATGGAACTTATGAAATTTTATAAATTAATAAATGTGATACATTTTTTTCATACCTTATTTTGTTTCTAGTTATTTCCAACATAGTTGTAAGCAATGTTATGTGCTTTGGCACCAAATATTTGTTTATAAGGCAAAATACATTGTGAATACATCTTGACACACTAGGTTGTGACAGGCCCAACACATTGTTGCTACCAACGGAAGCTTGATAGCTCCCTTGCTCATCAAAATGTAAAGTAGCAAGTACCTAAGTAATAAGACTCATTTATGTACCCTAATTGCATTTCCAAATAATTAATACATATTTTATAGGGTTGAAGCTCGATTTTGCTACTAAATCGGTTGCCAGTGTCACAACAATTCCCTTTTGCAATCAAAAGTACTTGTGGAATACACTATCAGGAAGCTGAAACGGATCCTCGTTTATTCTTATATCCTTCAGTCTCGTTGTTAGTGTTTGCCTACAAAAATTTATTTAATTAATTTTTATTAAATATTAAATTTATTTACGCAGGAATACGCTTTTGGCGGATTCTTTCACTTCGCATTAAACAAACATTCAATTATAAGTTATGTAAATTTAATCAGAACACAACCCGCTTTTGATAACAATCAAACAAATCTATTTCTTCTTGTCATATAAGTCGCATTTTTATGTCTTCTATTTTTAGTAAAAACCTTCAAGCGAAAAAATCAAAATATTTGTTTATTTTTAATATGGAATAGAAATTCTTCTATTTTTCCTTCTATTTCGACATTTAATAATTTTCATATAAAAATATAGAAGAATAGAAGATATTGAGAATAGAAGATCTATATTGAATCGACCTGATTGTCACGTTAAAATCATTAGAATTAAAATCTAAAATACTAACAACATTTCGTAAAAAAAGAAAATCAATTTATCTGCATGACCCAGCTGGCAACAACTCTTCAAATTGTCCGATTATCATTATGCACCATCTCACGAAATATCAATCAAGATTATACAGCGAAGCTAAAAATATTAAGCACAAGTTTAAATTTAAATTTTTGTGGTCTAGTGATAATAAAATTTACTTACGAAAATCATCTGATGCAAAAGTGTATCACATACATTCATTCAATGATATCAATCGCGTCATCAAAAGCTGTTCCAGTTCCACAACATCTTCAGCGCAACCCAACATCCAGGCCGATGATTCCAGAAATTAAAATTATAAATCATAAATTAAGTATTTTTTTAAGTTATTTTTTTAAATACATATTTACTTTTCATATTTATATATTTTTTGAAACTTACCTTTTACATAATTTTTATCCATATCCATAGAGATTTGTTTACAGATTTTTTTGATTTTTTGTCATTTAGTTACATGACGTATAATGTCAAACTTTTGTTTTCACTCAGATTTTTTAGTTTAATTTTGTCAAGTAAAAATACATATACTTTTAGGCGCTATATTATAAATAGAACCTTACAAATGTTTAATGAATTGATAATTAGTTTTGATCTCTACTACAATATTTTTTTTGTATATCTTTACAATTTATTTGAGAGTAGTTTGATGAGTAATATTCCTTCAATATTTGAGTGGAATATTAATATTTTTATTTATTGTAATGGCTAGCTACAACCAAGATAATACAGGGTTATCCAATTCGAGGTTGATAAAGTAGAAATCTGTATACCGACATCTGTCAAAGATAAACGTCAAGTACGCTGTCATTTATTTAGTTGACATTCTGCCATTTAAGAATATGGAGCATTTAACAATCGACCAACGCGTTAAAATTATTAAATCTGCTGATGCTGATTTTTCGAACAAAATTTTCTTCAGTGATGAAGCTCATTTTTCGCTTGGTGGATACGTTAATAAGCAAAACTGTAGAATTTGGGGCTCAGAAAATCCACAATTGATTGTAGAGAAGCCATTACACCCGGAAAAAGTCACTGTTTGGTGCGCATTGTGGTCTGGTGGTGTGATTGGGCCGTATTTTTTTTTAGAACAACCATGGACGAACCGTTACCGTCAATTCTGAGCGCTATGGCCGCATGTTTGTAACAGTTGTTTGGCCTGGAGAATGTACGCGAACAAAAATTGAAGAAAAAAAGAAATAATTAAACAACAACAACAACAACAAAAAAAACATCCATTATGAAACCGGAACGAGAACGAAATTTACTCGAAATTCATTCTCCAAGCCACACAAATGCTATAGAAATTTGGGTTCACACAGGGACTCTTCAGCGGTCGTTGCCGGCTAAGCTTCAGGGTTTTGGGCGTGGGATTTGAAGAGTATGGGTGAACCAATGGTAACCGCGGGGAAGGAAACGATGCCAACTACCTACCTATCTCTAACCGGGATACTTACCCTAACCCATCCTCACGATGCTGTTAATTTATTTTCTCATTGCACTTTGATTATACACTTCACTCTGTCTAGAAGGCTTGTTTAAAGGTTTAAAGCTCAACATAGAAACAGCAAACAACAAAAAAGCTCGACAAAAACATCTTCTAGAAATCGAAAATGCCGTGATAAATACGAATATCCAACACCAAGAAGAACTCAGAACCCTCGTAATTAATGAGCTAAAAACCAAAACATTTTCTCAAAATAATCAGGATTCTTCAAAAGTAAAACTTTTGAAAAGCATGAAGGCAAAATTGATCGAAAACGACGCTTTAATTACAAAAGCCGACAAAGGCAATACGGTTGTAGTCATGTACAAATCGGAATACCAACAAAAAATCGATGAATACATCTCCAAAAACAACATAATCGTTCTCAATCAAGACCCTACAAAAAACTATCTAAAGTCGATTAATCAAGTTATAAATAAGTCCACAGCAGTTTTGAACAACCAACAAATATATTCTAGTAAAATGATGAAACCCATAGCTCCAGCCATCACAGGATTACCGAAACTTCATAAAAACGATATACCGATTCGTCCATTAATCAACTTTACTACATCTCCATCATACAAAATCGCAAAAGTTATTAATAAATGGTTGACAGAAAATATTAATTTACAACATAATTCATCTATAAAAAACAACCAAGAATTAATCGACAAAATACGATCAGTAGACATACCTAGCGGGGCAAAATTTGCATCTTTTGACGTCACCAATATGTATACAAATATACCGGTTAACGATACATTGGAAATCATAAGGAATTTATTAGGTCAAAACAATAATATAAACAAAGAAAAGACAACACAAATAATGGCGCTGCTCAACGTAATAACCAAACAAAATTATTTCCAGCACAACAACAATTTTTATATACAAAATGATGGACTACCTATGGGCAGTCCACTATCTGGAACACTCGCTAACATATATTTAAACCACTTCGAAAATTTCTATATAAACAACATAAGGAATAAACACAAAAATAAGATAATATATTGGCATCGATACGTTGACGACATTTTAATCTTATTCCACGGTACAAAAAGGCAATTGGACGAGTTACATAAATACATAAACAACATACACCAAAATATCAAGTTCACGTTGGAGTTAGAGCACGACAGGTCTATAAATTTCCTTGATTTAACCATTAAAAACATCAATCAAAAACATAGCTTCACGATACATCGAAAAGACACACAAACCGACCACACCATTCACAACTCATCTAATCACCCATTTCAACATAAGGTAGCAGCATACAATCATCTACTAACCAGGCTCAACAACATCCCCATGAGTGAAGGTGACTACAAAGAAGAACTGCACACTATCATACACATAGCGAAACAAAACGGATACAACACAAACATGATTCATAAATTAAACCGAAAAATTTTACATAAAAAACACCATCAACTTTACACCACCTTACACACTACACAAGAAAACATAAAAAAGTACGTCACAGTCGAATATAATGGACACACAAGCAATTTATTACAAAAAACATTTCGAAAATTTGGTTACACAATCGCACATAAAACGTCACATAAAATACAAAATAAATTAACATCACAACAAAACCACAATATGGACACTGGAATATACAAACTGACGTGTAATGATTGCCCTATGTTCTATATCGGTCAAACCGGTAGATCGTTCACACTGAGATTCAATGAACACACAAAAGAAATAAAAAATGCAACCAAAAACACGATCTTCAAATCCAATTACGCTCGCCATTTATTCACGAACAATCACACATACACGGACGTAAACACAAACTTAATAATAATGCACACAATGAGAAAATGCAGGATGATGGATATTTTGGAAGAATTTGAAATATATAAACACCGACATAGCCCACACATACTAAACGACAAGTTAATCTTCAAAACGAATAAAATTTATGACTTAGCTATATACAACAAATAATAACTGTTAACAGACAAGTGCATTATATATAAGGCGAAATTTCCTACGTTCACACCATTAATAGTAAAAAACGTTGACTGAAGAAGGAGGAACTCCGAAACCGGTCTCAAACAAAACAAAAATAACAATATTGTCACATAAAGATAATTAGTATTTTACTATATAAAAACCTTAAAATCATAATTTATTTTAAAATGTTGTAGAAAAAAGTTTTTACGTTATATGTTAAAATAAAATATTTTTAAATAGTGTTAAGTTAATAAAATATAGTTTGTGACAAAAGCCACGAAAACGCATATAAAAATGGATCTTTTCCAATTTTATTCAATCTACTACAATATTTTTTTTGGATATCTTTACAATTTATTTGAGAGTAGTTTGATGAGGAATATTCCTTCAATATTTGAGTGGAATATTAATATTTTTATTTATTGTAATGGCTAGCTACAACCTAGATAATATATTTAGTGATAATTGTATAAATAAATATTTCCTTTGCGGATCCGACTACAATAGACATATCAATTCGATCAAAAGCTCTGACTTGGATTTACGCGTTATACAGTTTAATGCCTGTAGCATGAATAACTTTGAAAAATTTCACTCGATTCTCGAATTCATTGAAAATCTTAATTCCCATTTTCATATAATTATTGTTAGTGAAACCTGGATTAAAACCCAAAATGTAAATTTTTATAATATAAATGGTTTCAGAAGTATTTTTTCGTGCAGAGATGATAGAACCGGTGGTGGTATTGTGATGTATATTAGGAATGATGTAAACTTCGATATAATCAGAACCGACGAATCAAATTTTGAACTTCAGTTTATACAAATAAAACTTAACGAGTTTTCACGAAATTATGTCACTGCGTTTTATCGCCCACCTGACTCGAATATTGATATTTTCTTTAGAGAATTAGAATTAGTTATTCATAAAAAGTGTAACAATATTATACTAGGCGATATTAATATACCTTTAAATAAGTCAACTCCTGTAGTAACAGACTATAAAAACTTATTGTTAAGTTTTGGGATAGTTGCAACGAACAATTTTGAAACTCGGTCTAAATCAGGAAATATAGTTGACCATGTGCTCTGCGGGTTTAATGGATTACAGAAGGTTGTAAATTCAACTCTATTCTCTGATATTAGCGATCACAACTTTATTGCTTCACATTTCTCGTATAAAAACAAAAGAGTTAATAAACTTTTAGAAAAGAAAATAATTTATTATAATCGAGTAAATGCTGATTTTGACAACTATTTGACAAGTCTGGATATAAATTGTTTTGAACCGGATATAATTTTGTCTCACATTACAGAGAAATATGAAGAACTAATTACCAAATACACACGCACTAATAAAAAAACAGTTAAATTAAAAAATTCGTATTGCCCTTGGATCACGTACGATTTATGGCAATTAATTAATAAAAAGGAATCAATCATAAAGAAATTCAAGCGGCAACTCCGTAATAGTTCAGCAGCAAACCGAAATGTAAGCGATTATAACCAAAGACTTTTAGAAATGGATAAGGTGATTAAACGTGAAAAGTATTATGCCAAAAAGAGATATTTTGAAAAGGTTTTTGGGGATGTTCCTAACCAACGTGACTTGTGGTTCAATATAAATGCTTTACTGGGTAGATCTAATAGCAACAATCATAACTTTGTTATTAATATTGGTGGGGAAATTGTATCTGACGGATACAGAATTGCATCTCAATTCAACAATTATTTTACGAATGTTGGGGAAGATTTGGCTGGTCAGATTAATAGTTCCAAAAATATTTTTAAATTTAATACCTATCACGTTGTTAATCAAACTATATTTATAAAGCCTACGTCGTCTGTTGAAATATTTAACTTAATTATTGATTTGAAATCCAAGAAAGGAGGTGGATCATATTTGCTCGATAGTAATGTCCTAAAATTCCACATCAACAATTTTTCGGAGATTTTATCAAACGTTTTTAATAAGGTTTTTGAAACTGGAATATATCCAAATTGTTTAAAATTATCAAAAGTTATTCCAGTCTTCAAAAGTGGCGATAAAACTAAATTAACGAATTATAGACCAATATCTACGTTATCTATTATAGATAAATTGTTAGAAAAATTGTTAGCATTACGGGTTAATTCGTTCTTAAAGACTCGCAATTTATTATATAATTTTCAGTATGGTTTCCGAAAATGTTCAGGGACTGATGTTGCTTTGGTTGAAACAGTTGATATGATTAATAGTTCCATAAATGATCAGTTCTATGTATGTGCTTTGTTTTTAGATCTAAAGAAAGCATTTGATACAGTGGACCATGAATTATTATTAGATAAATTGAATTGGTATGGATTTAGAGGAAAATCTCATGACATATTGAAAAGTTATCTCGCGAATAGAAAACAATTTGTTTTGTTAATGGCGCTAGTAGTAAGAGTAGTTTGGTGAAGTACGGTGTACCTCAAGGCAGTGTACTCGGCCCTATGTTATTTTTATTATTCATAAATGACATGGGTAATCTCCCATTGAAAGGAAAACTTCGGTTATTTGCTGATGACTCAGCACTGTTTTATGAAGTTAAGGATCCGATTGACGAACTGCAGTTTATGTCACATGATCTTGACATTTTACTTGATTTTTTTAATGAGAATATGTTATCTTTAAACTTGGCTAAAACTAAATACAAGGTATTCCGTTCAATTAGCAAACCTCTTCCTACATTACCTAGTCTTGCTGTAGCAAATGTCAATATTGAGCTTGTCGAAACTTATAGGTATTTAGGAATGATTTTAGACTCGCATCTTAATTGGCAGCATCATATTGATACGGTCTGCTCAAAAGTTTCTGCAATAATTGGTTTTACACGTAAGGCCTCTCATTATATACCTACGAAAATACTTCGATGCATATACTTTGCCTTCATTCACTCTAGAATTACTTATGGCCTCGTTGTTTATGGCAACTCATCCCAATCGCGATTGAGAAAGCTACAATTTCTGCAGAACCGTTGTATTAAAGCAATATATAAATTACCAATTCTATATTCATCGAGAGATTTAATTAAAGAGATTTATTAAAAAAAAAAAAAAAATTAAGAAACCTAGGCCAAAAGTGACCAGTAATAAACTACTTTATTTGCGGCTCACTTGGAAGAAACCTTTCAACCGTACCCGCAGGCAAACTGCAGATAAAAACATAACAATAATCAGCAAAATTGATAACCATAATATACGATCTGTAACATTACAGGAATGGAAAAAGGATATCAAGTACAATTTAAATGCGAAAAAAGCTACAGTCTATGATCTAATTACTGGCCAAATCATAAAAGCCATTCCCTAGAAGGGATTACGAAAATTGGTTCAAATAATCAATGCTGCCTGCTCAAGAGCTACAAGCCAATAATAAAAGAACGAAATTTAATTCCACCACACCAATTTGGATTTAGGGAAAATCACTCTTCGACAAAACAAATTCACAGAATAATGGACAAAATTTAAGACGCACTTGAGAAAAAGAAAATATGTGGATCTTCTCTTATAGATGTAGCACAAGCACTTGAATTTAAATTACATCGAAATCTAACTAAACAGTTCTATCAAATTCTTAAATCTTACATCGCAAATCGGCCTTTCCGTGTGTAAAATATGACGGGGAGTACTCTGAACTAAAGAGAATAACAGCAGTATTGTATATCCTGTACACTAGAGATATGCCAAATACAAAAGGCACTGTCATAGCAACATTTGCAGACGATACAGCTATTCTGGCAACTGAAAAGTGTATATCAGAAGCAACGATAAAACTTCAACAAGCGGCCACCTCAGTGAGTAGCTGGACAAAGAAATGGTGCACTAGCCTAAACGAACCAAAATCGGTTCACGTAAACTTCACAAAGCAGAAAGTTAACTATGGATTCCAGTGGAACTTAATTCAAGGCAGGTCCTAAATGCAAATACAGCCAAATACCTCGGCATAACTCTCGATTGCAATCTTAGATGGAAAGAGCAAAGAAAAAAGAAGAATTGAACATCAAACTTAGGAAAATGTATTGTCTAAATTTGTTATTATATCGGCAAATACTTAAAGGACCTATGGAATTCAACTTTGGGGTTGTACAAAGAAGAGACATCATAGATATCTCGGCACCAAAATGTAGACATGCGAAATTTATTGAACACCACCAATGCAGTAAGGAGACTTCAGAGGCAGAAACATTTAGAAATTATCTGTTGTATTTAATTAGGGCGGAGAAATATAATTAATTATGTAAATTCAAACGGGTGTAGGCTGTATGACCTTACGACATCCAAATTATACCTGTTCAACATTTTTCGGTCGGTTGGCAAAGGAGTGTAAGGCATCACCACAACACCGTCGGAAATTATGATAAGTATTACTAAATTTGGAAGAAGGGACAGTTGATGGTTATTAAAGATATAAACGTAACACCATGCAGATTGAGCATTTAGATTTGTAATCAGGAGGCGGCCAAAAGATAATTAACGAGTGGCTACCGTTAATAGCGGTTAAGAAGTTCTAACGTTAATGGAAGATTTATAGATAATGTGTTTAAACTATTTTTTTTTTGATAAGAAAGCATAATTTTAATGAGCATTGTGTTGAACTATTTTCGACTAAAATCCGTCTCTGTAACTTCAGTTGGCTGTTTACTCTTGACAAAATGACGTTTCTTGAGATTAGCTGTTCCACACTATCAATACACACTTGTTGCAGTGGCCTGTCACAATGTGACAGATGGCTATTGTTGGCTATTACAAAAGCAGCTCTTTTTGAAACCATTCTGTGTATCTATATAAATAGAGTGCGATGGGAAGTTGCACTCATTCGAATTGTTCATAGGCGCTCTCTGTATTCCTAAAAAATTATGGACGTAACCACCGTTGCGAGCAGTTTTATCTTTCTTGCTTTTGGTCCCCTAAAATTGGCCAACAGTTGGGCAGGTCTTGCAGATTTTTGTGATGATAGCTTTTGGCGTCGTTTGCCTGATGCGTTCTTGAAAGTATACGGTCGTCAATAAAGCGGTAATCGTGTGGGTAGATCACCAACCTACCATTACATCCTTCTATAGGTTTTTCCGGAGCCAACTGAATCAGACGGTTTTGAAGCCATCTATAGAAACTAACTCTTCTGCTAACCGACCAAATCGCACAGTGGTTAAAGCTTTGGCGTTTGGATCGGGGGGTACCGGGTTCGAATCCCGATAGGGGCAGGATGCAAAAGGGATTTTTCATCATTTGATTACGATCGGTGATGAAAATTGAAAACAACTATGACCCCCTGTCGGAGTGCACAACTCATGGGCCGACCCATCTTCCATGTCAGTACTATAGGCTGGCATGGAGCTATGCAATGTGCAGATGGTTCTACGTAAATTGGACCTATAGCCGTACGTCCTCGATTTGGCAAACAATGCGTAAAGTAGGACGGTAAAAGTCAACTGCGAAAGAGTTGGGAGTGCTTCGGCACCACAACAGATTGCATAGATTAAAACATTAAAAAAAAAAAAAGAAAAAACTCTTCAGGTTTGCATCTTCATGCTTAAGATGCGCTCCAAAATTTCATTACTTCCTAGATTCACCACTTCAATTGCTGAGCTAACAAGACTCACTGACTTCCACTATTGCATCTATAGTAGAATGCCCTGTTCGGAATCGAAACTGATATATAACGAGTTCTGCTGATTTTTTAATAACTCACATACCTATCGGCGACACACACCCATACGTCTTTAATGCAAGATTCGTCACGTCCAGTACGCTATGTTGTTGTGTTCAGAAGCAATTTTTACAGTCTCTGGTTTCATCTGGTCAGCCGGTATTTTTACCTTGCAACCATGTTTTCTCTAGTTTCTGCGCAGTGAAAGTTAATATTTCTTGGGGTTATATGTCCTGATATCTGAAATTAATTGTTCATATGTCGGGATAAATGCGCCCACAACAGTATTTTTCGCGGTCTGGTTATGCACAGTACCCTCGAACATCTTTATTGTTGTTTGTATGCATCTCCGTATGAGTCGTCTTCCATCATAATGCATTTCAATCTCAGCATTTTTCCTACGACTTATTATCGTTGTCTTTAATTCATTTCTAATGTGCTTAAACTCATTATTCTCTCCATAGTCTACATCGGGATTGATTGCGTACCAGCAAGCAATTTCTCAAGTTCATCGGTAAACAAATTTTTTGAATTGAAATGATTTGGACAATTTCAATACGATTTCAGACAATTTAAGACGTGTTAAAAAATTCGGGATGATTTGGTATGATTTAAGACGATTTGATTACGGACGATTTGAGAAGATCTGGACGGAACGATCTTATTAGTATTTGATGCGATTACTTTGGAACGATTTCATTACGATTTGAAAAGTTTTGAATCGATTTGATTACGTTTTGAAATGATTTGGAACGATTTGATTGCGTTTTGAGAATGAAGATTTGAAATAATTTTATCACGATTTGAGATAATCTGCACCGATTTGAGAAAATTTGGTTGCGATTTAAGATGTTTTGGAATGTTCGTTTACGGTTTGAAGTGATTTGGAGAGATTTTTGTTAAGAATTGAGATGGTTTGGATCGATTTGAAACAATATGAGAGGGTTAAGGACGATTTAAATTTTATGCAGCTTGCAACGATTTTGAGAAGATATGGAATGACATTACGATTTGAGAAGACTTGGAATGATTTCAGAAGATTTGGAACCATTTTAACCAGATTTAAAATGATTTCGAACGATTTGAACAAATCTTATTAAGAAGATGTTTAGAAGAAGAGGGTTTTAAGATTTTACTTTTTATTAATATTTTAGACAATTTGAAATTATTTGATTATAATTTGATTACTGTTTGATAAGATTTGAAACGATTTTATTACGATTTTATTAAGATTTAACGATTTGAATTTTTTTATTAAAATTTGAAAAGTTGAGAAGAACTGATTACAACTGATTGATTTGATTACGACTTGACACGATTTTATTTCGATGTTATTTATTAAGTCGATTTAGTTGCAAATTTAAACGGTTTGATTTTTTTTTTATTTAGAACTAAGGCAGTTAGTATCATTTCATTACGATTTGAAATGATTTGAAACGATTTAAAGCGATTTGGAATGATTTGTTTTCAGTATGAGAGGATTTAGGAGGATTAAAATGTGAAACGGTTTACAGGGATTTGGGGTAATGACGATTTTGAATGATTTGATAACAAGCTATTTGAAACGATTTTATTAAGGTTTGTCACGATTTGGAATTATTTTATTACGGTTTAAAGTGAATTTTGAATTTGATTACAGTTTGAGATGATGACTGATTTGGTTACGGCTTGGAATGGTTTGCAAAGATTTGATACTTTTTGAAACGATTTGAGATAACCTGGTCCGTTTTGAAAGTATTTTATTTAAATTTGAAACCGCTTGCAACGATTTGGAGCGAGTTAACTACGTTTTTATTAACATTTGAAACGATTTTAATAATCACTTGAAATGGTTTGGAACGAATTTATTACGATTTAGGACGATTTTATTACGGTTTGAGAAAATTTTGTTAATATTTAGAAGGATTTAATCACGATTTGAGAAAATTTGAAACGATTGAGCGGCGATCCTCAATTCGTAATTGTATTCAACAAGATATGCTTATCCGAACTTGAAGCGCCTTTTAATCAATTTGGCTTATCAAGTGTGTTGGTGATGTGACTAATATCTCACCAGTGATGTGACTAATATATCATGGGTATTAATCGACTTCGAAAATCGACTTCCTAGCACTTTCGGTTATGCATATTTAAAGTTGGCACCTGCATTTACTGTGTTAAGTACATTTCCATATGTTTGTCCTACCTCATTAATTATACCTGTCTCCACTCAGTTCTTTAGTGTTTTTTTCATTATCATGTTCTAAGTGAACTCTATGGAGATTGTGACTCTTATTCCGCTGTCAATTAAATAACACCCAATCGTTTGGGAAGAAGATTAATAATCACCATCTTTGAGCGGTGTTTCTCCTTTTCTTGGTCATCTCGAGAAATTGTTCTTCTAGCGCATTGAAATCTTCCATGTTGACATACCCGAATCTGATTTGCATTGGCAAATCTACATGGTGGCTCACCCAAATTTCGCGTGATACATGGTTTGTTAAAGACCCATGCAAACCAAAAGATTTTTCTGGACGTCGAATTATCTCGGTGGTCCCCGTGACCTATCTTTGGTTTGCATGTTTCTTTCCGAAAATGTATTGAACTTCATGAGTGTGAAGTTTTTAACAAAAAATAACAACAATACGTATACGAATCCAATAAGAATTCTTGAAAACTAAGTATTTGGTAGTTTTTACACTGTTAACCATAAAGTAGAGCGAGACAAACAGGACGCCATGTTTATTCTTATTAGATTTATGAATGTATATGGCTATATTGTTCAATCTTATATTTTAATAATCTATAGTTTTTTAAATACGCAAAATCAGTGTTTAGAATTAATAGAAATTAAAATATAAAATAAAATACATACAAATAAAAAACTAAACGGCATAAAGTATTTAAAACATACTACGATTCGTTTCGTCTAAATAACGATTGTTAGCTGAAGTCGTTAAAAATCAACTCAAAAATAACACCAACATTCTAGCAAACAACGATACCTCATATAGACCAGACTTTCGAAAACGACCAAAACTCTCATTGGCTTCTTATGATTTTTGAGTAAATCTCTTATATTCTCACAATAATATGACATCGTGGAGATTGCACCACAATGAAACCAAATAGGAAAACTCCTACGGTTTTAACCTATCACGCGAGGCATATTTCGTTCCGATGTAGATTGGCTCAGGACGTTTTTTCGAGCAAACTTCTCATTGGCTCATATTGGCAGTTATACCAAATCGAAGATGTACGGACTATAGGACTGATTTTAAGTTACAATCTGCGCATGGCATAGCTCCATGCCAGTCTATAGTACTAGACATGGAAGATGGGTCGGCCATTTGCACGCCAATAGGCGGTTGTAGTTGTGTTCCTTGTAACACAGATCATAATCTGTTGATGAAAATTTCCTTTTGCATCCTGCCCCTATCCGGATTCGAACCCGGTACCTCTCGGTGTTATTTCATATATAATTTATTGATAAGTCGCTGATTAGCGATTGCTGCAAAATTAATAATATTTGGATATGGTTTGGAATTTAAGTAGTAGATTAAACATAATAGATTGTTTTAGTTTCTTATGTAGATCAGTAACGATGGGTTTACTACACGGTCAGGTTTAATTAGGGAAATAAAATTGGTCAAGTCGTCATGTGATTCCTACTGTCCGTTTGGTCTTTTTATAATAGATATGTAATTCCCAATGCCACCAGCAAGTGGATAGTAATTTATTATCCCTTTCAAATTAATGGTCTCCTCTAAAATATTTAGAATTGGTTGAATTTCGGATAGTTTGACTTTATAAATAGTTGCGCTATTTAGAGGTTCGACATTAAGAATTACAATACCCGAAGGTGAATTTTTTTTTCTTTGATGCGCTTGTTACAGGTTTCACATTTACCGTGAGGCAAGTTAACTCTATTCTCTATGAATTGAAACTCAGTATCAGAGAATCCCAAATGGTCAATATTCAGGTACCTGATTTCCTTTGTAATGGCATTACAACTGTCAGAACAAACGTAATTCACAAATAATGTTGGAATTTGTAAATGACTAACTAATTCAAGTACATTGCAAACAGATGATAAATGCAATTTTGAATTTGTGTTTGAGATAGAATTTGGAAAGCAATTCATTAAAATTGCACTTCTATTGACATAACTGTGATGTTTAATTCCATTTTTTGCTAAATCCAAAATAAAATTAAGATACGGAGATTTACTACTTTCGAATAAAAGTTTATAAAATTCAATATCTACGGCCATTGTATAAAATATTTGTGACAATGAGTCAAACGCACAAGTGTTTGTGACTTCAATTCGAATTTTATTGCCATCCATATATTGGAACCCATCCGTTAATAAAAATAATTTTTCAATATTCATATTATTTATTAAATTCAATTTGCTTTGGCAAACAATTTAGAAACGGGTTGTTTTATTTTTATTAAAATTTAAATATTTTTTTTTTATTTCTTGGAAAATGACAGTTTAGACAGCCTAACGGTTTTATTTTTCTTATTCCACATTTCCTCGGGGTTTACTGCATTGTTTTGATCAACAGGATCGGGTGGGTGATTCATTTAATTTTTTCGTAAATTTTTCTTTGTCAACAATTTGTCGAAATTTTTTCGTTGGTGGCAAGATGTGGGAATATTGAATTCTTAATAGAGTTCCATCTATTTTTTCTTTGATTAGATCAACAAACCGCCCTATTTTGAACTGTTTATAATTGGTATATTGATTTTTAACCAATCGAAACCAATTGAATTTTCAACAATGGCATTAGATAAGCGGCCAGGAATGCCGAGTTTTTTAGAATAGCAGGCCCAGAAAGGTAAATACGAAAAATATTTTCTGATGACAAATTTAACAAACTCTTTATAAAAGTACTCATTTTTTTTTTTATTTAAAATTTCATTAGAACTATTGATCTTCGATATGATGTTTTCATGCATCTTTGCAAATATAAAATGGGCTACTTGTATGCTGGTGTTCAATTAATTCCTTATAAAACTTTTTATCAGCTGCGTCAGACTCCGAAAATAAAGGCTCGTCGGTCGAATAAAATGTATGCGTCAGTCTATTGAAGGTTTCCATAGATTCAATTACATCCGTTCAGATAAATGGGCTACAGACAATGTTACAAAATGCGGTAAAAAGTTCCTCGATTTCTTCTAAATTGTCACAATTGAGAAAAGCGCAGAAAAAATCTAATATTAAATTTTTTTGGCTGATACTAATATTTACACATTTCTTGGTAATTTGCTTTGCGATTATATTAATAAAATGCGCACAACAAATAAACACTGCTGCTTTATTTTTTTGCGGAAGGTCATGATGGATCAATATGTTAAAAGTATAATCAATGTAGACAGATATACTCATTAAATTAATAGCACTTAAAATTGCAATTATCGATGCCCAAGAACAATCCACAACAGAGCAGTTTATTGATGTAGGTTTAGGTAGTTTTAGCATTTGAGATTGCACGTCAATTAGGAATTACGTTATAGTTTTCGAGCCATGTTGACTTGAAACAAATGCAATCTCTGCAATTGGTACAATTATGTTATTGATTTTAATAACGCACACATAGTACAATATACGCTTAAGGTTATGAAGACAAGAAGTTGGATTTCTTACTACGCTACCTCTAGCATCCATGTGTATTACGGTTGGTCGATAGTTTTGTAACAGCTCGATTTGGCTAAACCGAAATAAAATTACTTTGAGCGGGTAAGCGACCGAATAAATATATTTATCTGTTTTATTTTGCTCATTAATACATTTTTGAAAAATATCCGTGACGTCGCAGATTGTTACCGTATCATTTTTTTAAAATAGAATAACATTGGTCGAAGTAAGTAGTTGGGTATTTCCTTTCTGAGCTAATTCAAAGTCCGCTTTTTAAAACATTTATAATTCATAATTGTGCGGCATTTTATTACTCAGTTGGTTTTTTATTTTTTCTCGACTATCCCCTCTAATTTGACTAAATAGTTTAGGGCCCAAATGAACCACAACATCGTCACCTCGGACAAAAACAAAAAGCGTTTTGTACTTTGTTTATAACAAATTTATATTTTTGATCGTGCTTACCATATTTACATTGACCATAAATACATAATTCTTTTGTAATAAATTTTGTAGGTGTACCGTTCCAAACGATACTACACAGGGGTTACCGACTTCTATCAAAGCATTATTGATAGTATTGTGAATGCGTTCCCTAGAATTTTCAATATATTTTAATTGGATTTCAAATTTTAGCCTCCACTCATCGTTTTTTGCGTGGTGCATTTTGTTTCGATAAAGGGTTGCAATTCTGTTGCATTCATTTCCAAAAAATCTCCTAGCTTAGGTATATTATTATCATTCGGCTTTGGCGTGAGTTCTGTATCATTTGAACGACCGTCAACGTTAATCGTCGATGTTTGTTCAAAAGCTTTTTGTAAATCATTATAATCCAAAGTATAAATATGATTTTCTAATCAGCTATTATTCAGCTGTGCTATTTGAAAATTTGAAAAGTTAATATCAGTTGAATTATTCGACAGCAATTCTTTATTTCGGAAAATACGGGAAACTCCCAATCTATTATATTAATACGCTTAATTTTTTCAAACTCAACCCTAAAATGATCCCTAAACATGATCCGATCCGTTTAAATTTTTCGGGGTAGGTCGACATAAATATAGCGGTGTGCCTTTGCTAGAAAAATCGGAAAAATTTCAACGGGAAGTACCTGAAACGGGTACCTCAGGTGTTTTCAGCAAAATTTTGTCACGACGCCAGAATGCCATGACAAAAGATGTTTATACTTGAATCTATGATCATGCGCATTACACCGTGACAATGACAAAATTCATTAAAATTGCCGATGTTTTTGTGATGACACACTGTGATGACAAAATGAGTAGAAAATTTGTAATTTAATCTCAATTAAACAAAACAGAGACCATAAAATGATTTTACATACATTTTGGTGTTAATAGTTGTGAGTGTAAAAATACAATTTTGTCATGATACCCTATCTATTTAAGATTTAAAAATTAACCGCGTAGGGGGAAGTGGGGCTATTTTAAGCGCGGGGTAAAATAAACAGACAAATATCTCTCGATCTAACCGTATGAGAGGAGAGAGAGACAAAACAAGGAATAACGGTAATAATAATTGTTATGTTGGTAACAAATAAAACAATATTAATTATTCTTATTTTAATATTCTTATAAACGTTTTATTTATTCATTTTAAACTTAAGTTTTATAAACTTATAATATACATGTCTTATCAAGATGGAGACTACACAATGAATAATAATTTTATCTACTATATGCTTAATGGGTGTTATATACTTAATGCCCTACATGTCTACATGGGTACGTTCAGTAGTCCCTACATGGGTACGTACAGTAGTCCCAAACACCACAATACCTCCTCACTCCAATCGTTAAAATACATAATTTTTTTTATTTCAAACTTATATAAATAAAAAAAAACTTAATATACTTAGATCTAATCCTGATACCTAATTGGTATCTTAATCTCTCTTCTAGGTCTATTCACCATAATAAAATCATTTATATTATTATTATTGATGGTTTGATTACCCCTATCATGAGCTACATTCTTATTCACATACATATAAGAAACTTCATTTTTATTACTATGATTACTCCTATCTTCATTTTTTTTATTCTCGTTCCAATTCTCAATCGAGCTCTCATTCTTACTGACACCATCTCTTATTTGATTCAAATGTCTTTTTATTCGGCGGTCATTGCTTAATTTACACAAGTACGTCCTCGGACCAATTTTACGCCAAATAACAGCATCCATCCATTGTGACTTATTCGGATCAGAATAATCTTTCACCAATACTTCCTCCCGCGGCTTATAAAATTAATTTCTTTTGCCTTTGTAATTTACCTTTGCAATTTCTTGTTTCCATCTTATTCTTTCATCTAGTTTTGGCGGTTTTAATAAATGTAATGGCATCTTTAGTTCCCGATTGAACATAAGCATCGCTGGTGTTTCGTTCGTCGTTGAGTGCTTTGTTGTCCTATAGTTCAGTAGGAATGTTTGAAGTGTCGAATCAATATCAAAACTATTCGCACTTTTTTTATTTTCCTCGAATACGGCTTTCATGGATTTCTTTAACGTTTTTACCATATTTTCTGCTGCCCCGTTCGTAGCAGGATGACCTGGTGCTGTTAATATGTGACGTATCCCATTTAATTTAAAATACTCTCGCATTATCTCCGCACAAAATTGACTGCCATTATCAGTTACAATGACATCTGGTAATCCAAATCTGGAAAATACATTGCCTAAAACCATTTTTGTCACATCTGCTGTTGTTGTCCTCATTTTAAAAATTTCTATCCATTTTGAATACGCATCAATTATTATCAAAAAATTTGTGTTTTGCCAAGGACCAGCATAATCTAAATGAATTCTAGACCATGGTCTGTCCGGTATTTCCCATGATATTAATTCGGCTTTTGGTGGATTTGGTTGCACCTGAAGACATGCTCGACAATTTTGTATCATTTCCTCTATTTCCCCGTCAATCTTTGGCCACCATACGTATGATCTCGCCATTGACTTCGTCTTTACAATTCCAAAATGTGGTTTGTGTAGCTCCTTCAATACCAATCCTCTAATGCTTTTAGGAATTACAACTTTGTATCCTCTCAATACCACATCTTGTTCCACCGAAAGTTCATTTTTGATTTTAACGAACGCCTTATATTCTGGGTTGTCATTTGTAAATATATGACCATTTCTAACCATATCCAATACTTTTGATAATATTGAGTCCTTTTTTGTCTCTTGTTGCACCAATTTGTAATCCAGTACTAAATTTTTATTGTTATTAAAATAATTTAAATAGCTGGCTTTATCTTCATATTTCCTAAACACCTCTTCGTTGGCCTTCAATGGATGTCGCGAAAATATATCTGCCAAATTTTCTTTCCCTTTAACGTACTGTATCACGTAATCAAATCCCGACAAAAAATGAGCCCACCTTTGTAATCGAGCCGCTGCAATCTGTGGCAATCCCCGTTGTTCACCCAATGCTGTTATCAACGATTTATGATCAGTTCGAATTATGAATTTATTTCCAATCAAATACTGATATAATTTGTTTAAAGCAAAAATTATTGCTAACGCTTCTTTATGTTGCATAGAATAATTTGACTCTGCCTCCGACAATGTTCGAGAAATGAACGCTACTGGACGTTCATCTCCATTCGGATATTTATGCGAAAGAACTGCTCCAATTCCATATTGTGAAGCATCACACGTCAATATTGTTTGAAGCTCTGGATTAAAATGAGCCATAAACTTATCCGAAGTCATCTCGTTCTTTATTTTATTTAGGGCTTTATCACATTTATCATTCCATATGAATTTCTCATCTTGTTTTAATAATTGATAAATGGGATGCATAATCATTGCCACATTTTTAATAAATTTACTATAATAATTTATCAAACCACATAACGATCTGGTTTCCGTTACATCTCTCGGTGGCTTGATGCTCAATATTGCCTCCACACGTTCTTTCGTTTTATATAATCCATCCCTGGTAACTCTGTATCCTAGATAGGAAATCTCATTTTGAAAAAATTTACATTTTCTTTTGTTTAATTTCAATCCTGCTGTTTTAATCCTATCCAATACCAAGTTTAGATTTTTTAAATGTTCTTCATCATTGCTACCTGTTACTACTATATCGTCGATAAACACCACCACTTTTGGAATTCCTTGAAACAACTTTTCCATCGTCAACTGAAATATACCACTGGCAGGTTTGATACCATACGGCAATCTATTCATCTGGTAAATTCCCATATGCGTACTCCAGCTAACATATTTTTTGCTTTCCTCATCCAATTCGAGTTGGTTGTACGCGCACGACAAATCTAATTTTGTAAACTTTTCGCCATTACCCAGTGAATACAGTATGTCCTCGATTCGTGGAAGCGGATGATTAAAACTTTTTAAAAATTTGTTGACCGTCACTTTATAGTCACCACAAATACGGATTGTGCCATCCTCTTTTAATACTGGTACCAGGGGTGTACCATAATCCGATGTTTTAATTTTTGTTAATACCCCTTTACTCTCCAAATCCCGAATCTCATTTTCAACACACTCTTTTAATGAAAATGGCAGAGCTCGTGGTTTAAAAAAAATTGGTTTAGGATCAGCAACTTCAAGCTTAACCTTATATAATTTAAATAATCCTAAACCCGGTTCAAAAACACTTGAATATTCATCCAGAATAGAACCCAATTCATTTATGTCTATTCTATTTATATTGAATGAGATGTTAAATTTCCTCATAAAATCGCGGCCTAATATTGGTGGTCCTCCACTATCTACGACCAACAAGGTTATTTGATCCGAAATGTGCTTATATGTCACCACGACTTGAATTGCCCCAACAACTTTCAAAATTTCACCCGAATAACATTGCAACACTGTATCATCACGAATGAGAGCTAGATTGGAAAAATTTCTTATAAAATAATCTTTAGAAATTACAGACATGGCTGCACCCGAATCTAATTGCATATACATTTCTTTGTTATCAATTTTAACATTTAACATTATTGGGTTGTCTGTCTTACTATTTACATTAAACAAGTTATAAATGCCTGCATACATGTCATCATTCTCTATCTCACTATTTCCCTTATCATTGTTTTCTAAAAAACAATTTCTAGAAACCTTATTGTTGCATACTTTTGAGCTATGACCTAATTTTTTACATTTATGACAGTTTAATTTCTTAAAAATACAATCACTCTCCTCGTGATTTGTTTTATTACATCTAGGACAATTTTTTTTACCACTAGCATACTTAACTTTAAAACCATTACCTGATGAATTGATGTTGTTGTAATTACCACTAGACGCCATCTTTGACTCGCCATTTTGCCTTTTGTTCCGCTCATGGTAATTTTTGTTCCCGTTCCCCTCACGAATACGACGATTTACGTAATTTACGCCTATCTGGTCCTGTTGCTGCTTAATATCCACTGCATTAGCTTTCTTTACAGCGTCACCCAGGGTTAAATTTTCGTCTTCTTCATACAATTTTTTTTTATACCTTGGTAAAGCACATGTAATAAATTTGTTCAATAAATTATTCTCCAGGTGTTCACCAAATTTACAGCTCACCGCTAATCCACGTAAACGAGCACAGTAATCATTTACTGATTCATCCTGTTTTTGATTTGAATCAAAAAAATTTTGACGCTCTCTGAATATTGACACCTGCGGCGAATAATGCTTATTCAGAATTTCACAAATCTCTTCGTACTTTTTGTCTTTTGGTAGTGCTGGACTGCACAAATCTCTAATCAGCTTATACACGCTCGAATCCAAGAAATTTATCAACACGTCTCTTTTCTGTTTTGC
Organism: Nephrotoma appendiculata; assembly: GCA_947310385.1. Lineage (NCBI taxonomy): Eukaryota > Metazoa > Arthropoda > Insecta > Diptera > Tipulidae > Nephrotoma > Nephrotoma appendiculata. The sequence continues at coordinate 62,041,921 of OX371225.1, forward strand.
ATCATTTACTTTATTGGCACTAAAGAAAAATTAAAATTTTTCGTTAAACACTTCCCAGCTGTCTTTATTAGGGTTAAAAGGCCCCAAATTCACCAGAATAGGGAGATTCTCCATGTTTATTCACGTTTTTATATATGTATCCACTTATATAACTTTACATTTATCCACGTTTTCTTTTTTTTATTTTTTTTTTTTTTTTTTATCCTCGTCGCCAAATTGTTATGTTGGTAACAAATAAAACAATATTAATTATTCTTATTTTAATATTCTTATAAACGTTTTATTTATTCATTTTAAACATAAGTTTTATAAACTTATAATATACATGTCTTATCAAGATGGAGACTACACAATGAATAATAATTTTATCTACTATATGCTTAATGGGTGTTATATACTTAATGCCCTACATGTCTACATGGGTACGTACAGTAGTCCCAAACACCACAATAATGTTATCTTTATGCTAAAAAAAATGATTTCGATATTCAGTTTCAGTTTGGATTTACCGGTGTAAATATGTTTTTGACAAACAAAAGTAATTTTTTTGGTGTTTCAAAAATTTTTATTTGTCGATTTATATCTGTTACAGGTATTTAATTGTTTATGGCATTATTATCTATATGAAATTTACTGTTTTGTTACGAATTATAGTTGTAATTATGATATGCATTACACATATTTTTTGACTGCCATTAAAAAAAATGACACGGGGCTAAATTAAGCATTTAGCATGGGGTAAAAATAAACATGCTTATTTTAATCTCCAGACATTATAATTAAATTGTATATACAAACATTATAATTTATGTGAATAACTAAACTTGAGTTTACAGGTAAAAAGACAGGTTTCATAAATAAAAAAACAGGTTCCGAAAAATTTCGTAAATCAAATTTTCAGGCTATTTAAACGTGCTCTTAAGGTTGCATTCAACGATTATTTGCTAGCACATCCAGGAAAATTAATAACGATCTACGATATTCCTCAACTCCTCAGACCTTTTAGTCGATAATGACGGTATTGAAACTGAAGATTTTGTATTAGTAAATTCTGAGCAGCCTAAAGAAAGCCAGTTTTTATATTGCTTAAATGGAACGTGTATTCAATATTTACGATTTTGTTGATGAATGTTTAAGAAAGCATAATAATTATTATGTTTTTCCAATAATTGATGACATATCGCAGATCAATAGAAGTGATATTGTCGCAAAATTACCCGTGCCAACTCAAATACCTGGGACTCTGCGAACTAAGGGATACTACAACTTTAATATCAATCTAAATGAATACAACATTAGATAAATATGCTAATTTATAAGATTAGGTAGCATAACCAATGAAACATTAGATTTTTTTTTACATTTTGCACTGAAACTGTTGTATTTTTTATTTGTGACATTAATTTTATGAATAAATTGGTTTGCATTAAGAAAAACCGCAATTTTTTAACATGTTTATTTTTACCCCATAGAAAAAGTGCTTATGCTTACACTTACTCCACTATAGGGGTAAAAGTAAGCGGACAACATGTTTTTTGGTAATCAGTTCTTTGAGTACATCAAAAGCATTTTGTTTGCGACTATTGGCTTATTCCATAGGCAAAACTGTAACAAATAGTATGTATATTGCAATATACGTAATATTGAATCTGTTAAGCCGTTGTTATGGAAATTATGAAAAATGCTTACTTTACCCCCACCTCCCCCTATATGAATTTACTTTATTTTTGATAAAAGTGCATCAAATTTACATCTTAAAAAATCTTCTTAATTATTTCTTAACCAAAAATTCAATAAAATGTATTCACGTGACTGATTATTCAGTCGAAGGTCAGCTTCTATCTATCTTCTATCTATCTATTATATTAATATTCTTAATTTTTTCATACTCAACCCTAAAATGACCCCTAAACATGATCCGACCCGTTAGATTTTTTCAGGGTAGGTCGACATAAAAATATTGCGCTGTGCGTGGGCTAGAAAAATCGGAAAAATTCCACCGGAAAGTACCCGAAATGGGTACCTCAGGTGGTTTCAGTAAATTTCCAAGTTTTTGTGCGCGTAAAATCTTGCAACATTTGAGAATTTTATGGGACGACCAAAAAGCAAATTTTTTTGTTCTAATTAGTGGCACGCGATTCAAATTCAAACACAATCAAATTGCAACACTGTCGGCGCGCGAATCAATTTCAAAGTTGCTTAATGGTTGACGCGCGATTTAAATTCAAAGTTAATCATGCCATGAGCAGAGCTCACAATCATAGGCGGGTAGTGGGTATTCCATTAGCTGGGAAAATCATCCTCATGTGTGGTGACTACCTGAAGGCGGGACACGCGCGAACTTGCGAATCGACCATCAAGTTGAACCCGCTTTGGAAATTGATAAATAAGTTTACACGCACCAAGAACATGGAATGTGAGGTGCTGACTGGCTTCTCAAAAGGCGAGCGTGTTCTCATCCCACGCATTAAGCTCTCACCCTCGGAAGGCATCTTCTCATTTAAAATATCTCGCCTTCAATTTCCGGTTCAGCTCGCGTTCGCCATAACCATCAACAAGAGTCACGGTTAAAGCTTGAAGAAGGTAGGAGTGTACTTGCTGGCCCCGTATTTACGCATGATCAGATGTATGTGGCATTTTCACGATGCCGCTCATTTGACGGACTCAAGGTTTTTATCGTTGACACAAGCGATCAATCAGCTGATCGGGATGGGCACATCACAACAAAGAATGTATTTTATTATCTACCTTCTACTACTATTTTATTATCCTTTTGTACATTTCTTATGAAATATTTAGATTAAATTTTGCCTCAGCAATTGTGTACTTTTCCCTTTTGAGATTTTAATATTTAGTTTGGGTGCGTAAGTGATAATTTGATCCCAAGCGCGCGCTTCCTGTTTGAGATATGAATATTTGACTTGACACGTAAGTCATAATGCTGTGTACATTTGAGCGAGTGCTTGTCATTTAAGATTTTAAAATTAACCACGTATATGAATTTACTTTATTTTTGATAAGTGCATCAAATTTACATCTTAAAAATTTTCTTAATCATTTCTTAACCAAAAATTCAAAAAAATGTATTGAAGTGACTGATTATTCAGTCACAGGTCAGCTAGTTTTACTTTATTTTCATAAAGTTTAGTTTGCTTTAAATTCATGCGCCGACAAATCATTTTAATAAATTTCGTATTTAATGATAAATTAAAACATGATTCATTCATATCTTGCAAAATGCGAATCAACAAGTTCTTTTCAATCGCTTTTTTCATTTTATAATTGTATTTGTTTACTTTCATTTTAGCTATCAAACTAAAATAAATTAAATAGAAAATATTTAATGTAACTTGATATTTTGGAAAAATATTCAAATTATATAAAATAAAAAAAAACTCGAAAGGCACAAATAATTAAGCCAACATCTATATTAAGCGTAATTTCTATACACGAAACAATTTCTGAAAATGTAGTTTTGAAAAAAACTTGAAATAATCTCAGCGAAACACTAAAACACACAATAAAAATCTAAACGAAGCGTACAGCACAAAGTCTAAAATAGTAACGAAATATACCTCGCTTGATAGGTTAAACCCGATGAAGTTAGTCCTATATGGTTTCATTGTGGTGCAATCTCCACGATGTCTTGTTATTGTGAGTATAAACGAGATTCACTCAAAAATCATAAGAAGCCTAAGAGAAGTTTGCTCGAAAAAACATCCTGAGCCAATCTACATCGGAACGAAATATGCCTCGCTTGATAGGTTAAACCCGTAGGAGTTATTCCTATATGGTTTCATTGTAGTGCAATCTCCACGATGTCTTGTTATTGTGAGTATAAACGAGATTCACCCAAAAATCATAAGAAGCCAAAGAGAAGTTTGCTCGAACAAACATCCTGCGCCAATCTACATCGGAACGAAATATGCCTCGCTTGTTAGGATATTAGTTTTACTCATAAAACTTTTCTGAGCAATGTGATAGTTTTCCACAAAAAACATCTCTGTACATTCGCACCATAGTATTAGAATAATTAATTTATTAAATATTATTCTAATTTTAAATTGCATGAAATTTAAATTTTCACTCAAAATTCCTATAAGAAATATTTTAACAGTGTGATTTCCAATACATCCGTATTATTGTTAATTGGTATAAACTCACACTCATTGAACTTCATATATTCTGCACCAGTAGATATTTTAAATGTCCTGGCTTGGTCAACAACCAACACTATTCTATATCTCTAAAAGGTTGAACAACCCTCTCTCCACTAGAACTCGTTGGAAAGTAATGTTTCTCTATCCGCCACTATGGATAGACTCCCAGAAAATTTCAAGGAGTTGCAATCACTAATTCAGCACTTTTTGTTTTAATGCCAAATGATTTGTCTAAATATACTATTACAAAAAATTGCTTAAAACATTTTTCCAAAGCGCTGATCAATAATGAGTAATAACTTCCTAAATATTGTTTGGATCAATATAACCATAACACAAGCAATAACATATTTTGGCAGAAAGTCAAATCAATTGAGTCAAAAATACTACAAAACATTTAACTTTTGTGCCCAACTCATATTTGTTGCTGATTACGCGCAGACAGGCTAATAAATTTTATTGGCAAAACATAAATTTATTCAATTCATTCAACTTTATTTAATAAATATGTTTAAGGCTCAAAGCGTCTAATTAAAATTCACCCTCAATCATCAAGCAACAAATCAAACAAGCAAACCCAATCAATGTCGTATCGTTTATAAAATAATACGGGAGGGAAGTGGGAAACGATTGGAAATTGTTTTTTATGTAATTTAATAAAATTAGTGTTACCCCGTCGCTTTATGTGTTCACGATTTTTCCTCATTTTCTTTTTGTTTTTTGTGTCGTCCAATTTTCCAATGTTGTGTAATGCGAACTGTTACACTCATGCTTATGAAGGGCGAATTCGGTATCAATAGAAAGAATATCGTAATTGTGTTATAGGAAGTTAAAAAAATATTTAGAAAAAGGTCGGCTATTGATACCCCGAGTTCGACACTGCGTGGTTAAATCGATTTAATACTAAAGTGGTATCATCATCATCATCATCACCATCATATGGTAAAGTCTATATAAAATGATAATGTGTATAGCAATTCAATTAATAAAATTTTTGGAAATTTTCTTTTTAATTTTCCCAAATTTTCCGTTTTTATTTTTGTGTTGTCGAAAACCTTAAAACTTACCACTTTTTGTGTTTTGTGTTGTTGCTTATTGCTAGATTTTGTTTAACAGTAGATGAACCACAAAAACTATCAAAATACAAAATTTAAAACCAGAAAAACCTCTAAAGAAAAATTCATAAAAGAAAATAATTACTGTGTGTTTGCATACACACACACACATACTCACACATCCATACACAAAATATACAAACATTTATGGCTTGCCAAAAATTATAAATTGGCAACACAAGAAACACAAAAAATTGGTTTTGTTGCTTTCATATAGACGAGATAAAAATTTGGTTGGTTGGCGTATAGGAAATATCGGAAAGTGTGAGATGTCGTTTAATCATATATAAGAATTTAGAGTGAGACACAAGATATTGGTAAGCGGCGATATGATTTATATACCGGAAAAACATAAAAATCCGGAAACATATAAAAATTTTATGGCAGGCGATTTGCATACTTTGCGAAATATTTCGTACCATCCCCATTCCACCTTAAACCAATTTGTCATAAACTTAACTGGTTTTAAGCTGCCAAACAATAAAATTCATAATTTATTTACCTTAATCATAAATTATATTAAATTTTATTACAAAACATTTCATCGTGAAAAGTTAACACAGAAACAAGTACAAAAAAAAAACTTTTCATTTTCCTCCCGAGAAAATTAAAAGCACAAAAAAGGGTTTACTTATGTACGCGCGTACATAAACATCATGGGGTTGTGATATACCAACCAAAAATAATAAAAAAAATTATGATAATGATGACGATGATACTACTCCTGTTTATAAAGAAAAAAAAAATCGCGCGAGTTTTTCCGGGTAATTCGGTGTGGGTGTGTGTGTGTGTGCGTTTAGCTTTGACTTGTGTTTAAACATAACTAGAACACAACAACTACGTACAGATAAAATGAAAAGTTTTGATGTTAATTTGATTAAAATAAATATCATTTTGTGTTGCTCCTTTCCCGAGGATTAAATATCTCATAAAAAACAAACCCTTTAAGGCATGCCAACGAAATTAAATACATTATTTGTTTTAGGAAATTGTATCAAATTTTTATTACACAAGGATGAAAGGATTATCAGTTTCTTTTGAAACTTTTTTTTGTTATATATTTTAATATTACAACAACGTTAAACAATAAGACAAAAATTTCAAATATATAGGGCGGGAGAAGGGCGGATGTGTACGGAAAGAAAATGGGAAAAATTTTAACGAGACTTTGCATAAGTACGAATAGAGTTTAAAATTAAAGTGTTAATTGATTAAAGAGATTATTAAAATTTTTCTGGGAAGAATTTTTTTAATTAATTTAAATAATTTAATATACAAAATAATTTGAGAGGGGGGAGCATGTGTTTGGAAGATTAAATCTAAATAACTAATAACTTCAAACTTATTAGATTTTGTTACCCGGTTTATGAATTTTCGAACAAAAACGGCCAGCCTGTTTTAAAATTATTGACATTATAAGCAAACTCAATCTTCGAGTTCATTGCTGACAACAACAACTTTTTTAACGCGTGTATGATTTCTGAATTTCAGAGCTTTTGGCGTAGGCAGGATCGATTTTTAACACTTTTTGGATCCAACAATGTCGATAAAAATTGATAAAATGGAGTGCCACAGGCGATTGCAGTAAGTTCTCTGATCGAAGTTAAGACACTATTACGAAATTGCTCAGACTAAGTGTGGCTATCTATATACAATTTCAGAAAGTGTTGTTATTAAACCTGAAGTTATAAAATAAAAAAAATCATCATGCAACACTAATCAATAAAAAATCCATTTGATCTTGTGCGAAGTCCCAGCCCAGAATTAATTAGAAATCACGTTAAATATCGTCAACTCGTATTTGAACTAAAATTACATTTTAGGCATATAAGGCATGAGCGTGACGATTAAATGTTTTAATTCTGTGTGCCAAATTCAAGGTAAATGTTAAGAAGTTGGCCCGAAATTTCAATCCCGAAAAGACTTGTTTCATGAAGTGTGTTTCTTTGCTAAATCACATAAAAAGAATTCCATCCCGAAAATTGTATTGTTAAATTAAAGAAAAAAATAATCAGCAGAATTTTTGCAGCAAAAATCTCCACCATCTATTAATAAATTACATCTACTTTATCGATCATCCCGAAAACTATTTTCTATACATTTTTCAAATGAAAATATGTTTAACACCAAATTTCCTTGTGGCGAACACAGAGATGACCTTGATGAACCCTTGGCATATGAAGTAAGGCATGCCAATGAGCATAGATCTTATATTCTGGTGCCCATTTGAAACTCGTGATTTTGATGGTGAATATTGACCATCCCGAAAACCACCACTTGCGATTGGTATAGTTGTATAGAAAGTGGTTTTCGGGATGATCAAAATTCACCATCAATCCTCGTGATTTTCAAATGGGCACCAGAATATAAGTTCTATGCTCATTGGCATGCCTTACTTCATATGTCAAGGTAGGGGGTAATCTCTGTGTTCACCACAAGGAAATTTGGTATTAAACATATTTTCATTTGAAGAATGTATAGAAAATAGTTTTCGGGATGATCAATAAAGTAGATGTAATTTATTAATAGATTGTGGAGCTTTTTTACTGCAAAAATTCTGCTGATTATTTTTTTCTTTAATTTAACAATACAATTTTCGGGATGGAATTCTTTTTATGTGATTTAGCAAAGAAACACACTTTATGAAACAAGTCTTTTCGGGATTGAAATTTCGGGCCAACTTCTTATTCATTCAAGGTAAACTGTTTACTACGGTTTTAAGAGAGATTTTTCAATAGAGTTTTTGAAAAATAATTGAATTTACTGCAAAAATTACTTAAAATTGACTTTTACCTGAAGTTTGGCACATAGCGGTGAAGCATGCAAAGATATCGGGGCGACATTGTTTAAAATAGGACATTAAAGTGCTTTATTCATAACGACTGTAATTTATAACTGTTTAAATCTTCAACATTGAGCATCCGTTTTAAGGAGATATTTACATTCAAATTTTGGTCTAATGAATTGGACGAAAAGGCTAGTAATTTGGTTTGATAATCACTAAAAAAATGTCCATTACAATTGTTGTTGTCAGAATAAGGAGACATTCTAAAATAGCTGGTCCAACCAAAAGGCTAATTATTTTAGCTTCTCCTTATTTTTAAAGATATTTTGTGAACTTCCTATGTGTACGCCTACTGCACAGTAAGAGTAACATTGGAAGTTAACAAAATATCTCCTCCTTCTAAAATTTCTCGGGAAATTCAAAACAACAAAAAATGCTATGAGACGCGATCAATTCCAAACCTTAGTTGCGATAATCGAATAAAAATTTTACGACACAGAAAATACTCGGCCCTAAGTTGTATTATTTAATTAATTTTGAATGCAGAGAACTAAAATTATTATAGCAGTTTTAAGAGCTGGAAAAGAGTGTTAATGTGTCAGAAGAAGTGCTATTCCATTACTGCAGTTGATTTATGATTTGTCACTAAATAATCATTCCAACCTCAATCGCTCAGACAGGAGCGCAACGAGGGTCCAAAGTAACCCAACGAGGGTCCAAAGTACGCATATGATTTTGAAGCTATAATATACATAAAAATTATCATACATACAGTTGAATTGATTGTTCAAATTGATTCAATAATTACTTATGATTTACATAACGTCAGTCGTTCGGTCCCAAGTTCCAGGATTAGTAATAATAACACTGTTCTTGAATTGAAAACTTTTTTTCGTGACAAGCTGGGCACTCAGGTGGTAAACCTAATTCGAGTATGCTGAATTCAACGGTGCTAGTCCCATTTCAAGGTTAGTCCCTATTTTTGAGATATCGCATTCGACATGTTTTGGCTCTGAGTCAAAATATACCCTCATCTTCACGTTGATAGCTCTTGAACCATTAAGATTTTCTCTATGCTTTCTTCAGCAAAGTTGTTGCGCAGGTCAAGACCAACAACTTTGCCGAACTTATCAAGACCGAAAAACAACATCTAATTTTATTTTGCTTGCCATTTCGACGAAAAACAGTGTTTTTATCATTTTTTATCATTTTGTTGAATTTAAATCGAGTAGAATCGATTGAATAAACATCACATCGACAAATATAGTTACAATAGAAACTATTTAAAAGAAAGTTAAATCGATTCAGTTGATTTTATTGGGATTTGTCCTAAAAAAAAAATTCCTAAAAAATTAACATTTTTCTTCTCTTTGGCAAAACAATGGCGTGCCGTTGCGATAGTGGATAAAAATCCTGGATTTTTTTATCCCATCGTTTTAACCAATTACAATTACATTTTAGACGTTTCTGAGAATAGTTATGATGCACGCCGCGATTTTTCAGTGTTTTTGGAAAACCCTTGTAGAAGACGACCTTGGGCTAAAAAAAATCAAAAAAAATTTTTTTGTATACTTTCACAGTTAAATAAAATGTCAATGGAAAGTTTCATTAAAACATATCTCTTTTTATTCCATTAAAAAAAAATCTTTGAAAAACTTTTTTTTTCAATTTTGAAGGTGCTATGTTCCCTTAAATTTCTTTTCGAACTTGAATTTTATATTACAATTTTATTTAAAAAAATTTAAAATTGCATTAAGACGACTTGTGTCGTCGGTTACCAAATATACGAGTACTCTACTTGTTTTTAAACCGTTTAGAAAATAAATTATATATATAAATATATGTTTTTCTTGGTGACGCGTGAATTTTTTTTATAGGTAAGACGTTGTTATACCATTATGTTACCATTAACCTTTTTTACCATGTTGAAATTCCAATGCATATGTCGAATTTGCATGTGTCGAATTTGCAATGTGTTTGCGATTTGTTTATGTGTCGAATTATGTATTTTGTTATGTTCTTGCAATTTTGTTGGTGAGGTGAAGGCCTGTGTTGGTACAGGGCGTAACTCTCCCCCCCCCCCCCCCCCCCCAAGAGATGACGGTATGTTTATATGGTTGATATGATCATCCGAGTTATCAGCAGAATGTGGATTTGATTTTGATTTTCGTTTGATACATGCAGAAGAGTACCTTACTAAGAGTATAAGTATCCAAATATGCATGTAAACAAAATGTCACTTATAGTTCATGTAATTGTTTGATGGTGAGTAAATGCTGCAGAATGATGTAGTTCTCGAAGTTTTGCCATATTGATTATGGTTCAGTTTTTAAGTAGTGGTAGATCTATAGGTATCTCAATTACGTTAGTATTTATTTCATGGTTAGGTTGCAAGTTGATGAAGTCTTCGTAAAATATTGGTGCTGTGTTGGTGTAAACGGTATTTTTTATAGCTATGGAGTAATCCAGTAATTTTCCCGACAAACAATTTCAAATTTAAAACAATAAAAAAACCTTGTTGTTACCGGGGACCGAGTCGTTAACGAGTCCGATCGGTTTCCATATAATTACCTAATTCTAGCACACAATGGGTTGGAACTGTTACCGTTTTATTACCATCGGTTAAATCGTGGTATTTGTTACGCTTCAATTACTAGTATTTTATCATGTACTTTTCCCTATAAATCTTAGCACAAGATAACGCAATAATACATATTGGTAATTACATGGAGATGGAATATATTATTACAATTTACTCGTGAAATATGTATGTTATTTTAGAGTATTTGTTACTGTCTTAATAACTTTACTTTGTAATGCAAAATTACAAAGAAATTATCACTAAAATTACTAATTAGAGTCACACACTTGTTAGACCAAAATTATAGGGAAATTACGATAAACTTGCAACTTGAATGTTTAGAAGAAAGTGAACGGACCATGAATTATTTATATAAATGTAAAACAAATGAAAATTCACTGTATTAAATTAATTTATTTAAGTTAAATAATTTTCATTAATACATACATTTAAAAAAATTAATTAAAAATCGGATTTTTGAGATATAATGTATCTGGTAATTTGTCCTTACATCTTTTTTTCAGCGAGCGCCAACACCATGTCGTCTGTAAATATAATTTTAAAATATAAATAAAATTGTGTAGCTAAAACAAAGACGCTTCGAATTATTGTAGAAGAATTTAGCAAAAATCCAGTTAATTATTATAAATAAGTAAGAATAGAAACACTAGTGTGTTAAGATAAAGAAATCTGTAGACGCAGAGATAAATAAGTTACTGGGTGCCGACAAATTACTGAATCATATAAAGAGTTCCCGGTAAATTACCAGAACCAACAACGTTATTTTGGTTAATTTAATTCTTCTTAGTAGCACATAATAGAATTAAAATGGATAAGAAATCACTAAAATAACTTATGAATTAGAAAATTACTTTTTTAACACATTGAAAAGGACACGTTCACGGTTTTATAACAATAAATATAAAAAAAAAATATTCTGTTACTATACACTCGTACGTACCTTTATACGCCATTTTGAAAAATTTTAACCAACGCATCAGGAATAGTTACTGCAAATCTGCTATAAAATTCATAAACATTTTAAAAATTAGTAATGAAAATATAGTAAAAATTTTAATTCTTGATGATTATCAATAAAATAATACTTACAATTAATTACATTATTTATCAAAAATATTTGATATTTATCACGAACATATTTCTTTCTTAAATAAATATCTAGCACAAAACTTCGCAGCCATCGACTACAAGAATACTGAACTAAAATAAAATATAAATGAAAACATGGCGGATGCAGCAAATAAAAAAGTTTTTGTTTCCCAAAAATTACCCAAATATAAATATTAGATTTCCGAGTGTTACCGACAAATGACCGACATAATTTAATGCGAAGGAGAAAGAAAATGAATGTGAGAGAGAGAAAGAACGATCAGAATAAAAGCAAAATCAAAAACTATTTGTTGAGCAAATAAATTGTGGATGGGAAATGGTAAAAACAAATATTTCGATTTTTTTTCGTAATATTGTTACCATACCTCAGTAACATTGTTAACGAAACACAGTCTATGGTTACAAATTGTTATTTGGGTTTAATAACTTCATTCCTTCAATATGTCTTTGGTTTTGGAGACCACATGTTGTTATAAACTCCATTGGCGTATTGGTATTGATGTATATATACTGTGTGAAGAGCTGTATAATCTTTTCAGGCAGTGCGGATTTGATTATGTTGCAGTATGCTGGTTGGTTCAATAAGATCCTGGCCACACAACTATCGTTGGTTAGTTGAAAGATATCTTGTTGGCAATAGTATTGATCTTCGATATCCTTGCATGGTTTGTTCATACATTGATAAATTTGATCATTAAGAGTTAGGATATTATATGGAATATATATGGAATAGGTTTTGTTTAAAGTAGTTGATTGTAGATAGTATTGTTTTAAAGGATGCCTTATGGAAAGTTGGAATTTCGATTGAAAATATGATTAATGATTGATAAGCTTTCAAATGTAGTAGTTGATGGATATTGTGCTCAGAGTGAACATATACGTCTTGTGATTGTAATTGGTCGTCGACGAATTTTAATTCTGGTTTATTTAATAAATGGTGTGAAAAAATTTGAAGTTTTGCATGAGTTATTGTGTCTAATATGTTATCTAAATGTTTTTATAATTGGTCTATCATAAATGACACATGATGCATATATTGTCCGAATGATGTTATTTCTAGCATACCCTAACTTACGTTCTTAAATAACACTAATTGGTTGTTCATTTGTCCTGTCGATATGTCTAGCGTTTCTTTAATTTCGTTAAATCTAGATATCATCTGAGTGTTGATACTAACTTGTTCGTTTATTTTATGTGTAAGAATATCTTCATTCAAGTTAATATTTCTGAGTGCGTCACTAATTTTGTTGTAGTCATTTTGATCTAGATTAGCTGTAAAACCTTTGATAACTGATCCCAGTCCATCTATAACACCTCGTTTGTAGCGTCTGTCATAGAAATTTTTAACGGTTCTAGGTTTAGTGTGTTTTAATATGTCTACTAATTGGAAAATCTGTTCTGATAGTACTCCAGCTCTTTGATTGTAAAGAAGGTGTAGTTTATTGTCCTTTGTTGTAGTATCCAGTATTTTATGTACATTTGTCTTTATGTTATTAATTATTGGATCATATGAACTGAGGTTGACTATATGTAATAGTCGGTTGTATCCTGTTATAATACGAGCCTTGCCTTGGATTGGTATTAGTCCATTATTGTCGTCATAGCTGGTTATTGACATTTGTTGATCCTGTGATGCTGTGAACCTGTAATACACGTTTGATTTTGTTTTTGTGAATACGTTTATTTTGGGTGTTAGTTATTCTTACTTGTTTTTCTTAAGGACTTGGTGTTTCTTAAATGGAGGTTGGATTTTATTCCGTCATTTGTTCTTGCGAAGATAAAGTCTTTCTATTTGAAATTAATGGAATTTTTCCTAAATTTATTAAGTCGGTTTATAACTTTGATTTTTTGCATTTTGATTCTTATGATGAATCAAATCACATAGTTTTTTGTAGTTGTTTTACATATTCGTGAAACGGTATATTGTCTTTTCAGGGAATATTTCTTTAACTTGATAATGGCCGTTTTCTAGTTCCATGGGAGTGAAATTAGTTGAAGAGTGGATAGTGTGGTTATATACCAAGATAACGTCAGTCATAATTACTTCAGGATTTTTGTTTGAGGATTTTTAGAGTAATACTCGGTAGGTTTCGAGCATCGTTGAATGAAAGCGTTCAACAGAGGAATTACCAGTTTAATTTTTTGGGGTAGAAAAATGTAACTCTATATTGTGAGTTTTGCATAAATCCTTAAATATGTTGTTATAAAACTCCGTACCTCGGTCTGTAACAATTTTACTAGGAATTCCATGAATAATATGTCTCATTAATTGGGTGATTTCTGTACCACTAGAGTCTCTGATTTGAAATGCTGTTCCATATTTGGAAAATTTATCGATGATCGTTAGGAAATTATAGAATATATCTAAGTGAATTATCTCCAACGGTTTTGTTGGAGCTTCTGTTAATTCGAGTTTTGTGTCATGTTTTTGTCTATCGTATTTATTTATTAAGCATACGTCGCATTTATTTATGAATTAAACCTTTTAATTTTGGGAAATAGTATTTTCGTTTGATTTGTCTGTAGTTTTCTAAAGTTCCGCGATGTCCGTGGTTTTCATGTAAGTCTTGGATTATTTTGATTTGTTGCATACAGTCCTCGATATCTTCTACCATTGTTTTACATCTTAAGATCTTAAATTTGGAATTTTTATATTTAGATTTAAATAATGTATTTAAAGTTCTAAATGTTGCTTGATCGCATGCTATTCCAGTCAGTTGATTTGGTTGTAGATATTCAGTGATTATATTTGCCAATATTTGTTCTGTAAATTGTTTTGACGTAAAGATATAACGTTTTTTGCATGAGAATAAGATTTTAGTTTCTAGTTCAAAGTCTTCTGTAATATTGGACTGTAGTTTCAAGATTACTTGTCTTGAAAACTCATTCAGATGAGTATCTGTAGTTGGTATGACATCTTGTTGTTTGTTAACTAAAGTGTTTAGAGCTTCATCGCTGGATGATGATGAATATATACTAGAAGTGTTTACTTCGACATAAGCTTCGATCCGTGAGAAGGCATTAACATTTGAATTTAAAACTCCTTTCTTATAAGTGATCTCATAATCGTATTCCTCTAATTTGAGGCGCCATCGGATTAGTTTTGCATTAGGCTCCTTCTGATTGAATAACCATGTTAGTGGCTTATGGTCAGTAATTATCTTGAACTTTCGACCAAATAGGTATGGTCGGAAATATTTACATGACCAAACTATAGCAAGCAATTCTTTTTACGATCGTGCTATACGTTTGTTCGGTTTGAATGAGGGTGCGTGAAGCATAGCAAATAAGCTTGTCTAGTCTAATTTGGCCTTGCGATAACACTGCGCCAATTGCGAAATTACTAGCGTCTGTAGTAAGGATGAACTCTTTACTGAAATCGGGATATTGTAGGATAAAGTTACTACACAACAGTTCTTTGCATCTGTTGAAGCAATTAAACATGATGTGAGAGGTTTTGTTAGGTCGGCAAAGTTTTTTAATAAATTTCCGATAGTAACCGATTAAACCTAAAAAGCTTTTGATTTGCTTTTCGGTTCGTATACGATTGGAAATTTTTTGTCCGCTTTTATTTTGTCAGGGTTCGGTTTAACGCCGTCCTGGTACACTATATCACCAAAGAAAGCTAATTCTTTGTGAAGGAATTCACTTTTATCAAGTTGGACTTTGATGTTTGCCTTTCTTAGTTTGTCGAATACGTTTTTCAAGCTTTGAATGTGATCTTGAAGGGAGGTGCCGTACACGAATATGTTATCCATGTAACATAAACATGTATTACCTTGGAGGTCTTGTAAGACGTTATCCATCACACGCTGGAATGTGGATGGTGCAATTTTAAGGCCAAAAGGCATTGTGATATACTCATAATGCCCAAAGTCAACAGTAAATGCTGTCTTCTCTATATTCCTCGGATTCACCTCTATATCGCCATTTTTTCTTGCCACTATAGCATCACTTTTTTTGGGATGATCCTAATAGGACTACTCCATGGTGAGAGCTTAACAATGTTTGTAAAACTCAGGTTCTGAGATTATTTTTGAAAAATGGATTCGTATTGTAGGCATAAGTTTTTTATAGCGTTAGTTTCTTCCTGATTCAGATGAGATGTTCGAATTAAATCGCGAGTATCTTGGGTATTCGTTGGTAAGTCAGAACTAATTGACGAATGATTAACCTCGATCTGGTAGTTTTCGGAATGTTCAACTTTGATCGGTTGCTCAATTAAAGCAGTCTGTTCTTCATTCGAAAAATTGATAATTTCTACAAATGCGTGCCAGTTATGTGAGGTGTATAATCCTTCTGGGATTATCACGTGGTCATAAATTTGCACTGGTTTCATGTAAATTTCTCCATTTCCCACATCAACGAGTACTTTAATTATCATTTTATTTCTGGGTGGTATTTCATAGACAGGTGATTGATAGTTTGGTTTATAGAGTAAGGGTATTTTAATAGTTTTTATTAGTTTCTTACGTAGAGTTACAAAATACAGTTTAATTCCAAGTTGTTTAACTATATCGAGACCAATAAATCCGTTGAAATAATTATGAAACTTAAAAAGTAGGAATTTCATTGCTTCTTTTGTTCTGAATCCCTTAAATCCTGGAATCAAAACTTGTTCTGTTAAGGAGTGTTCTTTGAATAAAGTTTTCACTTTTATGTGGTTAATTTTTTGAATTTTGCTTGGGATAATAAATTTTGGGTCTACGAACCTCTGATTAGCTCCTTTATCAAATAGGAATTTTAATTTAGTGCTTGAATTAATTTGAATATGGATATATGGTAAAGAGTTAACTGATTGATGTGAATTGAGATTCAAGTATCCGATTGGTTCTCTGAGGCAGATGGCAGAAAAACCGTTTCGTCTGCCTTTAGAGGAACATCTGATATATGGTTGTGATTTACGTCAAAATTTTGGTCATATTCCGGATAATTATGTGAATTTTCTTGGTAAATATTGTGATTTATTTCATCAGAATTTTGTAGATGACTATCGTACACTTCGATAAAATCATGATACTGGTATCCCATATTATAATTTTGTTGTTGTTCTATATTAAATAATTCTCGAGCTTGGTACTGGGAAGATCCTATGGGACTAAAGTGGAACCTTGGTTGGTTAGGAGGAAATCGTGTAGGTTGTTTGCAATTATTTGCATTGCGTCTGCTTTATAGTTCCGTGAAGGTATTGATGGTGGTTTAGGATTACTATTAAGGTGATTTCTATTAAATTGTTGACTGTTGTAGAAATTTTGTTTTCTGTAGAAGGGTTGCGAATTTAAATGTGGTTGACCTAGAGATTGATTTAGGGGTTTGTGGTACAAATAGACAAACCCCTATGTGGTACAAATAGACATTATACTAGGATTCATGAGCTTATTATTCATAGGTGCATATTGATTATACTGCCATTGAGGTGTGTATAATATTGATTAAATTTGAACCCAGGAGTGTTATTCATCAATTTTGTTGAATGGGGTGAAATGTTGTTTGCCAAAGGTTTCCTTATATATAACATATTCCGTTCCCGCAGGCATAAGTTAAGAGCTTCTGACATTGTGTTTGGATTTCTGGCTCTAATTAGGGAGCCCATTGGTTCTCTTATTGCAACCAGAAACGTAAAAGACACATTTCATGGTACAATGTTTCTTTCGTATGCTTTACCGTTAAGGATGAGTTACACGCTCATTTGGGTGCAAGGTTACTTTAGCATTGTAGAGAACGGAGATCGCTGATCTCCTAGCCAAAGCTGGTTCTCAGCTTTAACCAATTGGGCCTGAATATGCTGTTCAATTATCTTTTAATAGTGGTAAAGCAGCAATAAAAACTTATTTTTCGGCGGTGCTGAGGCAAGAGTAGCTCTCCCCTCCTACCTGTGACATGGCTAAAGATTTTATCACTGAACCTAACCTATAGTTTTACCTAAATTTGCAATTTTCTTAAAGAAAGACAACCTAAGAATCCCTGTTGCGATTCTAAAGGATAATGGTTGCTTTAAAACCCATTTGACACATGGCTGCTACAGAAAAATGACGACAGTATTCATTATGTTTCTCACTACATTGCTGATGATCCAAACTGCTTCAGTTTGTCAAAGAGGCAGATCACAAATTTTATTTAATCGACAATAGTTAAAAATCAGAAGAAGTAAATTTGGTATAAAGATAGAGTAACATACATGAATATGTGTCTAACCGAACACAATTTAGTCTTCAATTAGATCTGTGTATGAAAAAAGGATCACAATAAACAAACCAACGAATCAAATTTAACCAACCAAACCAACCAATATTTTTCGGTTTTTTGGAAAATAATTTTCGATTCCCACTTTCCTTATCATTTTCTGTATATCATTCAATTTTCCACCACTATCTACGATTGCCTATACACATGTAAACATACGCATCTATACACAATTACCTTTATCAAATTAGATTTTGTATGTGTTTTATACACATGTGTGGCAACATAAAGTACTGATTTCTTGGAATTTTCATTTTCGGAAATTTTGTTATAATATATAAAAACACATACATACAAATAAATATATACATATATAGATTTAATCAACCAAGCCACAAGACCATAGTCGGTGGTTATACAACATTTTTTTAAGTCATCATCAACATTTTGTGTGTCCCTTAAAACACATCGAGAGGGAGAGAAATATTTCAACACACAATAACCAAAATTAAAAATAGAAAAATAAAAAATGATAAAACCAAACCAAAAATTGAATATTTAACCCTTTATCGCCCGCAAGATGATAACAGCTTTATACCAAACTGTGTTGAATTTTGTTTTCTTTTGTATCATTCCAGGCAAAAGTTTTACCCTAACAATAATCATATCAACAACCCCACTACAAATCACAACCTATAACAAAGCAATAAAAGTGACTGTGGATGGACCGCGGGAACCACGATCGAAGGTGCGGCACCAAGGTTTTCATCCATTCGCGTTTGGGCCACAGCGATTCGCACCCGATCCATTAATCGGCGGCCTACCCTTCAAATTATCAGGTACGTGTGTGTGTGTGCGCGCAATAAAGTCTATCAATGTTTATTAATTTAATATTTTTTTTTTTATTGTAAGTAGGTATGAAAATGTATTAGAATTTTCCCCAAAAATTTTCCGATATATCAAATAAATTTAATATTAGGTAAATATGTAAATGTGTACATGAAAGAATTTATCTCAAAAGAAATATCTTATTGTGTGAGTGTATTTGTATATCGATATGGATACAAATTGATATAATACACATATTACAGTCTATATGTTCCCCATTCTGATTAGATTTCAACCTCAAGACGATCTAGGTATATACCAACATGTTTTATAGAAAGATAAGACAATTGGATAACAAGCTTTTTCCATGTCAATTTTACATTACGTCTTCGTTACCAATGTGTGTATATATCATCTACCTGGGTGATATCTAGTTTATATATAAATAAAGGAAGGGTGGCAAATCAAGAAATTTTCGAAATATTTTAATTCACGTAATATATCATTCGCAGAGTATCAAAAGCTCTCCCCCTTTTCCACATATATATACGTTTTCAAAATTTATTACATATTTTTTTATATCACCTTCTGTTGTCAGGTAGGAAAATATGTGGAAAACAAAATTTTTATTAAGAAAATCAACACTCGCTCGTCGTATCTATATATTATTATTTTTGAACTTTCACACTTTATGCTTTCATTTTAACAGCTTTTGGTGAAAATATTACACTTATTGGGGTTAGGCATATATAGAATATTTGTACACGTAGCTGTAACCGTAATATGTACGGCTTGTTGTTGTATGTTTGTAATATATTTGATCCGTAAAGATTAAACCATTTTCAGTAGACAGCTTCAGCATAGTTTTGATATTCAAGTTTCAATAACCACTCGGAGATTGTTAAGCGGTTGTGCAGATGATGATGGTAGTCGAGGTGTTTTGGTAACCAAATAAATATTTTTGACTATTACCGAGCCGGTTGTATAATCAAAACGTCATGCTTTTTTCTGACTACGATCTCGCGTAATATCGTTGATTTAATCAAGGTGAGTAGTGTGATGATGGGTGTGATTCTCACCTCACTATAGGTATTGTTCTTTCTTGACTACTCTAGTAACTCATTACATTTAAATGTTCCTTTGAATTATGATGTTGTGATGAATAGACGTTTCGGCTAGGTTTAACTCACGGGGCATTGATACTGTCACCGAATTAGCTAATTTTATCTAAGACAATGGTGGGAGGGGTGGGAAACCACACCCCACTTCTCTTGAGTTTAACCGTGTTCAAAATGACCAACCAAAAGCAATGGTTAAATAACATATATTTTCGGACAACGAAGTGGCCTTCAGCGTGTCCATCTGCCTGATGGATAATTTTTCAGGACCAGGTTTCCGTTACAGTGGCACCCAAACACACGGCTTAACCAACTTAATTAATGTTTTTTTATGTAGTTATTCTGACCAATTTACCTGTCCGCATTCAATTTTCTTTTAATGACTATTTCCGATTCGCAACTATTTATGATTTTTTTTTTTTATTATTGAGTTAATTGTGCGGTTAATATATGAATTAGTCATTCGTTTTTAATATTTTCCAACCTGTCTACGAGTTTCATTCAATGTTAATTCTATTTCAATTTAGTTTCATTTGCCTTAAATAAAATTTTTAGACCAGTTAATATCGTACTTAGGCTGCAGGCCAACAGTCGAGTAAATCGTTTACTATGGTAAACATTGGATTTAGAACAGATTTTTCGATCAGTTTGCCATATAGTTTTTGAAAAATAAATGAATTTACCGAAAAATTTACCTAAAATTTACTTTTACCCGACTATTGGCCCGCAGCCAATATCGACCTCAGTGCTAGGCAATAACGTACATACCGTATATTTTTATTACCCAGGTTTTGTTTCGATAAATATTTCCATGACTGCTGAATTGTTTGTACGAAATTTTTAGAAATCCCGAAACCTATAAATGTAATAAGTATTCGCAATTACTTAAATTGCGTAGTACGCAATTTACGAAAAAAAAAGAAATTTAACATTTCGGAAAATTTCTGGCTCAGTATAAGTCAACAACTGTCCACTCTAGATGAACAGTTTAAAGTAGAATTGACCGAATCCGAGAAATTACCAACGATACCGCATGAGACCGCTTTAAAATTTCACACATATAGTGAAATGTCGAAATGCATTTTCAAATTCCAAAAGCTTCAGCTCAAAATTTTGCAAGCTTTCCAAACGCGCACCAACAATCTTGCGGAGTTACTCTGCCACCTGTACCATGGCCACGGACGCCTGAGACGGATATCAGAAATGCCAGATGTCAACGAGATTGCAATTAATTTAAATAGCAAATGCAAAACTCTTATCGAGGCAGTTCAGAAACAAGTTAAAAGTCCAGATCTATAGTTGATGAAAATATACTTAAAGAAATCAGTGACCTAAACATAGATTTATCCGGTATATTTTATCGATCTTTTTCGTTGTTGGACATAAGTCCTCCGCAACAGAAAGACACGATGGTCGCCACAAAAAACTGCTTTTACCCCTCGTGAAGATCAAACGAATCGTATCAAACGAATTCGTAAATATACCTGGTCCGACAACATCTTAAGTTGTGACAAATCGGGATGATGGTGGAAGGTTTACTATATACCAATTCACGATTCACTTCATCGAGTCTCAAAGAGATGGCCATAGAAAAGTTTTTGTTTAGAATTGAACGTTTAGACGGAGTTGCCGCGGAACATTAATGGTTAACACTAGAAACTTACCCTAGTTGTTTGAGTTGAGCTTCGAAATTCTTTCATACACAGATTCCAAGATCGCACACAGACCAGACCTTGATATCCGCAAATTAATGGATTACCAAAAGCAGAAAGATGGCGAGTCATTTACCAATTTTTATTATGATTTACTTAGTATGGTCCTACCTTTAAGAGTGAGTGGCGATCTTTGAATATGATTTATTGAAACTCATTTAAAATAACATGAGATCTAGTTTAAAAGCTCACCTTGCAGGTCAACCTATGATTAATCTAGCAGATTTCATTAAAACCTGTGCCTCCACAGAAGATGTCTGGAAAAATGTTTGGTATGTACATGAAAAGTATATGCAGGGAAAATCCTATAGGGTTAATGAAATTGAAGAAATCGAGCAATTAATGTTTCCACAGTTCTCTCCAGTTCAACAGTATCCGATACTTGTATCTCTCCTCCAGAGATATCACTCACTAATAGTACCAGTCGTTTTCATAACGTTCTTTTTTAACATCATGACTGGCCCAACGTAACACCTACATCTCCACCTAATTTGTATCCTACTCTTAGTGCCATTCATGATCGTGGACAAAATTCGTTAGTAAACCCGGTTAACCATAAAAGCGATATTGTATGCTATAACTGTCGTCGTTCCGGTCATGTGTATTAAAAGTATGTAATCTTCCGAAGGAAAAAGACTTTTGCTACCGTTGTGGTTTAGTTAATGTTATCTTGCCACACTGCCCTAAATGTCAATCCGGTCAGGGAAACTGGAGATCGGAAATGCGAAAACCTAGGCCAGATTGTCAGATTGCTCAGAGAACAAATCCTCCAATAAACCCAAACACAGTTCAAAAATAATTTTTGAGTCCGGGTGGGAATCATTCTCTCCGTTAGACACCATCACTAGTACTACATGTGACGCAGACTGAAATTACATGTTTAGGGATTTCAACCGAAATAAGGCTCGGGTCGGTCGACGGCGTTCAATTTATTATTATTAGTCGATGGCCTCCCAACGATAAGCGACCGGACGCAATAATGAAGATTAAAGATATTGAAATTCGAGGGCTGTTGGGTAGTGGTTAAACGGTAACTATGCTTGGAAGCGGTTCTGTTAATTTATTGCCGATTTAGACTTGACTTTGTGTCCTTTAGCAGGAATTGTTCAAACTGCTTGTGGTAGCGATCAACGAATGCTGGCGTACGTAAATGTTAACATAACCTTTAATAACAGAACCATTCCGATGAGGGCCTACATTGTTCCCACACTTCAGGAAAATCTGTATTTAGGTTGTGATTTTTCAGAGGTCTTCGATCTCCAACCCCAAGTAGTCTCGGAGGTCTCGCTTGGTTAAACCAGTTACGCTTATGATAGTCGTAAGAACCACGAGCTCACAGACGATGAGCAAAGTAAGCTTTGGAATGTAGTCAAACGCTTCACCAGTTTTGAGAAGAATGGATTGGGCAGGACCCATCTATTAAACTAAGGTTTAACGCCGCGTCACCTGCTGTCTTAAACAATATCAATAAAGAAATCAATAGAATGATTCAAATGGATATAATTGAAGAAAGTAATAGTGCTTAGGCGTCTCCGATGGCAGTAGTGAGAAAGAAAAGCGGGAGTGTTCGATTATGTCTAGACGCAAGGAGGCTTAACGCGATAACAAAGAAAGACGCATATCCGCTTCCGCTGATTGATGGACTTCTGAGTAGATTGGACCGAACGAGATTTATCTCAGGTCTGGATCTAAAGGATGTCTTCTGGCAGATTCCCTTGAATCCAGAATCGAGAGAGAAGACGGCGTTTGTCATCCCGGGGCGTCCATTATAACACTGCAAAGTTATGCCCTTTGGACTCTGTAATGCCCCTCAAACCTTGTCTCGATTGATGGATAAAGTGATTCACTCTCATTTGGGAGGGAGGATTATGTGCCAACTCCAATAAGGTGAGGGCCATTACAGAGTTTCCAGTACCCGAACAATTCGGCAAGTTCATCGTTTTTTGGGTGTATCACCGATGGCACCGCCATTCCATCCGAGATTATTCTTCCCTTGGCTCTCCCCTTAGTGAACCTCAGACATCAATAAATAATCTAAAAAATGCTCTCACTGGTGCGCCAGTTTTAATCACCCCAGTGCCCTAATTCTCTAAGCAGTAAGATAAGTTGTAAACGTGTAAACGATAATTTATCTTGCCTTTTTACAATATTTGTATTCTGTAATTGCACTCCAAGATAAAATTTAATACGGTTACGATAAATAAATGTCAAAACTTAACACACTCTTATGATGTATGTAGGTTCATATTTAGACTTTGAGGGCCTATAACTACCCTTCCCATTTAAATTTCAACATTATTCTTATGGATATAAGTTACTCTAAGTAGCATCTGTTCACAATCTATAGTTCAAGTTGTTGCGGGTTGTGGTAAGGGTAATTTTACAGGTGAAAATTGTATACAATATATTGTCTTGGCATTTTTAAATCGAATTCTCTAAACAGTTTTTTTACGCAAGTTAAACTTATTGACAGCAAGCGAGCAAGGTAACATTAAACGTCAAAACGAAATTTTAATTATTTTATATCCTTAATAACTCAAAAAATATAATCTCTAGAAATGTAAATTGTTGCATATACATCAAAGCCATCTAGAATCACACATAGCTCTCAAAATCATATTGAAAAATAATCGGAGTCGGGAGTCATTTGAAATTGAAATCAAGATACGGTTAGATAGACTTATAAAACAAACCAAATGTTTCACGAGAACATTACAACAGTCAAAAAATTCTTTACTTCGTATAGTAAAGACATGTACAATATAAGTCTTGTTTACAATTGATCGATCCGTTGAATTTTGGTTAATGTTGTGTATTCTAATCTGTTTAAAGGTTATTCTTTATACTAAGTACAAAATCGCATTATTATGTAATTATTACTTATTTGCGATATGTTTTTGAAATTCAATCGAATCTGTCTTAAACAGATCATAATTTCAGTGTATTTCATTGTTGAAGACCCATTTAGCTCTTTCCGATGCCCTATTTAGCTCTTTCTGCACATGCGGATCTCGAAAAGTTCGGGATTGTGTTGTCAACGAAGCTCATTTAAAGATCAAATTTAGTTAGCCACTGCCACTTTTGGCTCCACGAGTTGCTCATCCTATATTTTTTTATGTGCCTCCTCAATGGCACCTCAATTTGTTAATCGAAACCATTTCTAGTAGTTGATGTAGGTCTAGTTATGGAGGGACGTTTTAGTGTTACGATTTGTTTTTTTTACCATGAGTTAATTTTTAATCTTTGTAAAATGTTTGGGTTAATCTTAAGGATCGGTAACGAGTAGGAGATGAGACTTTGATCAATTACCTGCACTTTAGAAATCGATTTTATGCAATATACATCTTGTTTGACCTTAGTGCTCGTTAAAAGCTAGTTTTAATACATAATATAATTAAATTTTGTACTCGCTCATCATTGTTCGAAATTTGTCCTATCTATTAATTTCTCAAAACATAAGATTAATAAATAGTTTAGAATTAAAGCATTGTAAGATCTTATAGATAGACTGTTGAGAGCTCCTAGTGCCTTTAAATGAAATATTAAACAACAACAAACTGAAATTTGTTAACTAATTTAGATTTTCTGTAGGCCGTCATATTTATTGTGCTAGTCAGTTTTCTTAATTGTGCATGTGTAATGATCAAGTAAAATATTACAAGTGCCACATATTAGCAGAAAACTAACGGGATAACCATTAAATGAAGGAAATGGCTGTATTTGGAATCCACAGACCATCTCGTTCTAGGATATTTTACCCCTTAAGTCTTTTTCTTCTAATATAAATAGGTACATTATCTATTCCCTATTTTACACATAAATTTATTAATAATAAATTTATTTGTTTTATTGTTTTTGTGGCAATACTGGAGCTAACCTAAGCAAAAGTATAGGTAAAGTGAAGACGGTCGATTAAAATATTCAAATGTTTGATTTACTGAAAGAATATTTTAATTCCATCGATAACAGTCCACTTTTACATTCTAAATGGAAAGAATTTTATAACTTTTTTATGTAAAGTATCGCAGTTATTTAAATTGTTAGAACTTGGCTTGTTTAATTCCAAAATAAAATTATAAACTGAAATATCAAAAACTGCAATTAATTATTAATAATATCCAAATGAAAGCGTTTTACACATTCAAGCAAAGTTATTCCGCGATAAACTTCTTGTGTTACTTTTTGACATAAACTTATCTTGCCACTTTACATTTTATCTTGAAAAAAATTTAGAGAATGCGAATTTACTAAAACATCACGATATCCAATATAAATCTAGACTTCTACGATATTTTTTTTCGTGTGTAAAAGTTATCACTTTTACATTTTACAATTTATCTTGGTTTTTAGAGAATTAGGGCACAGTCTTTAGCAAGCGATTCTTCATTCAATGTGATGCCAGTTCAACCGGCATTTGAGTACTTTTTCAGAAGGATCATGAAGGTAATGATTGTCCTATAGCCTTTATGTCCCATAAATTGAACGCAGCTCAGCGTAATTACAGTGTTACGGAACTGGAATGCCCCGCCGCCATCATGGCGATAAAAATGTTTCGGCAATACGTAGAAGGATTCCCGTTCACTGTAATTACGGATCATTCGAGCTTGACTTGGTTGATGTATCTTAAATACTTAACTGGTAGGGTGGCCTATGTTGGAGCCTCCAGCTCCAGGGACACAATTTGTATATCAAATATCGGAAGTGTGCACAAAATTTCGTCCCAGACTCTTTATCACGGGTTTTATGGACGAAATATCCCTAACGCCCCATCCTTTGACTATCAATTTAACTTCAATTCATTTTCAGTCCGCTTCCTTTTTGAAGCTGGTAAACAAATTGTTGACTAATCCTTCCTGTAACCTTAAAATGTCAGATGGAAAAATATTTACTAAACCGAATTCATCGAAGGCAGAAATGATAGCTGATGATGCAATAAAGAAATTGGTGAAATAAGGGAGGCACTACTAAAGTTCTCTCATTCACCCCTCAAACCGCACACCTCTAGAAGCGATACTTTTTCTGGCCTCAAATGACGGTCTAAGTAGAAAAATTTATTAAATCTTGCCAAACATGCTAAGAAAATAAAGCGATTAACTACTCCAGTCGACCTTCGTTATGTGCTTTGAAACAAACTTTCCAAGTCCAGCGAGGGTACTTTGATTTCCTGGGTCCATATCATCGTACGCGGAATAACAATGCCTATATTTTAATCGCTCTGGGCGATTTTTCGAAATATGTTCTAACTCAGCCATTGCGAAAAGCCACCGCAACCGATGTATAGTCAAATTGAGAGTAAAATCATATTCACATTTGGTATTCCAGAAGTTCTTGTATCCGATAACGGAAGCCTTTCCCGTTTTTTATATTATCGGATCGGTCCGATAATTTGTTTCTGTTTTTAGTTTCTCTTGCAATTCTCAGATCGTAATTTTTCCATCTAAATTTTTTTCAGATAGTTCAGAGAAAAAACATATTTGAAATATTTTGACAGAAAATATGGCGACGCTATGGAAAATTTTAATTAAGCAATTAAATTTATAATTATTTTTATCTTATTTTTATTAAACTAATTGTACAATTTATAAATTTTTTCGCTAATTTATAAATTTTTCGTGGTAGATGTTACGTATACTCAGTAGAGTGTATAAAACTCGGTAAAAAGCCGAGAGAAAAAGATAAAATATTATCTAATTTGTCAGGGGGCCATAATCGTTAATGTACTGAAAAGAATGAATGAATTAACAGAGATATTAACAAAAGTCGTTCAAGTCTTGCCATACTCTTCTGTTCTACCAGATGAACGTCGGGTCAGCCATCGCGCAAAAATTATAGAACATGAAAAGTCAGCGCGGATCAATTACACAAGTTGAACATTAAAATCAACCGTATCTCTGCTAATGACGTCAAATTAACGGATGAGTACTCTATTCGAGTGGCACAACCTAGAAAGTGGCTTTACGTTAGCCACTTACATAACTAAGTACCACATTAACAATTATGCAAACTACTAACAAACATCGACGGAAATACTAGCGATCTGTTTACCCAACGCATATGGTTCCGAAACCAAGCTGTAATGTTTTTGAAAGTACCAAGAAGTCTACTCTGTGGCCCGCAGGACTGTTTCTCAAGGAATATGATTGTGGTTAAAAAGTTGGAAAATGGCAATTACCAATGGGTTCGACCAATCTGACATAATTTTAAGAACTGGCCATTTCAATCTCTTAAATGTTAGTTAAGCTTAGGATGAAGAAACCAAAGAGATTATGCCTGTGGGCGTGAATTCAGATAATGAGTACCTGTTCGTCGACACCATATTTGACTCAAATTTCAGTCTAATCTGCGAATTAAAAAATGGATGAGACCGAACCTTGAAACTAATTTTAACTATTGACCCAGTTTTATTAAATACGGAAGAATCACCAACACTCTTCGTTATTAAAGATATTTACCATAAAGCAATCGAAATAATATTCAAAACCAATGTAGATAATGGGTGCCATTTGGAATCCCGAAATTAAGTTATTTCATGTTTTTTTTTACAAATTCTAGACTCCATCCTAAGATTTTTGTAATTAATAAAAGAATTAAGTAAATTTGGCCCCAGAGAATTCCACATGTAGGGTCACATCACTAATCACAACATGTACATTTTCTTAGAATTTTTCTACAAATACTAGTTACCATCCCAAGCGTCAAAATATAACGGTAATCACGTCATCAAAATATTTAGTCAAAAACACCAAATTTCACACTCGACATTCATTGGTTCAATGACTTTTTAAATAATAAAAGAATTAAGTAAATTTGGTCAGAAAGATGAGTCCACGTACAGAACCAAATGTACAATGCAAATTGTCTTGATATATTAATTAAAATTTTAGACACTATCCCAAGTCAAGAGCCCCAAATTTTACCATTGGTGCCGATGATTTTTTTTGCTCAATCAATAAAAGAATTAGATCAATTTGGCCACGGGCGCACACATGTAGAGCCAGATCGCCAATTCTAGAAACTGCCACAAGTCGATAATACTCTCCACACTCCGCACTCAAGATTCCCGTGTTTTATTAGAATTATAATAAAAGATTTAAGTCAATTTGGCCAAAAGCTTTTCTAATTTGTAGGGCCATACCGCCAAACACAACGTGGAAATGGCCTTGATTTTTTTTTTTTTTATAAATTTTTGACACTATCACAAATCGTGAATACTGAATTACACAATCGGTACACAATTACACGTTTTTTTAATCAATAAAAGAATTAAATCAGTTTGGTCAACTGGTCCACATTTATGGTCAGATCGCCAATCGCAACTTGCAAAATGTCTAATTTTTTTCCAAATTGAAGACACCAACATAAGTCGAGAAGGGCACTAAATTTTACACTACCGATTGTTCTTAAGGTTTAAAACGCCTTTCTAGACATTTCAAAATTGGTTTGCCCCTTGAAATTCACTTGGGTTTTTTATAGAAATTTTATATAAACACCGTGACTGTGAGATTACCTGAAGTAGGGAAACTATCGAGTTTCAAAATAAAATGCTGCATACCGATTAAGTTCGATTTGTGCTAATAGTGACCACGAGAAAAATTAATGCTAGTGCCGTACCGGAGAAAACAGGAAAAGGTAATTTCAAATTTCTAATTGACATAAAAATATGTATAACGTTCGTAAATATTTATTCAAAAACTGACTAAAAACCACAAGCCCCTAAAAGCTATGTATATAAAGCTAGCCCGATACTCAGCCCGAAAAACGCGATGGCAACACTAAACTATCACTATCGTGAGAGTTTACTATCGCAGCCCGAAAAATGCCACTATCATGACAGTAAACAGTATCATGATACAATATCATGAAATTTATAACATTCAGCCCGAAATTTTAAAATTACTTTTATGTATTTTTAAGATATATTACTATTGCTTGGTAGCCTAGTCAGAGCTAAACTCTTCATTTATATGAAGATAGCCCGATATTTAGTTCAAAAAGCCCGTCAGAAATACTAAACTATAACTATTGAAAAACTTATATATCTCAGTCCGAAAAAATATCACTATCGCGAGATTAAAATTAAATATAAATATAACTTTTTTTGTTATAAATGTAATTTTTACGTATTTTTAAATTATCTATCCAATTGTTGGGAAACCTAAACAACACAAACCTAACCTGAAAACAATAATGCGGAAACTTAATTAATTAGCATTACGTTATTGAGACACAATGAATCTAGCAAGAAATTTCAGCCTACAATTTTAATTTGTTGTCTATGGATGTAGTCGTTTGAAGTTTTGACTGCAAACAGAGAGATTTGACCAAAAAATCGTGTGTGACATGAGATTCAAAGGACTACATTTAGATCATTCCAGATAGAATTTTTCTACCAATCTCTTTGTTTGTAGTCAAAATTTCAGCGAATCCGGTGGCAAACAACAATTGCTCGTGAATCGTCTGTGAAAAGAGATTCAAACGACTATAAATCTAGATAATTCCAGATATAATTATTCTACAAATTTCTCAGTTTATAGTCAAAACTTCAACAAATCCGGTGGTGTATGCCAACTGCTCGTGAATCGCATGCGTGCCGAGATTCCAACTACTATATCAAGATAATACCAGATAGAATTTTTCTACAAATTTTTCACTTTGTAGTCAAAACTTCAACGAATCCGGTGGTATAAGTCAAGTGCTCGTGAATCGCCTGTGAGACGAGATTCAATTAGCTGTATCCCGTAAGGATTTTTCAGGAAATATTCTAATTTTCTAGCCAAGATTTTAACGAATCTTATAGTATAAGTAAAATGGTTGTGTTCCAGATAGAATTTTTCCAAAATTCTGTCGGTTTCTAGTCAAAACTTTAGCAATTCCCGTGATATAAATAGGTCAAGTGCTCGTGAACCGTTTATGTGTTGAGATTTAATAGAATATACTCCAATTAATATCCGATAAACTTTTTCTCAAGCTGAAGTTAGTTCCTATAATTCCACTGAAAATATTTTTAGAATTTTTTTGAAAACTTGACCTAATAGTTTTTTTACTTTGATGTTTCAGCAGTAATAAATTTGTTTTATTATTTATATCAAACTTTAGAAGCCACGATTAGTTAGATATTTATTTAATACACAATTAATTAATAGTTATAATTTGCGTGTGACACAAATTTGCTTTATAGTTATAATTTGCTTATATTTTGTGTCATGACAGAAGTTGTATTGCAATAAGTAAAAAATTAAAATTTCGGGCTGAAAATTTGGGCTAGCTTCACACAGGTGAATGGATTTTTGTTAAACAACAAATGAAGTTTTTTAAGGTGGGTCCACATTTACTAAAATTTGTGCCGAACGCAAAACATTTTCGCCGCCAATTAGAAAGTGTGGACGTGTGCGTCGCATGAAAATAACACAAAAACTTATGCCACATTCAACACACACGATCCAGCACTTGTTGGTTTTTTGTTCAACATCAAAGAAAATTGCGCCGCGAGATGCTCTATAGTATGGATGCTTTTTGAGTTTTCGACATTCAACAAATATATAAATATTTATCAACCTGTCAATTTTTTACAATAGTGTGGATTCCATAAATACGTTCAATCTCCATGATCACGTTAAAAAATTAATTTAGTTTTTTGTATTGACTGAGGACGGTGACAACACCAATTTTTTCCACGCAGGGCTTATGTATGTGAAGATAGCCCAAATTCCATCCCCGAAAAATGCGATGGCAACACTAATTATTGCTATCATGACATTTTCTACTCTCAGCCCAAAAAATCACGACATTTTTACTCTCAGCCCCGAAAATATTTGCTATCATGATAGTTAAAAAATGTCATGACAATTAAAATTTTCGGGGCTGAGAGTAAACATAACACTGTGAAAGTTTAAAGAGCATGTACTTTTTTTAGAATTTTTCTTTGTATAGGAGTTGAGTTATAGTCCATAGAAATCAGGCCGATCATCGTTGGCCCAACTAGCGGCGCACATCGTTTGATAGGTGAATGTTTAAGGAGCATGTATGATTTTTTTCAGAATTTTTCTATGTATTAGTAGTTGAGATATAGTCCATAGAAGTTAGGAAATATTCGTTGGCCCAACTAGCGGCGCACATCGTTTGATAGGTGAATGTTTAAGGAGCATGTATGATTTTTTTTAGAATTTTTTTATGTATAGGAGTTGAGATATAGTCCATAGAAGTTAGGAAATATTTGTTGGCCCAAATAGCAGTGCACATCGTTTGATAGGTGAATGTTTAAGAAGTGTATATGCATTTTTTTAGAATTTTTCTATGTATAGGTGTTAAGATATAGTTTCCTGATTTCTATGGACTATATCTAAACTCCTATACATAGAAAAATTCTAAAAAAAATCAAGCATGCTCCTTAAACATTCACCTATCAAACAATGTGCACCGCTAGTTGGACCAACGAATATTTCCTGATTTCTATGTACTATATCTGAACTCCTAAACATAGAAAAATTCTAAAAAAAATCATACATGCTCCTTAAACATTCAACTATCAAACGATGTGCGCCGCTAGTTGGGCCAACGAATATTTCCTGATTTCTGTGGACTATGTCTCAGTTTTTTTTTAAATTCAAAAATCATAGAAATTTTAATCAAATAAGTCCCGACACTTTTATATATCATTTACTGAAGTTATATACTATGTTACAATAGTTAACAGTAATTTTGTTGTTTACTGTAATCTACTTAGAATCTAAGAATGTTGTTCATGTTTTAAATGATGCGTCTAGTTTTATTTATACAATTTCTTAAACAAAATTTACAACAAAATTAATTTTTTTTATTTTTATATGTATATCAAGTTTTAGACTCGCAGCCCCGTAATATTTACTGTCATGATAGCTAAAACTATCACGACACAAACATTATTCTGGGCTGAGAGAAAAATGTTGCCTTTTTGTGAAGGAGGAAGATTCAAAATCATTTTTGATTGTCGCTGTCAGTATATTTCTTGGAGACGAGAATTTAGTTATTTTTGTTCATTTACACATTTTATCAGAACTTTTTATTGTTTTTATTAAACTCGTAACATTTTTTTTATTATTTAGCTGTTATTCGGAAATATTTATACCCAAATTTAGATTTATTGCTATAATTGTTAATTAAATGTCGCAATAGTATACATAAACTTGTATAGTATTGCCATAAGCAACTTTTTCGATTTTCGGGGATATACATTTGGGGTATCTTCACAAAGGTGCATGGCTTGAGTACTTAAAATGGGAGGTGACATAAAAATTTGTGTTGAAAAAATTTGTTTTGCCGAATACGTTCTGCATAAATTTGAATCCACCTCTAGAATAATAAACTTTTCTACAACCCATGGCCCTTAGAAATTCTAATTTTACCTATATCAGGTATGAACAATGACAAATATATAGGTGACTGATTTTGTGTTAATTCAGAATTTGGATAATATTGCCATATTGAACAACAAAAACCGAATGAACGATTTTCTAAAGTATTCTAGAAACCAACAAACTTGACACTACTGATACTTCGGTACCTGATAGGAATGTGCAAACAGATTGATTGATTGATTGATTGGACTGTAGAACCAAGTGCTAGCCAAGAGTCCCGGATATCGCCGGGCCTATTCCTACAGCCTGTTTACATATAACAATAGGAAGGATAGGAAAGTTTTTTTTTTTTTTTTTTTTTTTTGGGACGGAACGATCCGGTTGCAGACACCTAGCGATCGTACGGCACAACACAATTCTAATCTACTTTTAATCTACTAGGAAGGATAAAGGCTTAATAAGTTTAATGGATAACGATGGTATTGCTTTGATCTTCAACAATTGCCTCACTAAATCAGCAACCTGAGAAAAAATAATATTATTTCACGTGTATCTGGAAATTTTCTGTAATATAATTCTACATATTAATATTTTTCAGCTATCTAACAAAATTGATTAATTAGATCAGTCCGGTTCCAAATACCTAGGTAAAGCCAATAGTTAATAACATAATGAAAGCACAATTGTAATCTACACAACCAGCAAATAATATTTCAAAGAAATATTACTTCATAACATCTAAAGATTCCTGAAATTAATTCTTAATTAATCTACCCTTCTGGTTTCCTAAATAATGTACATATTTATTAATTTAATCCTCTACAACTCCACAACTTACAATAAAATTTCCTGAAATCGTTAAAATAACTCAGTAAACATATATTAATTATTAAACCTGAAAACAAACTGTATATGCTTATTACTGACTACTTAATTTATTTAATATATTCAACCTTAAAAAATAATGAAGCGAGACTCACGGATGACGCCGGGATCGCCATACACCTTTATTACATTTAACAAGATGGAAGGATAGGATAGGATAGGCAAGTTAAATATGACGTAATCGACCCGGTTACAGACACCTAAGTAGTCGATAGTTAGTAAATTGTTAGTGTTGAAAATATAATGTAAAGCGGTTAGCACAAGACAGCACAATTATTTTTAATTTATTTTAGATATAAATAATCAGCATCCTAAAACAAAATTATAATTAATAATTTTGCCATCTAAATTCTAAATGGTAAATTTCTTGAACAAAATGTCATTATTAAAGATTCATTATTTAGAACAGTATAAGATTTAATTAAATTATACTTGAATAAAATAAATGTAATGTAATGATTAGTACCTATTACCTAAAATAATTTGTTTCTCTTAAAATAAATAAAATAAATCGAATTCAAATATTGAAGAAGTAGGAAAAGAACCCACAACCTTTCTATCATCAACGGATAGAATCTTTTTGAATCTGTTAATTTAATAGACTTATTTATAAAAAAAAATAAAATTAAAAAAAAAAAATACATACTATATAATGTAAAAGTCACTTGCGTCCTTGCCATCCCTACTCTAATTCAAATATTATGTTTATTTATAAAAATAAAAAATAACGACATCTTGTTTCAACGATAGCTAATCTGGAATCTGTAAGGTAATTTATCAATAACGAATGTGTGACAGTTATTCCCAATCAGAATTAAATAAAACTATTAAGCTAATCAGGGATCTGTAAAATGACAAAATTAATAATAAGGAGGTGCTAGTAAAATTGTAGCATCCATTAAAATCAAATAACTCAGTCGATTGTTGAGCGCTCCAATTATTAAATAAATGATTAACTAAATATTGAAATAAGAAATTCAAAATTAATCTCTCATTAAATAAATTATAATATTATTAACAACAATTAAATAAATAATCAATCATATAATTGATAACCAGTGAGCATTATTTATCCAACCTAGAACAAGCTAACAAAACCTTTATCAATTTACAGTCTCCCGAAGTAAGCTAAGTAAGAAAAAAGTTTAATTAAAGAAATTCCATGAACCCCTAAAATATAAAACTATGTATCTAAGTATAGCAATATTTGTCTGCATTTAAATTTTATTCTGTGCTTCTACGCTATATCTGTAACTTTAAAAATTCAATATCAAATTTATTAGCAAACCCGATAGTCATTACGATTCCTACCTTGTCTGCTTCCTAAAAAAAAATCATGAAAATTTGCAAGCTTCTTAAGAAAAATAATAATTAATATTAAAATTTAATTTAAACAAGAAACTGGTAATACTGTTTTGTAACTTTATAGAATTTCCCTCCACCAACACTTTAATGTTCCATATAACTGTAGTTTTTTTGATCTAATAATAATTGATTTAATAATAATAGTAATATATTATTAAGAATTAAATTGAAATTAGAATTCGACCTATAATTAAAAATTTCTAATTTGGTTAATAATTGAAATAAAATATAATCCTGGCGACGGAAATTATCTCTTCAATGTATGTCTTGAAACAAACTAACTTCTTGAAAAAAATTGGAAGCTCATCATCCTAAAATTACTAAAATAATTTTCCCCATGAAAGTGACAGGAAACTTCAACAGAAACATCAATAACATTCATCAAAAATACTAATTTGCAATACAATTCGAAACCTCAGGCAATGGTTTTATGTAAGATTGCAAATTTGCCTTATAGTATTAATAATTTATAACTACGTCAACTCCTAAACAAAACAATTTTAAATAGCCGATAACTTATTATTAAGCATTTTGGTCTTTCAACACATCGCACAATGGGAAAACATTACGTCAATCGACACTTCACAGCCAAAAACTATTAATAATGAACATAAATATAGCTAACGATAGAGCATATGTGAAGAATACCTTCCGTACGATGAGAAACATAATGTTCAATGAACAGCCATCACAACCGCAGACACCGACGTATCACATACTCAAAATGAACGAACTCTATTCAAATTACTCTAAATATCAAAGAAACATTTATTGTAATACAGTTCCACCATATCCTCGCAGCCACTATGTATATTGATCACACATCTCGTCAAAACCCAATGCAGTTCTCTATAGCATAGAGAAAAAGTGTATCTCAACCCCAATAGCTAAAGACATAAATTTAGTAAATATGTATATAAAAAAATAAGCTGATGAATTTGAATAAATCCAAATAAAACGTAAAAACTACAAAACGCAGAAACACTCTCAAAAACATCGGTCCCGGTTGATACATATCATCCATCCACGATCCCAAACAAAAACGCAGAGAGATCTAAAATAGAAATTTTAGAACTACTACTACTACTAAAACTATTAAATCAAACTTGACACATAAAACAGCGAAACACCAAAGAAAAAAACGCATACAATAATGAAAAAGCCAAAAAATGAGCATCTGAATAGCGAATCCGGTAAGAAAACAACAACAAAAATCCATGATTCGATCGCTTTTTTATAATATTCCTTCGTATAGAAAAACATTTACACACACAAGCACAAAAAGTTAATACATATATATAATAAATATATAACAATGCAAAATGAAACATGTAAATAAATAAAATTAAAACAAAAATTCCTATGATCATGAACATTGTTCCTTCGTACACCCACACATACACAGCTAAAAGCATATCCAAAGCGTACTGAAATGCATATCCCGCCACACACCTCCCCGTTTACCTATGATACAAGTTTCAATTGCGACTTAAACAAATTTTCTGTGCAATCACACAACTCAAACATAAATGAAATGAAAAATATTTCAAGGACATATTTGACTCATTTTAGTTAAAATTTTATTTAAGAGAGAGCAGAACAAAACATTGGTTTAAAAGAAAAATACCAAAATACTAAAAACGCTCGTGTGGAATGGCCCTATAGGATTCAAAATTACCAAAAGCAGAAAATACGCAAAATAAACATGCATAGTCTTATTAGCAAAAACAAAAACAAAAATTGTTAGCAAGTGTAACAAAAAAGAACAACAGAATTGAAAAAAACCCTTTCTCGCGCAATCAATACTTGAATAAATTGCCACTATATGAGGATACAACTTAGTACTCTACACCTTTATGAGTTATAAATATATGTTTATATACTCAAATTTTGTTTTTTTTTTTTTAATTTATATGTATTAAAATATGTAACAAAATCTTTAATAATAAGAAGTAAAATGAAAAAACACTTATCTTAAACATCAAACAAATCAACCAAGTCCTACATATTGAAAATTTACATACAATGCGTATGATGCATTCAAACAACGGCATCAAAATACATACAAACGAAATTGTTATATACATATTCTACGCCATTGCGAGCGCATCACACACAAATTAATAAAATCATGCAATATATATAACTTTTCACCTTACTTAAAACACACAACTATTATTATTAATATTATTATTTATTTATTTATATATTAGAGTCTAGAATATGAATATATTATTTAATTAATTTAAACACATTTGAATTGTTTACTTATTTAGAGGAGAGATAAAAACACGTCTTTCCTCTACGACGTTCAATCGCCGACCACCTGATAGGAATGTGCAAACAGAAGTACAAAAATTCAGAATACACCTGATAGGCATGCAATCTGAAGTGCTCGGTTCATAGATTTCTAAAACACTTTATGTCAGAAAATCGTCCACTCAACGGTCTTTGTTGTTCATTGGAATTGGGCGAATTCTGGATTGGTACACATTTAGCCACTACATTCTTCCCTATTTGCTGTTTCGTTAAGTTTCGATTCTTTTCAATGGCTTTTCAATGTTTATTTTACCGGTTTTAATGAATGTCTAATGAGCGAGTGTTGTTGAGTCAACAGTCTGTGTTTGAATTAGTGTTAATCAAAAATTTACCCAACTTCATTAAAGAACAAGGACGGTTTGCACGAACGGTTTTTGACATTATTGTGACTGGTTGAGTAATGAGTAGAAACCCATGATTATGGCGACAGACTTCTACCACAAAAACTTCGGTTGACTTGAAAAAACCAGCTTCTATAGAAAATTTATTTAAATGACAGAGGTGAGGGCTTTTCATCAGTCATGTATGTAAAGCAAACGAAGTCAAAGGTGAGGTTTGTGAAGTTGGTCCTAGCAAAACAAATGTCCGAAAGCGTCTGTTTTTTTGTGTTTGACGGATTTAGGATTGCAACCTAAATCAAACAAGGTTTACTTACTAGTTGAGGCAAAAAGGTTAATGCTGGAATGTTTAGAGTGATACAATCGAATGGAACAGGTTTTATGGTCAGAGCTACAGATTCACAAAAATTATGACATCGTCGTCTAGGACATGTAGGTAACGGCAGTTTATGTCTGTGATCAACAAAACAAGTATGAAGTTTGAATCATAGGCAAACAAACTAGTCTTCCGCCCAAGGATAGCAAATCTCGGGCTTCAAGAGTTCTAGAACTAGTGCACACAGACGTTTTAACAATTCGTTTCATAAACAATTTAGTCTGACGAAAAGTCGGATTTGTCTAACTTGGATGCAAGCTCATGGGATATATTCCGAAAAAGCGCCAGAAATTTGATTCGAAATTCAAAGAATATCATTGTCGGCTACAGCTAAAAATTGTTTTGAGTTTCGAATTTTTGGTTTGGAGAAATTACGATTGAATGTCACTCGAGATGTCTTTTGATTGAAGGACCAACGCTGTGAAAATGAGGTTATCGATTCTTACAAATTTTCTAATCTCTTTTATCCGTTCAAAGATGATAACAGTGAAGTGAAGGATGAGGCAATTGTTATAACAGCAAGTAATAGTCAAAACGGGGACGCTGAATGCAATTCGTCAAAATCACATTCCAAAAATAGTGAGTATCTGACAGACGAAGGTGCAATAGGCGCTTCTGGTGGGCCCGATTCGATTCACGATTCGATAGATCAAGAAGTGATCGATGGCTTGTCCGGATCGCGTCATTAAACCAAACAGAATTGCCAGCGGAAACATCAAGAAACCCAGTGCAAAATGATGAGACGTTTGCACCTGTAGTTTGCTACTCGAGATACGTTTTCTGATTACGTTAGCCGTGAGGTACTATTATGAGATCAATCCGATGCTTGCGAGCACAGAATTCCAATATGGCGATTTAAACTAGAAATCTGTATTATTCTGCCTGAAAGTTTAATGATGGTAGACGAGGTGTTTGTTATCTGAAGATGTCATAATACCGTTTCAATCAATCGAGTCGTGTTCGGAATCGTGTGTATAGACCCTGCATTTAATTTTGGCATGAGGTATTCAAATTACTATGCAAATATTTTCAGTATAGTTGGTCAACTTGCTCATTTTTCCAACACTATGGCTTTGAACTGTTTTGATACAGTCTCTACAGAAGCAGTTTGAAATGAAGGACATTGGTGAAGCGCAATGTGTGTATAGCAGAAGAATATGGTAGACCACAAGACGGGATCACGGTTTCAATAAATCAAAGTCTGTGTATCTAAATGATCGTTTTCAAATAGCCGATTGCAATAGTGTGAGGGTACCAGCAGATCCAAACTAAATGGTTACTTCAGAAATGTCACCAACGAACAAATCAGAAGCTGTCAGCGTATTAAGGTTAATCTAAATCCGCATTAAAGCCAGACCGGACCATTCAATGAGTTAGCAAAAACTTGAACTACAGAAATCTGGTTCAATTAAACCAATGTAGTCCCATCAAAATTCCTTCACAATTTGCTAAAGTTGACAGGCCTTAAAGCCTATCAAGCAATCATAGTGATATTAATGCGGAATTAGGTTTAAAATTTACCAAAATTACTTTACAAATGAGCTAGAGTTTACAGGCAATAAGGCCTATCAAATGGCCTCAGTGGCATCAATGCGAATTTAGTTTAACTTAGAGCACCGAACTATTCAATGAATCTGCATAAAATTTTACAATCGAAGTTGCACCCTTTTACTCTACAGTTGAATAAATTTAACAGGCAATAAGGCCTATTAAATGGCCGTAGTTGCGTCAGGATTAACGCCAAGTAGTTAAACCACATATATTTTTAAGAATTGTTGGTGGGCAAACATAGGATTATGGGAATAAGATAAAAGACTAAAAAATGGTCAAATAAGATTTGTAAAATAATCAGTATGTAACAATAGAACCGAAAATTACTAAATATTTTTTGGCTAAAGCACGTTCGGGAGCTAAAAGGACATTTTCCAATTTCCTTTAATATCCAATTTCCATTCCGCTAGAACGCCCACACAAAACCCTTCCGCATAAATCCTTCTTACTATAAAAACAAAAAAATTAATTATTCACGAATCGAAATGGAATTATGGATCCAGATAAAAACAATAAAACGGATATAAAGGATATTTCCTTGTTATACACGACAAACTCTTATTTTTTTCGTATTTAGTGGATTTAAGGGTTTTACAATGTTTTGTCTTATTTGCGAGTGCGAAGATAGTGATAATCTTAATATTAATGATGACGGTTTAACGCATTTTAATTTAAAGGCAAACAGAAAAAAAAAATCCATTTACCATTAATGAACGGAGGAAAGGATATGCTCGTAGAACAAAAAGGACAAGGAAAATAATGTTTATGTATATAGAGCAAGAGGAATGGAAATCAATTTACTTGATTGCTTTTCTGTTGGAGTCGTTCTTATTTTTCCGTAATTTAAATAAGGAAATCAAGAGGAAGAAGGACATTTAGGATTTGTGATTAATTTTTTCTTCACTTTACATACATAATTAATTGTTTGCAAATAAATTATTTTTAAATAGTTTGTTATAATTTGTAACCAAGACGGCGTGTTTAATTTAAACACGATGCTTTTTAGATTTAATTTTAAATGTGTTGAAATTTTTAAAAACTGTCACATTCGAATTAAATAAAATTAAATTTAATAATTCATGTTTGGATCCCCCTTTTCGAGAATTCGAAAATTATATATTTTGACACTGAGAGCATCATATATGAAATT
Source organism: Nephrotoma appendiculata (assembly GCA_947310385.1). Taxonomy (NCBI): domain Eukaryota; kingdom Metazoa; phylum Arthropoda; class Insecta; order Diptera; family Tipulidae; genus Nephrotoma; species Nephrotoma appendiculata. The sequence continues at coordinate 62,082,851 of OX371225.1, forward strand.
AAAAATTAATTTTGTTTAAATTAAATATGCGTGTTTAATATAAGGGAAATACTAATTAAGGTAGCACACACATGTGCGTGAGTTTATAAAGGCATATAAAACAGGATACGCACACATAATTTTTGTTTGAAAATTGATTAAGATAATTAGAAAATGTGTGTGTGAGATGAATGTACGGAAAAAAGATAAAAAGGATTTGATCTCCTTTTTTAAATATACATAGCTTTTTTGAAAGGTTGAAAGGTATTACTTTAGTCTTTTAGACAGCAAAAAAAAGGGTAAAAGATTTTTATTTTCTGAGAATAGGGAAACATTTTTCATGCTTCCCTGAGTACATACATTACATATACCTACATCACTAGCTAGTGTGTTAACGATAAAAAAAATTGTAATATACTCAAGTACTCTTCTTGGTCTATCTGTTATAACGGAGCATATAGAGTTTAAACCACTAAAAGTTAAACAGAACAAAAAAATTATTCATCTTAAAAATTATATCTAGATTTTTTTTTTAAATATTTTGACAGAATTTTTTCAAAAAATTTAATCTCGTAAAATTATAATGAATTATGCTCGTTTATACACAAAAAAATATTCTGAATGTCGGAAGGAAGTATTTTCGTTGGAAATTTATGGAAAAAAAAACACATTTCAACTTTTTCGAAAACTTTTTTTAGCTTATAGTTTAGTTCTCGGTATATAGAAATGGGGGAAAAGCTTTTTATTTATTTTATTTTTTAATAAAAAATTTTATTTAACATTTTTTTGTATATAATAAACAAAATCATTTATAATTGAAAATTAGTTGATGTTGGATTATGTGATGCGTGACATTTATAGTTTTTGATATAAGATTGTGACAAGAAATTTGAAAATAGGTATCCTATCTATAAAACAGTGTGAAGCTTTCTCAGTTTTTAAATCTTCCCCCCCCCTTATCAAAATCTTATAAAAAGTCACAACAAATTTAGTCCATGAAACCTAGTCAAACGACTAAAATATGAAATTTAATGAAAATTTGACATTTAATTTTGACTCGTAATGATGTCCACTAAAACTTTGTATATCAGCTTGTATGTGAAGTTACTCCAGTAATCATCCCAGTGAAATTTTCAAAATTCACCAGGCAACATTAAAATGTTAAAGTCAAGAATTTAATTAGAAAACAAATATTTAGTGTATTATAGGTTATGAGATGATATAACAAACTTTATGAGGAAAGTCTTCTCGCGAGGTAACTTTTCAATTTAGTTGTCAAATGTCATTATTTGGTATTTAATGCAAATGTGTTATTCTGTTTTTACGTGACACTTTTTAATTTTTTAAGCATTTCGTAGTTTATAATAACATTTGCAAATAATGCAACTTAAGGCCACAGCTTTGAGCGAAAGCCTTAGACGAATTTACGCACCTCATCCAACGTTTTGAACTGTTTATCCTGTTCTTTTTAAAATAATTGCAAAAAAAAGAAAAGCTTCCTTGGAAGCTGCAAATGTGTCAGTAAACCATTTTCGGCAAAACACCACTCGAACCTCACAATCAGGGTTGGACGAGGTACAATACGAAATGTAATCTACGTAGTTATCGACCCGTAATCTTTTACGTAAATTACATATCGATTTTTTTGCGTCGACAATGTACACAACGGCGACAAAGTAGAAAACGACATTAAAACTAAATTTTGCTATTGTTGGTTAGTTGATAATAGTCGTCATAGATGGCCCAAAACAAAACCGTCTGATATTTAATTAAAATATGTTAGCTTAATTAAGATTTACCAATTTGGACAATATTTTTAATTGGCTATTGACTAATCTAAACTTATGCTGTGTGCCTGCCCCCAATTATTTCGAGTAAATTGCCGACTTTTCTAAATTGTTTGTTAGTCAACAACTGTTATTCATTCAAAGTCATATGCCATTCAAAATTTATCGACAAAAATCTTTACTTCACGCCAAATCAAAATAACGCAACATAGCAATGGAGATTGACAGTATTTCTAAAAAAATATAACCTTCCTCTGCGAGTCCCAAAAATATCGGGGAAGTTTCAATTCAAGAGCAATATACAATCCATAAATTATATTAAAATTTAAATAAAATAGCCATATGTGACAACTATGGGAAATTTATCCGGGGTTAAGGTACTAAAGAACTATTTGTTCGTCCTATATAAACCTGCAATTGAAAGAGCTGTGAAAAATAACAGGTTATGGTAGCCCGGGCATTATCTTATGCATTTACATAGGACTAGTCAGAAAATAAGTCAGAAAATAAGTTATCACATTAAGTCTGAAAATGGATACAGTTAAATCACATTTAGAATGTTTGACAGAAGACTCTCAAGGGAAAGTCAATTATGACTCTTGGAGGTTCAAGTTAAATTTGACTCTCAAGTCAAAGAAATTGTTTAACATTGCTACTGGAGATCAAGTAAAACCAGATGGGACCGAGGAAAGTACTGCAGTATCAACTTGGTTAGAGAAAAATCTTGACGCACAAATTTTTACAGGTCTGAATTGTTGTAGCGGCATTGCTTAGAAGATAGCAAGATGTACTACGACAAGTGCAATGTTGGAAAAATTAGATCCTTTATATGGCAAAAAGTCAGATGTGTCTATTGAAGGTTTGCAAAGGCAGGTTTTTGGTTATAAATATAATGAAAAAAAAAAATAAAAATCAGTAATGGAAAATTGTATGCAAATACAAGAGTTTGCTGATTGCTTGACAGCTGAGGGCGAAGAAGTCAAAGAATCATGGATTATGCAAAGAATTATGGCTGTTCTTCCTTCAAATTTTCAACATTTTAGAACTACGTGGGATAATGTAGGTGGCACAGATAGATGTTTAAGTATTATGTTTGATCATTTAAGACTTGAAGAGGATAGAACAAATGAAAATGAGTCAGGGAGTAAATCTTCTTGTCAGAATGCTTTGGTGTCAAAACAAGTAAACAAGTCAGCAAAGTCTTCTAATCAAATGGAGAATGATATGGAATGTTTCAAGTGTGGCAAGAAGGGACACAAGAAATCTGAATGTCGTGGTAAGCGTTGTGCAAAGTATTATGAATACTGCAAAAATACATATGGATGCAAAATATGTAAAAGAAAAGGCCACTTTATCCCAACAAGAACTCTAGTCAGTCTTCCAGTAAATCGGACAGTAATGATGCAAGAAGGGGGAGAGAGACGTGCTCTCATCATAGTAAGTTTATCGGTAGCAGATTCAAGCAAAGCAGTTTTGGACATTGTGAGTTCTATATTCAAGGATTGTAATGGAAACATTGGAGCAATGGCAGTAAATGAAGATAAATTATTTAAGATGCAGTTTCGTCAAGAAATATCGCAGACAAGTTTAGTAAGTTTGTCAATCAAAAGATGGCATGAAAAGTTTGCACATCAAAATGTAAAGTATACAAGGGAGATACTGAAGAGACTTAAGATTAAGTTTATCGATGACTGGGAGGATTATGTTTGTACAGGTTGTGTCTATGGCAAACAACACAGAGTATCTCATCATATAAATCCAAAAGTATCGTCAAGGCCATTAGACTTAATTTATGTAGATTTGTGCGAAATGGATGTATATTCGTTGGGAGGAGCAAAATATTTTTTGCTATTTAAGGATGATTTTACTCATTACAGGATCGTCTATTTTTTGAAAAATAAAAGCCAAGCTTCTGAGAAATTGGAAATATTTATGAAACTAGTTGAAAATCAGTTTGATAGAAAAGTTAAGACATTAAGATCAGGTCATGGAACAGAAATAAAGAATAAGGACACAAAATAATTCATGGAAAGTTTTGGAGTATTTCATAGCAAGTCCAACACTTATACGCCACAACAAAATGGTCGTATAGAGAGAGAGAGAGAGAGAGAGATGAGAACTATTGTTGAAGCAGCTAGATCGGTAATTCATGCCAGAGATTTAGATGTCAGTTTATGGGCTGAAGCAATAAATTATGTTGTCTTCAAATTGAATCAAACTGGTACAAGTACAATAGAAGAAAAATGTCCAGCTGAGCCGTGGTTTGGTAGAAGAATAAACGTCAGCAAGCTCAAAACCTTTGGATGTGATTGCTATGTATTGATCGAAGGTCACAGACGGGGAAAAACTGATAAGAGGTCGATGAAAGGAATTTTTGTGTGCTATGATATAGATTCTCCAGGATTCAGAGTATTTACTGAAGATAAACGTGATGTAATCAGCGTTGTGCCGTATTGTCGACATGGCGTAATTAATACATTGTCTACACGTGTATACCATGTATGTCGAAAATTAAATAAAATCACGTCGACAATGTCGATAATGTCGACAATGTCGAAAATTAATTATAATCATTAGATACTAACAAAACAATAGCAATATTTATTAATTATTCTTTGGTTTTCTTGTTTATTGCAAAATCTTTAAATATAAATAACGCCTAATTAAAAATAATAGTAGCTTTCCAATCCAATTTTGATTCAAAATGTTTCTAGATTTAATTTAAGCCAAATTTTTGTTTCTTTTTTGAATAAATTGTAGATTTTGAAATTATGGGGACCTAAATTCATCCAAAAAACCAAATCAATTAAATCTTTTTGTTCTCAAAGCCGGCGAAAAATTACAATAATATAGAGAATTTCAAAGCAAACTGTATTTCGATTGGGGAAATTTCCATCGATTACAAGCATACGGTCCCAGGTTAGATTTTTTTACGTACAGAGTTTCCCTCCAACAATTATTAATTGATAGTGAAAATTCCGTATATTTGTGGAATGATTCCACCGCAACGAGCTCCTTCTAAGTTTGTGTGGGAAACAGAGTTTCAAGCAGCAGCAATTCTTCAATTTATTATAGCCGAGCTACCATTCAGTCAGGACACACTTTTAAACCTATTCATATGCTTGCTGTCGTTGTTTATTGATTCATTCATTGCAGTGCAAGTCGTTCTCTTAAATTATAAGTAACAACGGATGAAACTTCGTTGGGGCAAAACCGACCCCACTACTGTGAATTCGACGTCGTAAATGATAATGCAAATTTTAATTTTCACAATACACATATACATACAATGGAATAGTGTTTATTTCAATCAGCTAATAGTATGTGACCTAAATTTGGATATTATGATATAAATAGGGCATTGACCTATATAAGATAAATCTGAAATCGTTGAATATAAAAAACTTAAAAATTATTTTACCTACCTGTGGCACTATTCTGGTAATTCCCCGGGAATACGAAACTGGAGAAAGAATTTACATAGCTTTTATCTATCACGGGGTTTTCACTATGCAAAATCACTGAGATTTATGCCTAATGAAATTGTCAATGCTATACTGTGTTTTCACATAAAAATCTATAAACTATCTAAATTATTAAGAGACTAAAATGCCCAGTTATGGTATTTGTTTGATAATTATTTATCAATACATTGAAAAAAACATACACATACATAAAATATCATGAGTGAAAGTCTCTGCGATTTTGCATAGTGTAGACCCCGTGTAAATCAGTTTTTTCTGGCCTACTGAGAAAAAAAGTGTGATGTAAATATTTGTAAATTTGGAATAATTTTTCCATAGCGAAATTATCAGAGAAAGTTATTCCCAATTTTATTTTGTTTTCAAAAAAATTGCCACTAACTTTTTACCTTAGTATGCCAAATAAAATTATTTAAATCGACACTTATGAAAGTTGTAAAGGATGTATTGACAAGTTCAGATCACTTTACAGAATGTCTTAATGGCATTTAGAACGGAAGTTATGATGATTTCTGGTGATTTACTGTAATAACATACTCTATAGGAAAGACGACTGCAACAAAAATTCTGGAAACATGAGACTTTCTTTCGTAAGTTTGTGTGATACCACTCTTTCATCTTTCGCATTATGATTCAGCGGTTTGTCACAATTCACCCATGTTGTGCAAATGTTTCTTCGATTATCGCGTTTTACTTTTATTAGAGGTTTGCCTGCTTCTATATGGGCGCCTTACACAAGACTCAAATGATTGGAAAACCATATTGGTTAATTTTCAATGTAAAAATGCGTGCGCTGATCTTAAAAAGGTAGATTATTACAAGTATTTAGGTTTATGGCTGGAAAAATATTTAGATTTAAAAAAACGTACATTTTGAAGAAACTCAGTCTAAAACTTACGTATAGTGCCCAAAAAAAAGTTTTAATTTGTTTGTATTTTCCTTTAATTAATTATCATTTGGGGTAGGATATTGTAGCGTGAGTAGTTCATTCAAAAATAATGTTAGTTTACTTGACAAAATACAAAAATATGCAATAAGAGTAAATCATTTTAAAAAAAGAACTGATTCAGTCTCCTGTTTATTTGCGAAACGTAATATTCTACCACTATGTTTATAAAGTATTGAAGATATTTTATAAAAGATCGAGCTATTTGAAGTATATTAAGCCTAACAATTATAATACGCGTTCTTCGGAATGTTTGGTTCCTTTCACGAGTAAGGAACATTGTAAGAAATTTTTTCATTATAAGGCACCATTTCTGTTCAATAAATCTTCGTAATTAGATCGGCACCAATCTAAAATTAGATTAGATTAATTACATTTTTAAAATTTTCGAATAGCCTTAGATATTGGGTAATGGAGGTTTCTGATATTGAACGTTGGTTGTAATCTTGTAGTTGTGTAATTATATAATTCTTAGTTTCTTTGAGTTCACCTTTATTTCTGTATTATGATAAGTTAAAATTAAATTTTTTCTTTTTTCTATAATTATAATTAAACTGCAAACAATTCATATAATTTGTATAATTAATATTAATCGTATATTATCGTATGAATCAGAATTTTTATCTAAAAACTACTTGTTAGTTTCTAAAAATTCTTAATTTTATTTTATTTTATTTTATTGTATAGTTTTTCAAATTTTCAAACAAATATTGTTTAAATAGCTAAATTGTACAGTTAAGAAACCATTCAAATGTATATAAAATAAAATGAAATGATTAAATAAATAACTAAATAAATTTAGCCTAGAAGTATTCCGCAATTGTGATGAGATAAGCGAAAGAATAGTACCAGTACAGAAATGACTAGTTAACTATACACTGATATCTATTTGGTTACGTTAAATACTCCTGGATTTACAACGTCTTAACGTCGATGAATTACAATTCTAAAAGCATATCGAATGTAATTCACACATCATACTGTATCTGCAACCGACAAAATTTTTCTAATACGTGGCGCTGATTAGGGGAGAGAGAAGCCTCTTGCTGTTGAGCAACAGAATATAGCCCATATTGACGTTCCAAACCGATTTGTAATCGTAGGTAAAGTAAAGCTAAAAAGGCTGTACTGGTTGAAGACCGAAGTTCTGAAATTATGCAATTTGCGTAATTTGTTAGGCTACACTAAATCTGAACATTATAAGGATCCAACTAACGATGAATTCCCTTATTCAGCACTCTTGTTATTTGAAAGAGAAACATAATAGAACCGTACTTTTGACCATATTTTTCATTCGTCATGACGAAGCGAAGTTAAGTTTGATGAATTGAAAGTGGCAGCAATGTGCCTTATCTTCAAGAAGGAAGACCGCTTGAAATGTGAACCATCGCACTATCGATATCGGTGGCTCAAGCTGTAGTAAAAATGTTCATGCGATCTCTATTTATTTATTACACAACCTACTTTCTGTATTAAATTTCCTAGTTTTAGGCACAAAACAACAGCATAGATTTGTAAGCTTAGGGCATCGTATCGTAATTCGATTGTGCTTGAGGCATACAGGAAACTCAGGTTGAACTTGTAATGTATGCTTAATAGCCAAACAATCATCAATTTAATTTATTGTGAATTCATCAACAATTAAACTTGGTCTTAAGTAATAAAATTAATACGGGCAATGCTAGTGCATTGTCATTGCCATACGGCCAACTTATAGGTTTCAGTGATTGACACTTAGGCCATTTTTGGCCCATTGTGATACCACGCATTCACGCCACATCATTAACCCATTCACCTATTCACCTACTCACACAACTACAGTATACCACCTGCACATTGCAAGCTCCATGTCAACCTGTTGTACATTGGCATGGAAGGTGGGTCGGCGCTGAATTCTGCACTCCATCAGAGGGTCTTAGTTGTGTTTATTAACATCACCGATTGTAATCGATGATGAAAATTCGATTTATGGGATTCGAACCAAGTACCTCCCGGTCCAAGTGCCGAAGCTTTAACCACTGCACCACTTGTCCGGTGGCCAACTTATAACAAACGCCATTCCTTATTTTAATATACTATATACATTAATACTAATGTATTATTATAAAACACAAGTACAAACATAAACCAATATAATATTCTACAATTATCTACCAATTCTCTACATTCTCGACATATTCTACGCCAATTGTCTACATTGTCGACACCAAAAGCAATTTTCGACGCCATGACGTCGAAAATTCCAAAATACGCGTAGACGAAGAACGCTGGATGTAATAAGTTCTAGCAATATAGTGTTTGATTAACAAGTAGGACCTGAAAGTTTTACTGGATTAGAAGTACAACAAATTAAAGACATGGATTTTAGTGTTTAAGCAAAAGAAACTGAGGAAGAAAATCATGAAGAAAAGTCTGAAGATAAAAATTCTGAAGCTGGCATGTCTGCAAATGAAAATAATTATTTTAGCTTCAGCAGTGAGGATGAATGTAGTAGTTCAGAAAATCAACTGGAAAGTGAGAACAATGAAAGCCCGCCTCTACAAAGTAGGAGAGGAAGGGCATTGACAAGGCTAATAAGGTTTAATTAATTATATTTTGGACTTGGATTCAGCTTTTGTAATGCAGAAGGTTGAATCTGATATGATTGGAGAAATTAAAATTTCTGTGTCAGAAGCTCTGAAGGATGAAAATTGGAAGAGTGCCATGTTCGATGAGTACAAGTCATTAACTGAAAAGAAAACATGGGAAATCGCTGTAAAACCCAAAGACGTAAAGCCATTAACTTGTCGTTGGGTGTTTTGTAAGAAAGAAGATGGTAGACAAAAAGCAAGATTAGTTGTTCGAGGGTTTGAACAGAAAGAAGGTCAGAATTATTTTGAAATATTCAGCCCTGTTGCTCATCATATGTCTATTCCATCTTGAGCATTGCAGCATCAGAAGATATGAAGGTTATGACCTTTGATGTAAATACAGCTTTTTTGCATGGTGATCTACAGGAAAATATATACATATGTATCAACCAGAAGGATTTGACGATAAGTCTAGTCGTGTCTGTAAGTTAAGGAAAAGTTTATATGATTTAAAGCAGGCATCAAGGAATTGGAATAATAAGTTTACTGAGTCCGATATAAACCTGCAGATGAAAGAGCTGTGAAAAATAACAACTATGCACTGAAAAACTACCATAAATATATAGACAACTAAATCCAAGGGTAAAAGTCAATTTTAAGTAAACTTTTCGGTAAATTTAATTATTTTTGAAAAACTCTATGATAAACTGATCGAATCTTGGATTGGTACGCAGCCTGAATTAAAAAATAAGCTCACGAGGAGACTTTTCGCTGGGCGACTCGTGGTTAATATTGTAACGTGGCTTTTAAAATAAAAAAAAACTAGTTTAGTCAGAAAATTCGATGTTAGGCACCCAGTATAAGTTTACAGTTAAGATGTAAGTACCATGCATATTTTGGTTTAAACAAATTAGGGACATCTGTATACAACTGAGCAACGAACGACACCGGTTGGAATCGCGCGTGTACCGATGCCCAGGAGTCACAACCACCAGCATTTGGCCGGCTATCGCGCAGTCTGGCGTGGGGTTGTGATGATGTCCTTCCTGGGTCTTGTTACTGCTATTGAAAGGAGAAAAATAACCTACTTACCTCATTACCACTGAACACATACACCAACGGATCGTCTTCGTCCCCCGAATTGCTTTGAATTAAACCATTTTCGGCGAGTGTTGTATATTGTGGTTTCGATGGTGACGGTGATCCACCGTTATTCCGCTCGGCAATTACTAAATTCGTTGGTTGGCGCCGGCGGGTTATGTGGGTATTGTCTCACAATAAATATTTATGTTTCGTGCCTACCCAAAGAAAAATGCGAATTTTGACCGATGGTATAATCAATACACTTGATTTATTTCTTTTTCGATCTACACTTAACGATTCGCCGGCCCAAGTGTTCGTATATGGGTTTTTATCACTTTAGCAATCACTTGGCTATTACCTTTTCACCCGAACAAATTTTTGTTTTTTAATTTTTTTTTTAATGAATTTTATTATCATAAAATGATAATGTATGCTTTTTTGTCCGATCTTTTCGGTTGTCCGTCTCCTACCACTCATTTTCTTTTTGTCTCCCCCTTTATAGCTGTCAAGAAAAAAAATCGATAGATAAGTCCCCGAATAGTTACCGAATAGCCACTATGCAAACCATGTAAAGGTGGTATTCCACTATGAGATGAAACGCGTAATAGGGGGGAATAAACTATGCAGGCAAACAATCGTTACATCGTGGGGAAGATGTACGCCTTGTGATGTCTCATCAGCCCGGCTAAAATAGACAATATGACCTATCGATAGAAATAATTGCATGGTCTTGCCAGGAAGTATACAAGACATATTATTAGGCTAAATATCAATGAATTAGAAATTCAAAGTTGAGTTATGTTAGGTGAAGTAGTTTTATTGGTGGATATCTTTGGCATGGTAAATGCCAATGGTTTTATCCCGCTGCATCTTTTAATTGATACGCTACGTGCCCCAAACGTGCTTTGACCACAGAGTATCTTTTAAATAGTACCACAGTTTTTAAAATATCCATGTGTCCACCAGAGAAATTGGTATGGGCCTTTTCAAGTATAAAGCTGGAATTGCACGAACAGGTACAACTAACTTCCAATGGGGCAATTCTGCTTCTTCGCAATATCTCCACCCGGTTGCTGGACAGATTAAAAGTTTACCGTTCTCTATTTTTCGTATCCTTTCCAAATATTCCTCATCCATGAAGTAGGGTGAATCTACTTTGATCCAGAGTGTGTTATTCCATCGATCTACTATAGTAATCGGTTCAGCAAGGAAAGCTTCACAGAAAGCTCGTGACAGAGCGTCTGGTACTACATTGAGGGTACCCTTACAATGTTCGATTTTGAATTTGAACGCCTGGAGTTTGAGGCCCCATCTGGCCAATCGACCCGACAAGTCGAATTGGGACATTAACCATTGAAGATTCGCATGGTCGGTTATAAGGATAAATTCGGATCCCCCGATATAAGGACGAAATTGTTTAATACAAAGCACGGCCGCATAGCATTCCAACTTTGTGGTGGAATATTTGGGCTGAGCACCATTTAATTTATTTGAATAATATGCTATAAGGTGTTCTACATTCCCTGGTCGTTGGAACAAAACTCCCCCCACTCCTACAGACGAGGCATCAATCTGAACGAAGAAAGGAAGTGCATAATCCGGATGCACTAAGACCGGAGCAGTAGTGAGGAGGGTTTTTAGCTCATCGAACGCGACTTGACCTTTTCGTTCTAAACGATGGATTTTTTTGATTTGAGGAGATCTGTCAATGGAGCTAGCTACTAAGGAATAGTTGGGTGCAAACCGCCTGTACCATCCGCTCATGCCTAAAAATCTTCGCAGAGCCTTGGTGGCCAATGGTTTTGGATAGCTTGTGATCGCTTGAACTTTCTCCGGGTCTATACTCTAATACACCTTTCGCCAACAATATGCCCCAAATATTTAATGCGTTTCGACACAAAACGGCTTTTCTCGACGTTAATGGTGAGGTTAGCAACCAACAAGCCACGAGTCGCAGGAGTTCCAGATGATCAAATTGACACCGGTGTGATGTTTCTAACGTTAATTAAAATTGTAGCGTACGCAACAAATATTCTGCAGCGTATGCAACTTATCTATGCAGTGTATGCAACTTATTTAACATGTAAATAATTTATAAGAAAAACCACAAAAACTAACATTAAATTAATAACTTCGAATTAAAAACAACCGAAAAATATATGTACAAATATGTATTAAAGTTTTCAAAGTTTTATCATACACTAATATTTACCAATTGAGGTTAAACACATAATTAACACTCCATCCTAGAGTATTCGCAATATACCCACTACTATTATCAAATAGTAGACACTCGAGCCTATTTAAATTTGTATATCACGTACATATAAAAAGGGTTGGGCTCTTCTGACAAAATTTCATATTTTGATAAAAAAAATATATGGTAGCTGTACCTACACTCCCAATTAACACTCCATCCTAGAGTTTTCGCAATATAGCCACTATCATTATCGAATAGTAGACATTCGAGCCTATTTAAATTTGTAAAGCCCGTACATCTAAAAAGGGTTGGGCTCTTATTAGTAGTGGCTATATTGCGTAGTAGTGGTAGTGGCTATATTGCAAAAACTCTAGGATGGAGTGTTAATTGGGAGTGTAGGTACAGCTTCCATATAAATTTTTTATCAAAATATAAAATTTTGTCAGAAGGGCACAACACTTTTTATATGTTCGGGCTATACAAATTTGAATAGGCTCGAGTATCTACTATTCGATAATTGTAGTGGCTATATTGCGAATACTCTAGGATGGAGTGTTAATTATGTGTTTAACCTCAATTGGTAAATATGTATGATAAAACTTTGAAAACTTTAAAACATATTTGTACATATATTTTTCGGTTGTTTTTAATTCGAAGTTATTAATTTAATGTTAGTTTTTGTGGTTTTTCTTATAGATTATTTACATGTTAAATAAGTTGCATACACTGCATAGATAAGTTGCATACGCTGCAGAATATTTGTTGCGTACGCTACACTTTTAATTAACGTTAGAAACTTCACACCAGTCAAATTGACGAGACGTGATCAGAAGGTTGTCCAAATATACGAAGACTCTGTCGTGATACTCGTGAGGGATCACTCGATGCATAAAACGCCTCATGGTTTGCAGCGCGGTACATAGCCCGAAAGGCATCATCGTGAACTGATAAAGAGGCCTAACAGCCACCGTAAAAGTAGTTTTAGGTTTCGCATCATCATCGTGTGAGATCTGCCAGAATGCATCTCTAAGATTCAAACTGGATATGTATTCGGTGTGATCCAAACGACTCAGAATCCCTTCAATTGGCGGTAACGGGTAGGCGTCCTTAACAGTATAACTTCATTGATTTTCTGGGCATCCAGGCATAACCTTACTTTCCCGTTTGATTTTCTTACTAACGTAACTGGATAAGACCAAGAACTAGACGATTCCTCTATTACTCCTAGAGCAATCATCAGATCTAGTTCGGTATATAGAAGTTTTTGAATAGCAGGTGAAATGGCATAATTTGGTCTTGTGTGTCGATGCTATAACATAACAGATTAGTACGCCTCAAACCGAGTTTAACCGAAGATGGAAACTGTTCGATTATACTGTTTAATTGCTTTTGGTGGTGACTCCTGGGCATCTGTGAACGCGCGATTCAAACCGGTGTCGTTCGTTAGAGATGTTATGTACTAACCTTCAGATTAGTTAGTTGGAAATTTAGACAAAAAAAATCGACGTCTGGCACACAGTATTAGATGAAAAAATGGTGCGAGCACACATTATATGTTACTAGGACTTTTTTTTCTATATATAGTATAATATTTTGCATTAGCCAAACCCTCCGAAAACAGAAGGTAAAAATATGGCGACCAAAATATATTTTTCATTACATTATCAAATTTTTATAAAAACTCTTCAACCGGTTAAGTGACAAAGAAAGAAATTTAATTTAAAAAACCTTTTTGCAAGTAGATGACTTACTCGTAGCACGTGAGGTGCAAAGTATAAATGAATAGGTAATATTGCCTCACCAAATTGGAGGGGGCACTACAGGTTTTATCGGATCGATCCGATACATTTTTTTTTCATTCTATTTGTAATTTTTCCATCTGAAAATATGGCGGATGCTAAGGAAAATGATTGTTCTTTTTGTTTTTGTTTCACTTCGGTTGAAATGTCAATCGGTTGTCTAATGTTCAGTGGTCTTTACATATTTTCAATACGGTGTATAAAAATTGGTAAAAAAACCTTTGACCAAAATATTGACAGATTTGTTTTATAAATTATCTCTCTGATTTATTTGATATCTCGGATATAATAAAAAAACAGGCCATCAGATGAACAATTTTCTTTTACTGTGATAAATTAAAATCCAAACACTGCTTATTCGAAAACTGGCCTCTAATTTTTTAACCTACAATCAAATACGGTTAATTTCACAACAAAAGCTTTTTCATCAGTTTTTGGTAGTTGAAATTTGTTTAAATTGTTTAGTAAAAGTAAACTTAATTCCTAATCGGTTTCGGTTTGATTTAAATTTGTTTAAAGGTTTTACAGTTAATTTAAAATTTTCATAAATGGACTACATACAAACTACAGTAAAAAAAAGTTTTGTGTTGTTAGTTCACTGAAATTTTTGTTCTATAAAAATTTTATTGGGAAAATCATTTTTTATTAAATTTTTTTTTCGCAGTTGAAATGGAATTCTCATCTCACCATTGTCAGAAAAAATGTTATTACTGCGGCTTATAATTTCTACCATCTGAAGCAATTATGCCCACCGTCAACACTGCGAGTTCTATATCATGCACTAGTTGAATCTATTATTATGTATGGTATATCAAGCTGGGGTGGGATTTATTTTTCCAATATAGAGGACCTATACATTTCACAAAAACGGATTATTAAATTGATTTATTGTCGGCCTTTAACAACTCCAACAATTCCCTTATTTCGAGATTTGAAATTATTACCTTTAAGATATCTCTATGTTTATAAGGTATTAAAGATGTTTTTTGTTCGGAGTTCCAGTTTCCATAGTCGTATTCATCACACGTATACTTTAAGGAATCCTAACAACTTTGCCGGTTTACGTTGTAATAATGAAAGGTTCAGAAGGTCTTACTTTTATATGGGATTGTATTGGTTTCACAAATTACCAATAGAGTTGAAATCCATTCCGATTGGCCGCAAACACTATTTTGATAAAATGATTCGACATTGGCTGATTAATATAGACAATATTGAAACCTACTTCTAATTTTTCTTTTTTGTATTGTATTCACTAAATATGAGCTGGAATTTTAATTTTATTGTATGTATTATTTATTTGTTCTTTTATGATAGTTTTTAATTTATTATTTTTATTTGTACACTTTTGGCAACCTAAATTTCATGATTTTTTTCTTTCTTGCTCCCCCACAGGTTCTAAAAACCTATTAGGAGCTCTAACTTTATTAGAAATAGTTTATGATTTGTATTAATGTATGTAACCTGTTTTTTTTTTTTTTTCTAAATAAAGAGAATAATAATAATAATAATAATAATTTATTTAAAACAAAATAGTTCGATCAAAATGCAAAAGGGCCCGATTTTTTAAAAAATACCATAGCAGCACAAAACACACAGCCCAGACCTTTTTTTTTTACATAACTGTTAGGGTTAAAGTTTGAAAGTGCTAAATGTCGGAAATTTTAATTTTTTAATTGGTGCGATGTATCACGGCCTATTGTTTGCTCACTTGTGTCTGTGTCCTCGCAATCATCGGACAAAACAGAATTCAGTAGATATTTATAGTGTCTTCTTTACATCGTGGCCTAACCACCACTGTCTACCAATGTTCTAAGTACAACAATATTTTAAAGTTTTTCTGTGCTGAATTTATACACGAAGGCCCACGGTTCTGCATTACCATGTTCCGTAATAAATTGTTTTAAGTCATTTTATCTCGTCAAATTTGATTAGGTCTAGTTTTTTCTTGAATTCAAATTAAGTTGCTGATGAAATTGGCATACTTACACTATTCATGTAAAACTAAATCCACGACTTGGACCTTCATAATGATACTTTATTTATTTGTGTCGCATTCGAATCGTAAAAATTTTCCCAAATAGCAACCTGCGAGACATCTACCCGAAAAACCATTTATGACCATAAACTTGGATATAGTTTAATAACTGAATAATGTCAGTTATAAAAAATAGCAACAAAAAACTAAAAAAACTTAATTGACCGAAAAAATGCTAAATATTCCACGTGCTCATCAAATTTTTGTTCGGTTAAAACTTAAATTGATCTGAATGGATTTCGCTAAAATTTAAATATATTATACATCGGTTGAACCTCGATCACAAACTCAGTTTTTTATTGGTTTTTCTCTAATCGCTCAGTCAAAGCAAGCAGATAAGCGTGCATAAATGTACATACAATCAAAAATATACCTTTCTATTTACAGTATTTTAATGGTGTTACGTCTGTATTTTATCAATTAAAAATACGAATAAAAAAACGAATCAAAAAAACCAATTATGAAGAAATGTTCGGCTTTACTTATCGAAAACAACAAAAATAATGTTTTTTATATGTTTCTCATCAGTTAAAAAGAGATTACACAAAAACGATCGTTACATGCGAACACAAAAAAACCAATTACGAAAAAATGTTCGTTTTTATTTAACCTGAAAATAACAGATTGAAAACAACAAAACCACCATACATTCTCGTATTCGTAGATATCTTAAAATAGGCGATCGTTTTTTTCAGGTTCATATTAACCAAAAAAATACAGATAAAAAATTATACTTATAAAAAATTTGCAAATTACATTGTCTTATATCAAATACAGTAAACGATCAATTTTTAGCAAGTTTGTTATTGGTCCTTTATCTGTAATTCGGTTACTCGGTTACTATAAATCACACATAAAAACGATCGCCTATTATAAGATGCATACGAATACGAATAGGAATGGTTTTTTTGTTGTTTTCAACCTGTAATATTTCAGTTAAATTGAAACAATGGAAAACGAACAAGATCGAAAGTACCAGAATAAGTAAATGTTAAGGACGATATTGCTTTGTCAACTTTTTATTGGTTTACCATCTGTTATTCGTTGGTTTAAAAAAACCGAAAATTTTCGATGAGACGAAAAATATTGTTTAAAAATATTGTGATACTTATTAGTAAGTTATTGGAAAACATCCGCGTCAGTTCAATTTTGAGTTTTAAACAGAGATGTTTATTAGTGTTATATATAGAAGAAAAAAAAATTGTTAAATAGTGCGCAAAAGACAATCCAATTGAAAAGAATAACCTAATAAATAAGGTAAGATTTTAATAAATATTACAATTAATTAGTCTAATTAAGTAGATTATTTGTTCTGTTTCTATTTAATAACATACTTGGTCTATCCACGTGCAATAGAAAATAAATTTTTAATAAAACCAATAAACATTAGAAAATCATAACTAATTAACATCATCGACTTTTCTAAAATGCCAAAATATAAAACAATTCGAGAGCTCTCTAAACAATCAATAAAAAGAAGACTATTTCAAATTCCTGTTGAGAAATCTAATACGTTAGAAATTCAAAATCAAACGTTATCTATTGATACTAAATTAAATGAATATTTTGTGAATATCCCGGAAATGGAAAACGTTAGTGAACATGTTGAAACTTTGTCGGACATAGACGACGAGAATATGGACGGTTCTTGCGTGTATTCTTCCAGTTTACGTGAATTTCTCCGTAGCTGGGCACCGAAGTATAAAATCAAAGCCAATGCGCTTAACGAATTGTTATATTTTTTAAAACATAATTTAGGGCATAACGTACCACTAGATAGTCGCACCCTTCTTCAAACACCAAAACCGAGAGAAGTCATGAGTTGTTTTCCTGGCCAATATGTCCATATTGGGTTCAAAACCGGCTTGGAATCTGTCTTAAACTACGTAAAAAATCCTCCGACATTAATTGATATAGACATTAATATAGATGGCATTCCAATTTCCAGAAGCAATCAAAGCTGCTTTTGGCCAATTTTAGCACGAATTTATAATGTGAACTACAGAAAAATCTTTGCCGTGGGAATCTACCACGGATTAAATAAATCAAATGATTTTAATCAGTATTTAAGGCCACTGGTCGACGAGTTAAAAAACTTACTATCTATTGGATATTTGTATAATGGTTCTAAAATATGTATTAGCATTCGATCTTTTATTTGTGACGCCCCTGCTAGATCCAGTTTACTAGGAACGAAATCTCATAAAGGATATTTTGGTTGCCTAAAGTGCACCGAAGAGGGCGAATTTATTCAAAACCGAATGACTTCCAGTTAGCAAAAATCCAGATCTGAGAACCAATGAAACTTTTAGACACAGAATACAGGAAGAACACCATAAATTCAATTCAATTCTTGAAGAACTTGATATCGACATGGTCAAGATTTTTCCTTTGGAATATTTACATTTAGTATGCCTTGGCGTAGTAAAAAAAATGATACAAATGTGGATCGGTGGGGACTCTAAATCACGATTATCGAGTGCAGAAGTGATGCAAATTTCAAATAAATTACGTATAATTTCTACCACTCAACCGTCTGATTTTCAGAGAAAAATTAGAGTATTGAATGAAGTGCCTTATTTGAAAGCAACGGAATTCAGAGTATTTGTACTGTATACTGGCCCAATTGCCCTAAAACAAATTTTATCAACTGAAAAATATAACCATTTTATTCTTCTATATGTTGGGCTTCTGTTGTTGTGTCATAAAGAATCGTATAAAAGTAAAGCGGCCATTGCGGAAAAAATCTTATTCAAATTTGTTTAAGGCACGGCTCTTATTTACGGATCCCACCATTTAACATATAATATGCATTGCTTAACACATTTAGTTCAGGACGTTATACAATTTGGGCAGTTAGATAACTTTTCAGCATTCCCATTTGAGAGTTTCATGCAAATTGTAAAAGCTTTGTTAAAGAAACCTGGCGAACCTTTAGCCCAGATATGTAATAGATTATTTAAATTGGGAAACGGAAAGTTGTATGAAGAAAATCTTGAAGATAACAAAACATATCCAATTTTCAAAGGCAAAACTTTAAGAAACGGCAAAATCATATTTACCAAGGTATGCTTCCAAAATTTTGATTTAAAAAATGACGAAAAAAATTGTTGGCTATTAACAAGCAACCAAATTATTATCATTTGACTTCATTGAAAAAATAAGAGAAGATTTTTTTATTTGGGGAAAAGAAGCAAAGAATCGCAGAAATTTGTACGAGTTGCCTATTGCATCAAGTATAAATTTAACATATATGAAGCTACTTTTAATGATGAATGTCTTTTAGATTTCGAAAAATGGAATTTAAACTTAGTTGCAAAAAAACTTTTCGAAATGAAAAGTCAAATTTCCTCCAACACATATGCGTATTTTCCTATTCTTCATTCAACAATGTAAATTTTGTAAAAACTGTTGTTTTTGTGAAATATGATAGGAAAATATGGTTGATCTTCGTGCGTAATTCGGCTATTACAATAATACATAAATTTAATAAAGTTGCACTAGTACATTAATAAAAAATAAAAAATTTGAATATGAAGTTTATAAGATTTCATCAAATCATTTTATATTATTTTTACTAATTGTTGTATTTTTGAAACAATCAAATCTTATCTAGATCATGTACTCGATAGTTGAAACCTCCAGTAACAACGAAGCCAAAGAAGTGTCGATTGTATTATCTAAATGGATTATCGGCGACATCGTTTATTGGCCGCCAAATTATAAAAAAGCGTTAAAAAAATTATTGGATATTGAAGCTGATTGGTTAACGTATACCATTGTACTTTGCTTAAGACAGGGATAGAGGATATTCTAACTGCCAAAAAAGCAGAGAGAACCATCGAAAAATTTTCTAACTCTGAAGCAGAGGAATTATCAAACAAAAGATCGAAAAAAATTAAATTAAATATGCCAAATTTGAATAACGAATTTATCAATTCGGTCTCAGAAAATAACAACCAACAATGTATAAACAATAATATTTCTGGGCATAGTTTTAAAATCACTTCGTTTATCAATTTTGATGCTGCAAAAAAAGCGGAAAACAACAAAGAAAATGAAAATGTTAGTGCCCCACCTTTAAGTAACATCGATAGTCAACAAAATAAAGAAAACGATCTAAATACCGTACGGCTAGACAAGGTTGATACTAATATAGTGGTACTTAGTCATGATTTTCGAAATATTCCGCCACCGTTAACGCCAATTCAAATTAATTCATCAGCTGCGACACCAATCTTCAGGCAAAACTGTTTTGTCGATGACAACCGTATGCCAAGTGAGATCATCAACTTCACAAAATAAAATCAACTTTAAAAGTACATACAGATTCCATTAATAGAATTGAAAAAAACCAGGAGCAAATGCTTTAAAAGTTTACCTCGATTAACCAGCAAATAAAACAGATGCAGGAGTGCTTGCATCTTCTAGTCAATGCGATGCAAAAAAAAACCGATTCCATTACTAAAGACAAGTCAATCATAATTCCAAAATTCCCCTTAGAAGAAGTCGAGCAGTTCATTATATTTAATAATAAATTGTCACAGAAGGAATACATGGAGCAATTGGTTATATTTAAATACATAGTATCATATTTGAATAAGTGTTAATTATTTGAATATTTTTATAGATATTGTATTTGGCCAATTTCAATTCAATTAAAATAAACAAAACCGTAAGAAACATTTTTATGCACATCTTCACAACGGATGTGATTTCAAAATATTCTTGGTCTGGTCAAACGTCACTTGCGAAACGTAAGTATCATATAACATATTTTATCAACTATTTATTTTAAACAGATTCTGCATTAGGAATAATACTTTTTGCGAACCATAGTCAACTTCTTACAAATTAAATTGAACCATTTAATTTAATTGGCTGCACCTCCTAAGTGGTAATAGTAAATTCACGTATTAAATGATTTAAATATTTTATCGGTATTACTGGCAATTTTTGCATACTTACTGCTATGAATGTAATTTATAAGCGAGTTGATTTTGGATTTCAATAGGTAGACTTCAAATTTAGTGTAACTCTCAGGACTTTAAATCGCAAGACCATAAATAATTCTGAACAATAAGTACCATCACATCGTATGTTTATAAACCACGGTGCATGTGTTATTGAAACTTTACTTTACAAATCAAATATTTTGAATTTTTTATCGTAACTGGAAATTTTCAAATCACAATGCATAAATTAAAGTCATTAACCTACAATTAGTAAATATAAATTAATTGTGTTTGTAACCGAATGATGGTCAGTTATCCTATTTCAAAACCAAATGAGACCAAAATTATTAACCAAAACCAAAAAATTCAAAATTAAATACTTTTTGTAACGAAGATTTGAGATTAACATTGAATTTTTATTTAATTTCAAGATCAAGTAGTATTACGAAATACAAATTAAATTATTTTGACAAATAAAAACTAAGACCTGGTCTTTATACTAGTTTTCTGTTTCTCAAAACCAAACCATTCAAAATAATTTTGTTCACTTACTCAAAAAATAATTATCTTATCTATTTAACTATATAACTGAATTCTCGTTCGGCATGGTTTTTTAAATGAGTTAAAAATCGTGTTGAGTTCGATTACTTATTTTGACCACATTTGAGCATACAAACGGCTTGATTGACTGTTCTTTTAAAAAATTGTTTTCAAATAATAAATAAGGGCTAATTTTAAGTGGGACTAACATTTTCCAGTTACCAGTAAAATTCAAAATATAAATTCTTACAATAAAACATCGATAATTATTCTGCTTCGTGGTACACATGTGTTTTGTTACTTCATATTTTTATTCTCCATTCGTGTTTGAAGTTCTTGGCTGGTGTTCCATTATACATAAGTTATTATATAAATTATTTAATCACAATTGAACTGGTTATATATTTCAGATAAAACCAAATTGGTTTTTGCGGAAAACTTAAATATTATGGAGTTAATTAAACAAACACATAATTATCAAAAGGACATTTTGGAGCTACTCGAGGCCGTAAAACTTGCAGTTTAAACGTGTTTAAAACGTATTAACTTTCAAAACAAAAAACTAAAATAAAAAATATGTACTTTAATATGTTAATATGTAGTAACTTTAATTTTCAATTCTAAAATTCATAGAATTTTTTGGAAATTTTATTTTTTTATTTTTTTTGATAAATTTATATTTTATGTGTAATTGAAATATTATGAAATTTTGTTTTTATATAAATATATTTTAATTATAAGATTAAGTATAATGTAGACGGTGAAATATAATATTTATTGAAATATACACAAAAATCTTTTAATTGCTTGTGAGGGGGGAAAAGATCTCATTTGCGTCATTCACTGTAATATAAAAATAAAACCGTACTTGAGCAAACGCCGGTTAATGGCACTACATAAGTCAATGAAGTGACTTTATTTTAACTGTTTACATCGTAGTTAAACAACCGTCGAATGTGAACAGTTTATGATAAAAATTCCGATTGATTGTCGGTGAAAAACTAGATTTGTTGGACGAAAAATTACAGTTGTAAATGGTATAATAGGTTTACAAAATTAATAATTTTTCAGGTGATTTGACCGTAAAAACACCTTCAATTTTGCATGTGGGTAAAAACAAACATGACGTAATAAAAACTTGGAAATGATGGTTCAATAGTCACTTTAGGGTAAAAATAACTGATGAGATACAGTCTACAGCCTCATCAGTTTTTTTACAGACAAATGTGACGCCCCAAAGTCTTCCAAAACGTGAATATTCTGCAGTCAAATGACCAATTTTGTCTATAAATTAACCACACGGTCCTCGGTTTAATTTTGGGTTCTTTGCAGTTCAAAAAAAACACTTTGTTTTTCGGGCTAACTGCTTATAAGAGTCTACAGGATTCCATCATCTTAGTCCGATCATTATTACATAATAACATTGAATGATTCCTTTCACAGGGTAACTAATGCGTGAATGTTAATTTTTTTTTTGTCATAATTATATCGAAAACGGAAATACTGTGTGGAGCTATACCTGAAGATTTTAGCACATAGCTAGCTAATATAGCGCACGTGATGAAAGCTCGTCAGGGTGTTTTACCTCGACACGTTCGAGGATGCGTTCCCCAAAAACTGTTGATAAACTGAAAATCAACCAAAACTTCTATTACTATGGGATCCCATTGAACACTGACACATCCGGTCCAACTTGTGAGAAAAAAATAAAAAATGTAACCAATTTAACCATAAATTTGGATAAATAATGAAAAAAATCGTGATTTTGAACTGTGTTATCGATCGATCGTTTTCTGATTCGTTCGTGTCGTCTTCAGGATCTTCTTCCTCTTGCAAATTCCAACAAATGTCACCCTAGACTGCATATAGCTTTTTGCCGCTGTACCAATGTTCGAGCTATGCCGTCATTTGGTCAAAACGCTCACCATGCTCACCGGATCCGACTAGTAACTGTTCGGCGACTGATAACTGTTCGGCGAATTTTTCCAAATCATAATGCAAAAAATGTATTTTCACTTAATAAACATATTTTTTATTAACCACTTGTTTTTTATTTCGCAAGATAATATTTTTTTTTGAATATTTTCAAAAAGTTTAAAAAATCTGTCGATCGATTTCGACTTGTTAGGTCATCATCAGGAGTATCTACTCGTAATGGTAGATACAAAAAAAAATATTATCTTGCGAAATAAAAAACAAGTCGTTAATAAAAAATGTGTCTATTAAGTATAAGTGTGTTTCGCCAAGTGCCTACGGCAAATAGTGTAAACAGTATAAATGTATTTTCTATGACATTCGAACGCTTATTTAATGAAAAGTGGTCAGCATATTTTCAATATATTTACACCAATCATCGGATCGATTAATTCTGAGAAGATTCTTAATAACTTCTTTTACACATCTCCATTCCACAAGCTCTCGTTCACTGTAAGTATGCCGACCTCCAGTTGTATTTAGCTTTACCCATGTTTCTCTAGACAGCGAGGTAGAAACCGGAGTTTTCTTTGAGAAGGTTATGGCAAAACTGACAGAACCCTGCCTTTGTGGAGAACATGCGAGAAGGCTGGATCTACAGACGGATGACTTTGTAGAAGTTGCATGGACGATGAGGATGAAAAACCTTTAGATAATTTCTTATGCTTATGGCCGACACTATCAAACAGAAGGCATAGGTATTTGGGCGTGTACACTATGCCCAGGGCCATTATTTCTGAATACGAATACGATCAAAAATTGTTCGAATTCGTATGATTGGTATGACAAGTTGTACGATAAAGCAGCACGTCCAAATGATAAAACTTTATTATCAAAATGAGTGTTCATCAGTACAAACGTTGCAACCGCTACAACACGATCCTAACCGATTTTTTTTGGCCCTAATTGAATGATATGAGGCTACGTAAATTTTTCTACGAAATAAAAAATAAACGGTTATTGATTTTCCCCAGCATAGAAACATATCGTAAATGTCGATTAAATTCATTACAAACATGACATTACATTATATATAAAAATTCACGCCTTGCCATAATAATCCTTATTTCGCACAAGTTTTGTCGTATAAATCCTCATGAGAATATTTGCCGAAAATGTAATCGCTCGATGTCATCATTTAATCATCATACATACACAACGTTTTCCAAAATATTATAGAATTGAGTTTAACAAGTCAATTTATACAAAATTTTCGGTGTCTTCATGTCGTCTCCCAGATAATAAACTATCTACCGACAATATATAAATAAAATTTTCACATATTCAATTTACTATTTTCAAATTTTGACAACAACAATATACATATTTAATATAATCATGCCGACAGAACAACAAACACTTCTTACATACATAAATCGGTGACATATGACACTTTATACTTCTTAATAAATACGGGTAAATCTTAATACACCGTATCACGAGAAGACACACACACACACACAACACAATGAAAATCTAAATTTCATTTTCCTTGAGGAAAAACTGGATGAGTTGTGCTCCGTTCCCAATTTATACATTTTTTTTTTGATTCAATTTACAATTTCAAAATGTCATGTTTCACATGTGTGGATGTATTTCGTTTCAACTATTGTTCGAACAAAAAAGGTATACGTGTATAGACGTGTTATATATCGAGACTGGGACGGAAATGAGGGATTTTCCATAAACGAAAAATTGTATTGTACAATACTTGTATCTAATGAAATGGTAAAAAGTGGTTGAACGTGTAGAAAATATTTATGGTAATTAGCTTCTACCTAAAATGGAGGTGCATTTGGCGTTACCGAATACGCTTTACCTATAAAGCTTTTAAAATAAAAAAGCTTGATTTCGTGACCTTAAAAATTTAAGGAAAACTATGTGTAGAACAATATTAGAAGATAAATTTCATATAATCCTGAAAAAATCACAAGACCCGAGTTAACGGAAAACACTTCTGAATTAACATAATGGTTGAACTAAATTTTGTTTCCTGGTTAAACCTGGATCTCCCGATTTCAGAAACCTGAAAAGGGATGCTTTAAAGAGAGTGACAGAATCTAAAAATATTTTGATTAAAATCTTTGAAGAGTATTACTGAAAATCCTGAATGGACAACACTTTTAACACTTCTGTAAAGAAATAAGCGCTAGTTTTTCAGTAATATTAGATAGTTTTGCTTGCAATTCATGAAAATATTCGTGATATGTCCAATATCCCAATAAACAAGATCCTGCAAAAAAATAAATTTGTTATTTAACAGAACTTCGGCTTCCCAAAGGAATATTTTACAAACGTTTTATTGCTGGTTCTTCGTCATTTTCAGCTAAAGAATGGAACTGGTTGTATAATTCAAATCGAGC
This sequence comes from Nephrotoma appendiculata, assembly GCA_947310385.1. NCBI lineage: Eukaryota > Metazoa > Arthropoda > Insecta > Diptera > Tipulidae > Nephrotoma > Nephrotoma appendiculata. The sequence continues at coordinate 62,108,567 of OX371225.1, forward strand.
ATCAACTTGGGCTAGAATGAGAATTTACTACTTTCATATTTTAGGATACCTCACTATTAGAAAATATAACTCCACCTACTGGTAATATGTAAGTCAGATTATGCCCTTACGTTATACCTTTGCTTAGGTAAACTTTCCTTCTTTGATACTCGTGAGAACAAAATTTAAAATTAATGTTCAAACAAATTACACCTGGACCACAAAACTAGTTAACATAACCATCAGTCGAATAGCATACATTCATATTGGGTCTCGACATGGAAAATGAAATTTTTTACTTGCTTAAACCTCTAGAGCGCCCCTCGCAACAAACAAATTTAATTGATAACTTTATCCGAGCTAGTTATCATGACTACCAGTCGAATAACACACGCAGGTTATATTGGGTCTTGGCCATTTATGGCTGTAGAAATTCCTTCGATTTCTATTGATATCCAATTTTTTACTTACTCAAACCTTTTATAGCACCGCTGACAACAAAACAAACACGTTTTTCGATATTTTCATCAGAGCTTCTTAACATGATATACTGGTCACATTGGGCAGCGGACATTATTGATTTGCCATTAAAAACCATGGAATTAAACATTTTTGCTTACTCAAATCATTATAGCGCTGCACACAACGTACAACGTGCTAGGGGTCGAAACCTCACGAGGTAATCAAAAAAATTTTTGAAATTTTTTTGACAAAATTTTGGAAAATTTGTCTTTAAAAATATACTTTAAGAAAACATATAGTATTTTTGTATATTCTATATACTAAAGGAATAATTTGTCGCGAGCGCTAAAGTGGTGAATTTATGAACTAAAGTGCTAATAATAAAACTGTTTCTTTTCCAAGGCCGCAGTTCAAAGATGAATGATTTTTATGTACAGGGTTATCCAATTCGAGGTTGATAAAGTAGAAATCTGTATACCGACATCTGTCAAAGATAAACGTCAAGTACGCTGTCATTTATTTAGTTGACATTCTGCCATTTAAGAATATGGAGCATTTAACAATCGACCAACGCGTTAAAATTATTAAATCTGCTGATGCTGATTTTTCGAACAAAATTTTCTTCAGTGATGAAGCTCATTTTTCGCTTGGTGGATACGTTGATAAGCAAAACTGTAGCATTTGGGGCTCAGAAAATCCACAATTGATTGTAGAGAAGCCATTACACCCGGAAAAAGTCACTGTTTGGTGCGCATTGTGGTCTGGTGGTGTGATTGGGCCTTATTTTTTTGAGAACAATCATGGACGAACCGTTACCGTCAATTCTGAGCGCTATGGCCGCATGTTAACCGATTATTTTTTTACGAAAATCGAAGATTATGATCTTGACGATATGTGGTTCCAGCAGGATGGAGCAACCAGTCACGTAACACGAGCAAATCGAGATCTTTTGCAAGAGAAATTTCCTGGACGTTTGATTTCGCGATTGGCTGATGTCAATTGGCCTCCAAGATCCTGTGATTTAACGCCTTTGGATTTCTTTTTGTGGGGCTACGCGAAAGATCGTGTTTACGCAAACAATCCTCAAACTCTTGACGAATTGAAAACTAATATTCGTAAGGTAATGGCCGAGATACCGCCCGAAATGTGCCGAAAAGTCATTGAAAATTACCTCAAAAGAATCAAGGCCTGTAAGAAGTCCCGTGGAGGACATTTGAATGATATCTTGTTTAACTAAAAATGGCAAGGATCAATCTGTAAAATGAAATAAAAATTACAATACATTCCGAATATTTTGTGTGTTTTTTTTAAGTTTACTTTATCAAGCTTGAATTGGATAACCCTTTTCTTTTATATTCTATACCAAAGGAATAACTAGCTGCCAATGCCAAAATGGTGGATTTATCAACTAAAGCGCTAATGACAAAATCGTTGCTTTCTTCAAAACCTTACAAATGATATGCAAATGCTTATATGTATTTGGGAATGAGACACATTTAAAACTGCTTCCAGCGCTACAATTGTAGTTTCAGATTAACTGAAAATTGTTGCTTTTCCCAATACCTTTGAAATGAAGGTGGATGTGATGGGTGATTGGACGATTTCCTGTGAGGTACTCGACCCCGTTAAGCTCAATTATTCGAATTAGAGGAAAACGGAGACTGGCAAAAACAATTCAAATCGCATAAACCGCTCTTCAGATATCATTGATATATTCATCCATCCATCTATATCCATCCATCCATTGAACCATCCACCCAAACATCAACACAGATCGACCAACATTTTTGTGCATTTTTGGAATCAGGGTTCTTCAAAACGTCGAACATAGTGGGTTTAGACCAGAGTCAGTTTTCCTATTTTTGTCAAGTTTTCAATAACTCGGTCTTACAGGTCGAAGTTAATTTGTGATATACATAAGACTTTTTCAATCATTAGCGACACCCGACACGAAAATATTCGGTAATTATTGTATAATTTGCTATCAGCACCGAAATGGTAGATTTGTGAACTAAAACGTTGATCAAAATAAACTATTTTTTCCCCAAGACCTTTTTAATGATACGCGTATCCCATATAATTGTACAAGAATGATACCAATTGTAACTACTTCCAGCTCCACAATTACAGTTTTGAATACTAAGGTACTTCAGCAAAATTTACATTTACAAGTACATATATATTGGATAATAAACGGAAAATCGGCCATCAGCGACATAATGGTGGATTAGAACTAAAGTGGTAGTAGTATTGTCAAAATGTTTGCTTGATGGGGTAAAGATCCCAAAACATTTTCAATTTACTGAACTTAAACTTTAAGAAGATTGGCTAAAAAAGTCGAACCTATAGCTAACATAACTATCAGTTGAATGGCAAAAAGATCATAGTGGACAACGGACATCTGTTCGATTCCTATTGAAATCGAAACTTTTTCATAATTGTATAAAGACATCTTATTGATATTTTTATCAAAGCGAAGTAACATAATTAACAGTCGATTGGGTTACAGGTCATATTAGCACTTGGCCATTGAAAGCTTTACCAGAAAAAATCCAATTAATTTCTATGGAGATTTGAAAATTTTATTTCGTAGCTTTCACTAAATTTTACTTTCTTTCACGTAGCAAAATAAAGTAAGGAACTAAACTCCAGGAGCTCACTCCGGGAGTATTAACTCCGAAAATTTTTTAATGACGACCTCTATTTATTTCCAAAATGTGATAAACCAGCAATAATAATTTTTTTCATCAATTAATTTGCAGTCGTTGATTTAATTAATTTTATATGTCAATATTTATAGGTTTTCAAGTGTAGATGTCATTTTATACCCCAAAGGTTACATATTATTAAAAAGTTTGCTGAACGATTGGGTTATTTCGATTAAGTGACCAGAAGAATACGGTTACGGAAATGCTCCTGGACTTTAAGCAAATCGTGGCGTACTGACCCAATGTTGTAGAAGGAATGACTGAAGAACGAGGATATAAAATTTGTCATATTTATCTAGAAATTAGTTCGATATGGTGTCGTGTAACCATATCGCATTGGATTAGAGTGTCGCTTAGTAGCCGTCGATAATATTTTATAATTAAAAGGATCATAAACGAAAAGTATAAATGTGTGGAGTCTTTAGAAAGCTCGCATGTCAAAGTCAACACATTTAAAATTCCCTATAATGAAAACATCGCTTTTTTAATCAAATGTATGGCATTTTAACTTAAATATTTTTGCCATAATATATATGGCATTTTAATAATGAAAATTATTTATTGAGTCTTAATGTACAAAGATTTTAAACTAAAACTTCCACCATTTCCAATTTTCTTTTTAAAATAATTAGATTGTTTACAGATTTGTCACAAACCACCAGCATTACCGACTTATATATTGTGGTGGGCTGGCTCTACTAACTCACTTAATTCAACATCGTATAACATTGCATTGTACGATATAGTGAGAAAACGCCACATGTCTAAGCGTGTCGTTAGCGTTCTCTTCCATGGCTTATTTATTTTATCAAAATTACAATGAAAAAGGCGGAAAATGAAAATTCTGTGGAGCGAATTTTTAAACACAGCAACATACAAAGTGTAAAATACTTGTCTATGCGGGTCGTCAGAGTGTTCTATTTAGGCCGGTTCGTTGTTCATATTTATAATGGAAAAGATAGTAAATAGAAAATATATCGAGAGAATCCTGGAAATTATGACACGTAGCAATTTGCAAAGTTCCTTAGATGAAAGTAGCCAATTTTGAAAAGCTTGTATGAAGTGCAAGCGAATCCCGATCATATAGCGTATTTTTTGGAAGTTGGACATTTTTCATTCTTTTCATTATATAAGTGAAATTATATAAGTGAAACTATATATAAGTGAAACTATAAATATTATTTACAGACTTTGACTATATTTGCTTTGACGATGATAAAATGAGCGTGTTGAAAAACGACACCCATACGATCCTCATAGACATGTGGCAAATTTCCAGAATTAGGTTCACAGAATTTCTATTTTCCGATCTTTTCATTATAGTTATGTAGAAATGGACTAAGGTGTGGTACCGGGAGAATCGACAGCTTCCCTATATATTCAACATAAACATGTGGCTTATTTTTTCGAAATTGGATTGCTTATCTATTTAATTTTGGAAATGGCTAAGTCAAAATTTTCAGATTTTGCTCGACATTTTTACCATTTTCCCTTTAAAAAATTTTCCTTGGTCTAGTTTTATGGCTAGCTCCAATTTTATCGCTGGAATTCTTAAAGAAAATCTGAATCTTCATTTAAAAATTATCTTACATTAGATATTTCATGGAAGGAAAAAATTTTGTATTAAAAAGTTTAAAATTCGATTATTGTAAAATTTTGCAATTGGTCGGTAGGACAAAATATAACTCACGAAACGAAATGTCTACTGAATACTCATTTGCCCATTGATTGCGAGGAAACAGGCACAAGTGTGCAAACAATATGCCGTGCTAAATGCAAGAAAAAACGGACCACTAATCCCGATAGAGAAATTTGAAGAAGTGGTGGGCCACAATAAGAGCTTACCTCAAAAATATTTCTTAACTTGGACTTATGCTTGTCAAAAATGTACCAGATTGTACTCGAAGGTAAATGAAAAGCAGGTTTCATTATAAATTATTCTGAGATCTTCGAAACACTTGGGTTAACATTTAAAAACCACAGATTAACACTTGCACAAAATGCGATGTATTTAATATAAAAATTAAGGCAACTGAAGGTACATCTTTTCTGCTGTCATCAGTATGCAATAATAATAATAAAAAGGACAGCTCCTCTACGATGCTCTAATTGAGCGAAAAAGAATGAAACCCGTTTAAGATGAAAATTGTTCCAAACTACATTACGATTATGCAAATTTTACAAATAAAAACAAATTAAATTTAATTCCCAATTTTCTTATTTTGAGGTCAACATATTTAGAATGATGTACTGAAAACTAGCTGTTTTGCACTTAAGCCACTATGATTTGTGGCCAAAGAATTATGAAATAAAAGTGGTAGATTGTTTACTTATAGAGCTCTAGTTTAGTAGTGAAATATCATCCACTCTGTTATTACTCCGGCAGTAATTTGTTGCTAAACTGGCAGTAATTTGTCCACAAGCTGGACTTTTTCATTAAGCGTTCGAAGTGCTTACGAGTCAGAGTAAGTTGCATAGCTGATTGATATTTACACCGCTAACAAATTGTTATTATCTTGTACAACAAATTAGTTCGTAAAATGTTCAAACAACGGAAAAATTATATAAAACAAAAAATTTAATAGAGCAAAAACTCACCAATATTTCCTTGTGCCAACATAAGCGTTTTTTTGTCGGCAAGCTACTTCATAAAGTCAATATTATATAATCCTTATTTAATTATTATTTTTACACTACACAATCACACAAATTAATTTTTAATATTTATATAAATTACATTTTCTCGACACTAAACCATTGATACACTAATCTAATTACAATTAACACAAATACACTAATTACCCACAATGAACTAACACCTATAATTTTTTTCTAATCATTTCTAAATTATGCGTACACACACAAATAAATAAATTTTTAAACAAAATTGAAATAAATAATTAAAACAAGCACTATACTTAAACCTTATATGTAATTTAATTTAATTTTTCACAACACAACCGATCTGATTTGATTTTGAATTACATAATTTTGCTTTACTGTACAATTCAATTTTTTTGTTTGTGTGGTAAACCGGTAAATAAACTTCGAGCAAAACAGGTTAGCATTAACCCTCGATTAACACGTTGTATATTAATTTTCCGTTTTGCGAAGGTTATTTGCGATAAAGATGACAATATTTTTTATAGCTAGGACTCCTTTATTGAAATGTATAAATTCGTTTTGATTAATAATTTTAAATATCTAGCTAGTCCAATATGAATATTTTATTCCGCTTACAGAGAGAGCCGCTAAGAAATTGAAAAAAGCACAATAATTTAAGTCATGTTCCCCAGTGATTGAGCTTTTTGCTGTTTTCAAACGGGAGTAACCTTCTTGATCTTAACTCTTAAACCTAAAGTTGAACTTAATATTTTTGAAATCATAATGTGTTATATGTGGGGCTATGTTGTATCAGTAAATTACGCAAACGTAATTTTTTGCGGGGAGGGGGGGGTTGGGGGGGGGGTGAAAATAGAGTGTTCACGTCTTTTGGATTCATTCTAGTTTTTGTTAAAGGTCCTATAATAGGACAATGTTTTGTTTTTTTTTGTTTTTTTTTTGTTTTTATCCCTGCAATCTGTTCTGGGACCCGTTCAGCTCTTTTGCGGTTTGCTATTTCCGTCCTTAATTTACGCCAGTCAGCCAATTCGAGGACGTACGGCTATAGGGCCGATTTTAAGACCATCTGCACATTTCAAGCTCCATGCCAGCCTATACTGACATGTAGAATGGTTGGCCTATAAGTTTTGCACTCCGACAGGGGGTCATATATGTGTTACATTTCATCCCAGATCGAAATCTGTTATGAAATTTCACTTTTGCAACCTGCCCCTATCGGGATTTGAACCCGGTACCTCCCGATCCAAATGCCAAAGCTTTAACCACTGTGCCATTTGGTCGGTTTTGTTGATAATGTTATAGTTAGTCGACTCTTTCCAGCCGAAAAATGCTGATAATGCAGATTCGGATGTAACAACTAAAAAGCATCAGCCAAAGATGTCGATAATGAAGTTTCAGTTGTAATAAGAAAAACTATCAACCAAAAAATGTCGATATTGCAGATTATACACAACCTATCATTCATCTTACTGAAGAAAGTAGAAAATTCAGCCAAAATCTGCGTTATCGACAAATTTTAAGGGGAAAAATAACAAAATGTTTAAAAATAAATAAGTAGATCGAATCGATAAAATTATATAAATTTATTTAACATGGATGGTTATTGCATACTACGGCCTGAATTTTTAAATTGTAGTACGCTTAAATGACAAAAGAATTACGTTCATTTCGCAAATTTTCATATACAATATTTTCATACATAATATATTTCAAATTTAATAGACGTAACACCATATAACCTTAAGAATTTACTAGTACATTTTAATTAAAATGCCCATTTAACCCTTATGTCCCTGATTAGGTACAGGTGTACCTTTTCCATTTTGAAATGTGTTTATTTATTAGTTATCATGAAGTTAGAGAAGTGAGCTTCAGTGACATCTGGAAGGCACTCAATGTGATGCTATATCATTCAAAAAATGTATCCATAACATGCCGAATTTTAAAAATATTACAGTTCAAATATTTTTTCTTCGGAAAGCCCTGAAAAGGTACATGTGTACCTCAGTTATTTTAAACACGAATTCTTCACTTATTTCAAATAATATGTAACTTTTAAAAGAACAATTATATAAAAAGTTATGGTGAACAATTAAAACGCTTTGAGATTGTTTGAGTGTGCTCATCTCATCGCATATCGGTCGATAGCAAACAACAATTTTTTCTGATTTTTCTCTGTTTGTGAACCATGACATAAATAACAGAAACCAACGACTGCTTTGGTGTTTCCAACATTTTCTGCTCGTTCATTGGTTATTGCTGATTGGGTTGGAGTTATTGAGTGACTGAGAACCAACTAACTTTGTTATAAAGTGTTGTAATTTTGCGATTTTTAGATCTTGTTTCTATTGATGGCATTGCTAAGGATCGTCCCAAATCTTGAAAAAATTTCCTACGCCTGTTTGATCGTTTAGCAAACGAAGGATTATTTATTTTATAAATAAGGTAGCAGGCTAAAGATGCCACTTTCAACATGTGGTAAAATATAGCCATTGGCCAAGCCATTGATCTTATCATAGACATGGATTATTTCAGGCTTAAATTTCTTAGTGTAACTGTCGGAGTGTAAAGTTGGAAACATAAGTACATTTCTGTTTTTTTGGGAACATAGGAACAACTGGTAACTTTATTATCTTCCGAAAATCCAAACATGGAAGACAGAGGTTCTCCATTTCTGGTCACCAACATCTCTAACGCTGTATATGTTTTATTTTTTTGACGTACTCACTACTGACAAATCTCAAGACATCAACAAACATATGATATCAATCGTGATATTGCTGCCACTTTTTCGATACTGAAATGCTAAATCTTGAACAATTCGTTCCCTCTGGTTCTTTTATCTTCCAGTCGGTGGTTTACCGGTATATATTTGACCGGTAAGTGGATAAGCATTTGCTGCATCACAGATCGACCAAATTATGCTATATTTAGCTGTTGTGGAAGGCATATACTGTGTGAACCTAGTCGTTCCACGGTAAGGAAACAATTGCTTGTCTATAAGTAGATTTTCTGATGGCACGTACGCTTTACGAAAATTTTGATTTAGCATTAGAAAAATATCTGAAATAGGCGGTGCTTTATCGGTAATTAACCTTTCCGATCTGGTATTATTATTATCGAACCTGAGAAAGCGTGTTATCTCCCAAAATCTGTCGTGAGACATTGCTCTATACCAGAGAATGTTCGTCGCATGTCCAGAGTTTTGTAAAGGATTATTTTATTTTCAGTTTATTTACAGTTATTTACATATAGTGGTGTACAATAATTAAAAAATAATACATTTTTTGCCTTATTTTGAGCATATAATTTTCAAAAAATCCCAATTTATATAAAAATCACATGAAAGTACATATGTACCTCTTTAGGGTGTTGCGGAGGAAAATTTGTCTAGGGACATACAGGTTAAGTTTCAGTTCAAAGTTTGTGTGGGATCATAGTTAAATTTTCAAAAATCCTTCACAATGTCTGAAATTTTTTCTCATGAATTGATCTACATTCAAAAATTCGTGTAGCTTGCATTATTCATTTGTCGTGTAAGCGGGATATATTATTTGGCTCGAGCCTTCGAACACAATATCTGTGCAAAATTTTAAGCCAAAGTTTATGTAGGGTAGGGTCATAGTTAGATTTCCGAAAATCGTCAACCATGTCACGCGGCTTACACGAATTTTTGAATGTAATTGTGCATTTCATGAGAAAAAGTTATTTCAGACATGGTTAAGGATTTTCGGAAATCTAAATATGATCCCACATAAACTTTGGCCTGAAACTTTATTTTTATTTTTTTATCCCTGCAGTCTGTTTTAGGGCCTGTTTAAGGCTCTTCCTGCCCATTCGCGGTTTGCTTATTTCCGTCCTTACTCTTACACCAGTCAGCCAATTCAAGGACGTACGGCTATAGCATTCGATTTTAAGACCATCTGCACATTGCAAGCTCCATACCAGCCTATACTGACATGGAAGATGGGTCGGCCCATGAGTTTTGAACTCCGACAGTGGGTCATAGACGCGTTACATTTCATCACAGATCGAAACCTGAAACTTTGCACATGTATTTTGTTTATAGGCCCAAGCATAATAATATATCCCGCTTACACGAAAAATGAATAATGCAAGCTACACGAATTTTTGAGTGTGGATCATTTCATGATAAAAAGAGATTTCAGACATGGTTAAGGATTTTTGGAAATTGGACTATAATCCCACGTGAACTTTGGCCTCAAACTTTGTACAGGCTGGAAGCTGTTAGTTAATTAGCTAGCTTTATCTCATGTACATAATATGTCGCAGAACCGATGTGAATATGATTTTAAAATTTGTTAAAATATTTAGTTTAAAATCTTCGTTTTCGTTTCCTTCTATAATTTTGTCTGTAATACAGTTTTCTATTGAAATTTCTCACGAAATGTCGATGATGCAGTTTTATTTTTTTGTTAATTCTTTCACAATGTCGATAAAGAAGTTTCCTGAAAAAATGTCAGCTGAAATGTCGATAATGAAGATGTTCTATGATTTCCCCTCATCGTATATCGATAAAGTAGTTTTCCTGAATGAAATTTGGGCTGAGACGTCGATAATGTAGTTTTTATGCACAATTTTGTGCTTACTTCTATAGTATATCATTCGCCTGTAAAAGTCAATAAGACAGATTAGAATAAATAGCCATCCGAACAATGTTGGTAAACAGTAATTTCATTTTAAATCAAAAATGTTTATTTCGGTTCATCAACGTATATTATGTAAAATTAAACTTTTTTATTAAATGCATTAAAACTATAATAAAAAAGCTATTTTAATACTGAGAAAACTCAATGGCATATATAAAACAAAACTTCAGGTTAATGTCCATGTGGAGTCCGAAAATTACCGAATTAAATACTCAAATGAATGGTCTTATTGGATGCTCACATCTCGGAAAAATTTCGTGTAATTTTCCATTTTACTAGTCCGGGAAAGCTCGATTAAATATATCGCACACACAAAATTTGAAAACTTTTAAAAATTTACCGTTTAAAGAGTCATGGCTGGATAGATTCAAATTATTTGTCGACATACAATTTGTAACTGCATTATTGACATTTTTCGGTTGTCATTCAACCTTTTTGTATTTAATCTGCATTATCGGCAATTTTCGGCGGGGTGTTTTTGTGCATGTTTTAGCAGTTTTATATGTTTTTTTCAATCGAATTTTCCCGGACTCTACACGAAAATTGACCTGAAATTTTATTTAGCCGTCAGCACCAATAAGTAGTTTCATTTGAATCTATTTTCAGCTTAGACACTTTAAACGGTCAGTTTTTAGAAATTATCAAATTTTGTGTGTGTGTGATATATTCAATTGAGTTTTCCAGGACTTGGCAACATGGAAATCAAACTGAAATTTTTTTCTTGGTGGTGGAGAGCCAGATGACGCTTTTCGTCAATAACTTATTTGTTGCTTTAATTCTGGGGCGCGAAAGATTGTGAAAAGCAGTTTTCCGAAACTTAATTGGAATAAAAGGTCTTTGATTAGCTGTCGAATATTGCAATATATAATTTTACTAGAGTTAAAACTCAAGAGAACTTGGACAAACTTTAAAGACATATTTTTGCGCACCAGATCGTTTAGCTCAACATCATTGGCTTCGGCATCCTCACTTTGTGCATAATCTGTACTTTCAGGAATAGAAATTTGAAATGCCTGAAATGAGTTAGATGTCGGTAGTGAATTGTCCGATGAAATCAAAATGTCGGAATTGACGCGGTAATGCCTTTTCTGGATTCTGACAAAAAGCGTAGACAAGTGGTTTATGGTCCATGAACAACATAAACTGTAGTCCTTCCAAAATATACTTGAAATGCTTGATGCTAGAGTACGCTGCTAACAACCCTCTGTCATCAGCACTATATCTTTTTTGCCAACGGAGTTGATTAACCATTAACTGACGATTTTTGATAACTTGAATTCGTTCTCGATCGGTAAAATGCCCTTGCATTAACAAAATGTCCTAAGAATTTTAATTCCTAATAAAATTGATAATTTTTTGAAAACTAGTACGAGATGCTCGTGATGTTAATTTAAAATTTTGGACGCTATCAAAATATCATCTAGGTAGACGAATGCATTAATCTCTGAAAAGTTTGCGCAGCATTGCTGAGTCCAAAAGTCTTTTTTCATTCGAATTCAAATAAACTGAAGGGAGTCGCAAGAGCGGTTTATAGAATATGAGACGTTCCAATAAGGATCTGATGATAAGCTTGGACAAGGTCAAGGGTAGATAAGATGGTACATCCTTCAAGTTGATACGAAAAATCTTGAAGATTTGGAATGGGATAACGATCTGGAATAGTAAGTAGATTCAGACTTCGGTAATCTCCACATGGTCTCCAATCTCCATTTTATTTTAAGACCAGGTGCAAAGGAATAGACCATGCACTATTACTCGAACGACAAACTCGGACGCCATCAGATTCTCGAATTCCATTCCACGAATTTTACAGGAATCCGGTGGTCCAAAAGTTTCCAGGTTTGACGTTAAAAGAGTTTGCCATAATTTCAAAGAATTTAGAAAAAAGTTGCTGGATGTGAGACAGTGTTGACTCGGCTGTAAGAGCGATAGAACCAATCGTAAACACAGATGTCGTAGAAACCAAAAGACGATGGTTGCCAAGATCAACTACCAGTCCAGTGTTTTTAGGAAAGTCAGATCCGATAATGGACAGCTAGACATCTGCCACTATAAATTCCCATTTGAAATTACGCCGTAACCCAAAATCTAAATTTAGAATTTTCGTCCCATATGCTTTAATTGGCGTTCCATTTGCAGTGGATAATTTAGAAACAGTTAAGGCCTGCGGAATTGATTGATTGATTGATTGATTAGAATGTACGGCCAAGACTAAGCAAGGATCCCGGATACGCCGGGCCAACCGTACACCCCTTTCACGTATAACAAGATGGAGGGATAGGAAAGGTTGTTATATATGATAGACTTGACCCGGTTACAGACACCTAAGTAGTCAATAGTTAGTAAAGCACAAGACGGCACAATTATTATTGTTTTTCGGGATTTAAATAAACAGCAATCAACATCCTAAAAAGTAATTGATTAATTAGTAATTGTCCAGAAATAAAATTTCATTATTATGAGTGATGAAATTTTATTTAATACCTTTCCTCATATCAATTAACAATAACGCGACGCCAGGCCCGCCACACACCTTTATTATAGCATCTTAAAAAAATTGATAATCAATAATGTTGGCATCTTAATGGTAAATTTCCTGAAATAAAATGTCATTATTATGCGTTAGAGAATCATTATTTTGTACGATATAATTAAATTATTCTTGAATAGAATAAATGTAATGTAATGATTATTATAACTAAATTAATTATAATTTGATTGTCGTAAAACAAATAAAATAAAATAAAACGAATCCAAATATTGTACAATAGTATCAAACGGATGGATCCCCTCTTCAACGGATAACCTTACCATCTCTAATAAACCAATATGTTTATTAATAAAAATAAAAATGAAACAAAGACATCTGGTTTCAAAAATAGCTAATCTAGAATCTATAAGGCAATAGATCAATAATGAATGTGTCACAAGTTAAGAATCCCCAATACCTAAACAAATTAACCCATTACAATTTATTCCTAATCAGAATTAAATAAAACTATTAAGCTAATCAGGAATCTGTAAGATGACAGAATTAGTAATAAGTAGCTATTAGAAAATAATCTAGTTAAAGAAGTGCCATGATCCCAAAAATACAATAAACATCTATGTATCAATATTTGTCTGATTATAAATTTTATTGTGTAGCCTCCAAGCCAAAAAATAAGTCAACCCATAAAGTTTACCTCCACCGACACTTCAATGTTACATATAACCATAGTCATTTAATCTATTAAAATAATATTAGTAAACCAATTGTCGTGAGACAAATTAAATCTTAAATATACAATTAAAATAAATTAAAATAAGAAAAATTACAATTAAACTGTAATTACAATCTGACCTATAATTAAAAATTTGTTATCTGGTTAATAGTGGACATCTATTATATTCCTAGTGACGGCAATTGTCACTTCAATGCAGTTCTTGAAGCAAACTAACTTCGATCTGAAACCATAAATGGCAGTTAACAAACACGATCAATTTGGAAGCTTTATACCCAGTAAAACCTATTGAAAGAGCTATAAGGAAGGAAATTCTTAATTACAAAATATATATCTAAACCAACCCAACCGGGATTAAAACGTGCATGTACAAATTATAATTTATCAATTTCTAATAATAAAACTCAGTATTGATAGCTGTCCAATCAGGAAACTATAAATAAAATATAGTATTAATGTTCATTATCTCAGACGGCTTAAGAATCTTAAAATATTTAGACATTTTAACACTTTAAAATGTATTATTGTAGTAAGTCAAAATACGACCAAGTAGAAGCCAGACAAAATACACGGCTTGCACGTACGCAGGCCCAAATTGCACGAATGCAGATCCCACCCATTTACATCTCGCACATGTGACGGAGAATCAAAACCCTCAGTCACCCGAGCACAATTTTCTTCCATCCATCCCCAATTCTGATAAAATACCCCTTACCCTCAAGCAAATCTTCACTCAGAACTTCACCATTCTCCGCTAAGACGTCCCTAATCCGATGACTACCGTACAATAGAGAAGAAAACCGAACGAAATTACCACTCTTCATACAATACACTCCAACCAGACTAAAAAAGATACCACCACAGAAAATGGCAAATCTCCAAACTAAAACCACCCCAAAAACAAAAACCAATTCACCAAAAACCGCCGCACCTGCCACAAGGTACAAAACTACAAACCAATAAAGCCAAAAAACTCTCCAAAAAAATTCATATCATTTGCACGAAAGCTTCTCTCCGTGTTTACGTTCCACATACGTACAAATAAAGTCCCTACATTTCGAGACAGCCACATACACATGCATAGACACTGATTAAACAGTTATCTGATTTGTTATTTACTATTCATTTCATGCTCGTTCATTACACACACAAATACATATTGAAACACATTTTTACATTAAATTTGCAAGTAAATATGTAAATAAAAGACAACGTAAGTTAAAAATTATACGATAACCAGAAAAAACGAAAATCGTCGGTCATCAAACTTGTTTACTCGCAAAAATAACAACAAAAATTTTAACAAATGTAACAAAACAGAATTGAAACAACCCCTTCTCGCCCAAAAAATACTCACAATAACCCACTACATGAAAATAATAGTATTTTACACCTTTACGAGTTATAAAATACGGTTACCTAGCGTTTATATATTAAATTTTGTAATAATTTTTAACTTAGGCAACGACACATAGTGTTCCCAAGCGGTCACCCATCTAAGTACTAACTATGCCCTATGTTGCTTGACTTCGGTGATCGAACGAGTACCGGTAGAAACAGTTAAGGCCTGCGGAATGTGACAAAATTTTAAATGAAACAACCGAATCGTCAGCACTATTGACTATTAAAAATTCAACTCTAAAATTAGAATTAATTAATAGACGACTGGTAGTACGCTCATCACGTCATGATGAACATTTAAAAAATCATTTGTGACCAAGTGACCTCCGCAAGTTTTATCGTTGAACTTACATCCAACCTAACATTTCTGGGCTCTGTCACCAAATCTAAAATGATTATAACAAACTTCAAATTTTTCGTTAACCTGACCTCCAGATCTTGAGCGAGAATTAACGCGATATCGATTATTTGACCGAGATCTAGGATTAAATTTCTACCAAAATTGCAATTCTCAAGTCATCTAATTTGGCGTTTAAATTGGTTGTTTGTGAAATGTCGGTTGGATTGGAATACCTGTTTGATGCCGTAGACGATGACGGGTCGAAACGATTGCACTATTTTATGGCATTTAACCATAACAGTGGCATCGCCTCCACCATGTTGTCTGCTCGTGCTGCCAAAACATCCAACGTTACGTCGTTTTCAAAAGTTGTAAGGATAAGAATCTAAGTAGCAATTGCGACGATTTGTTATCACCCAAATTCCGGTTTGTAAGGACGTTGTTCAAGCGTGACATCTCTGACTCGCCAAACACGCGAAATACTTCTTCTTTAAACACCAAATAAGGAAGTGAACCTGGTGGTTTCCGGCCTGATATTCGCGACAGCGAACTGTGATTCTAGAATCAAAAACCATGCCGACGGATTCCGAATGTACAATGGTTGCGGAGGTTTGAATCGCACTGCTCAAATCTCTACATTTCAATTTCTGCCTTCAGTCCAACCAGGGAGTCAATTCGCGTTGCGTGAAAAAATGAAAATGAAAAGTTTTTTTCATTGGCAATCTAGTAGTTTGAATTATTCGCACGTAATTTTAAAATGTACTGTGTGAAATCAATATTTCTTATGGGAAATGCAAGCCTACTCGATTGCAAATGAAAAAAACTTTTCATTTTCATTATTTCACGGAACGCGAATTGACACCCAGGTGCTGAACCAGACTGCTCAGACGTCTGTGGAACTCCTTGATTCCGGAATAAATTTTATGACTGCAAAAACAATTGACATCTGATTCCGAGAATAAATTTTGAATTTGTTGCGAATGACTAGTTGATTCTGTGGAACTTGAAACAACATAAGCCTCATCATTGACCAGGGAGTTAGGATGATTATTGGTCTCCATTTACCAATTTGAATAGAAATGCAAAAAAAATTAACAACAAAAAAAAATTAGAAATGCCGGAATTTATTTATTTTTAAATTAAATTGTTATTTTTGTGAATTAAAAATGAATGAAGTGAATGTAGTCAATAAAATAACAGGCAGAATCACTTACCCCGGTCTACTTACGTTAACAAATTGTTGTGAAATCCAAAATCTTTTTGTTGTTGCCTAGTGTCCTGTTGATCGCTCGTAACCTTGCCATTGCTGTTGAAACGCTTTTTGTGATTTTATGAACAATCGCTGCTTAATATTGCTGCAAATGTTAAACCGAAAATTAATTTGAATCAGCATAAACAGCTGCACAGCACAAGAATTATTATAGTGTTTGTTTCCAGTTGTATGTCCAGATTCGATGCAAGTAGCGCTACTACGTGAATGGAAGCCAAGGTCTATCCCTTAAACTGACAGTTTCGAATTTAAGCAGTTATTCTTTGTGCCATTCTGGTTTCGCCTTTCAACGCAGTAGGCCGGATTGTTTTATAACCACCATGTAGTCGTTTTATGATTGCATTATTGATTGAGAGCTGTTCCGTTTTTGTGGGGATCCTTTTCTTGAATTGAAGCGTGCCAATTCTCATCCAGACAGGTTTTGAGGAATTTTTACCTAAATTCTTTGTTCTTCCACAGAATGGGGTATTACTTGGCTCTCCAGGGTTTCTATATGCTAGCTTCAGAGTTCTTCATTCTATTTATGGCCATTTATTGGCCAAATAAAAAAATCAGTTGGTTCAAAAGATACAATTTTCCATACGTGTTGACATGAAGAAGTTTTTTGGTTACACAAGACGCTTTTATACCAAAATTCTGGTAAGGTGTAGTTTTCGCCTTAGAAATCAAGAGCCCTGGGGCCTTATTTAATAGCATATAAATCGATCACCGCTAATAAGCAGTGCAACAACAACAAATATGAATTAATATTTTAGATGTTATAAAAGAGTTTTTTCCAACTATGTTCCTCTTCACATTTTTGTACTACACTAACAATTTTAGTAAATGTTTAGAAGCTTTGATCTACACATCGCATATTCATTATATGTACTTTCATCAAAAGAATGTTCTAACCTATAATTTTGAGCATATATGCAATTTGAGGTGTAAAAATGTTCATCTTATATTACTTTTTATAATATTCCGCCATTTCTAACTCAAAGTTCATGTTCACCCCTTTTCCCACCGCCACTTTCATTAAAGACAAAAAATTGTTATTAAAAACCTTTTTAAAATTAAAAACGAAACATTTTTTAATATTCTCTAATATGATGTGAAATTGTGAAAGATGATGATGATGATGATGATGAGCATAAAGGTGATGATGTTATAAGATAAAAATTCACATATGAATGGAGGTAGCGATGTTAAAAATAAAGACGGCGAAAAGGTAAACGAGCGCTATATATTAGAACACTCCTCGTTCTAGCGAATTATACGCATAAATCACAAAATAATTATTAAAACAAATAATTATTGTAACGGCCGCATATGTTATCCTAATTTTCACAACAAGTATAATACGTTTTTAAACGGTGTGATATGTAACCCTCCCCTATATATATGTATATGTATTTCAAGGCATTCGACAGTGGTGAATATACTAAAAATCGCACATCACATCATATATATAAGTGAACATATACACAGCGGAAATAGTAAATGAGTAATAAAGAAGGCAATTTGTAGCAGGAAAGGTGTCATTACAGTTGCTATGTCTTGTCACCCTCGCATTTTCTTTCAATTTATTGTGTTACATTTTTTTTGTTGTTTTCTTATATTTTAACTATTCCGTTTTTCTCCCCCTTGTATAGTTACACATATATATGTACATGTTCTCGTAAGTATATAGCCGAGGAAAACAAAGAAAATTTTTATATACATTTACACAACATCGAGTTTTTCCACTTTGAACACAAAAATTGTATTCTTCTCCGTATCACATCCTCGCCGCATGTGTATCTAGAACATCATGAAAAATGATGTTTTCTTTTAAACTTGGTATAGAATATAAAAAAAATTATAATATTGTGGAAAATTGTACGAAACGAGGAAAGAAAACAGATTTTTTTTGTAGGTTAAAGAATATGATTTGTTATGATTTTTTGTTTCGTGTATGTATGTATGTCTATATCATTGGTAAAAGGCGAAAACGAAGAAGTACCAAGTTGGAAAAATCAAAATATAAATATTCAAATGGGAAAATATATTTTATTTTCCTTCAGCTCCATTCAGCTTCATTATTTGTTTTTCCGGTAATGTGTTATTTATTTAATGTTTAAATATCTTATTTCTCTTGTATATTTATATAGTAGAGAAGCGGATAAAATATTTATAAAGCTTTT
This sequence comes from Nephrotoma appendiculata, assembly GCA_947310385.1. Classification (NCBI taxonomy): domain Eukaryota; kingdom Metazoa; phylum Arthropoda; class Insecta; order Diptera; family Tipulidae; genus Nephrotoma; species Nephrotoma appendiculata. The sequence goes on from OX371225.1 coordinate 62,127,408, forward strand.
TTTTATATGGCATTCGGAGGTGGAGATGTTTTAAATATATGCAAAGCAACTAGCATTGTATAGCAGAGGTTTACATATTTGTCTAAATCCATTGTGTACTAAAGTTTGGTAGGGCAATGATTTACTTGATAGTTCTCATGCAATACCTATTGGAATTGTTTCTAGAACTTGCCGCAATATGAGAGCCTTACAGTAAAATAATTTATGTATTGTAACAAAAACATATGAGCAATTGCAATGGTACGAACAAATTGAAAAGTTTTTGTTGAGTAGAACCCCAATAGCAAGCACTTTTTACTAGCCTTGGATTCCGGAATTAATAATGTCGGGACTTCTTGAAACACATCCTTATAAATGCCTTGGTCCATACAAATTTAAAAATTTACCGAAAAACAAAGCCAGCGGTGTGGCATCAACATGTAGGTCCTATGAAGATACTTTTATATAGATGAGACCCAGTGATGGTCGTAACCATACGTCTTAAAATATAAAATGCGTTTTTTTATATTTAAATTCTGTATTGTGTTTTAAATGCTTCTCACAGAGAAATAATTACATGCAGAAAGTAAACAATACTGTTACTAATTTAGCAAAACTTACGGAAACAGCTAAATACATAAAGTGAATATCTAATAAAGTTTCGCTGAATCATTTATTACAAAATTTACAAAAATAATGGTAGATTGCAATTATTACATGCAGGATGTGAATTTTTTCTTCTTACAGCAAAAATTATTTATTAACATTCAAATAATTTAATACTGAGCTTTAACATATTTTATGTGAAAACGAAATAGTTCTTAGCTCGTCGGCATTTCCAATGACAGTGAATATTACATCTATTAGTTAATGATATAGACTTATAGAGAAACATTATAATAGCAAGGCTGCATTATGCGCAATCAGCTTTTTAACTAGGTCGCCCTAGTTGTTAAATTGAACATGCTGCGCGCGCCAATAAAGATCGCGGAAGGGGTTGTGGTGTGCCGCTTGATACTGGCCGATGTGGTTGACTTTTTTTTCCAGAGAATGACTGCAATCACCATGATAATGATAACGGTACCCAATGTTACATGAGTCATCGTGTTATGGTGTATGTGATGACTATCGATGGTTTCCTGATTTTTTGAAATTCGATTTGTTCCTCGTGCTCGTGGGTGTCTATTGTTGTTAATGATGCTGTGGTAGTAGAAATCGCCGTTTCCTGTCCTTGATGTAGATGGTGTATATTGCATAAAAACAGCTCTATCTGACTCATACTGGATGTTGCCAGGAATGATAGGTTGATCTTAGTTACTTCTCTCCCGATGGAGGCGATTTGTAATGTTTCATCCTTAATGATACATCCCGGGCTGATGGAGATCATTCCAGTACCTTGTAGATTAAGTGGCATGAGATGTGATTCACAAATCAAGTCAAAGGTAGCCTTTGAAGATTTTGATTTGGTAACATAAATCCATTGGTTTGATTCATGTAATGATATCCAATGAGTGGCAGGAGTAAGACCTTGAACTATGCAACTGGAATGCAGGTATTATTTCCGTAATAACATGTTTATTTCACACTGAGATACAGTTGAATGCTTTGTGTAAATAGGTGAAACGTGGCACACATGCAATCCCACGGATATAGGTAAGCACTGACTAAAAGTTTCTTTGTAGATTGGTGCATAATGATCCCGATGATCAACCAACAGGTATTCGGATGATCGTATTATCAAAGTGTGAAAATCTGTCGTAGGTATGGGTACAGATATGAGTGCAATCAATTGGTAGAAATGTATCTTCACCAACGGGATGCGAGCGCTTATTATGATGTTATTGCTGGTAATTCTGGATTCGGTTTTTAATGTCTGATACAGCTTCATTAGATCCCCTTGCTTCCTGCCAGGCAAAGCCATCATTGGGTACAGATGTTCCCTGATCTGATTAACTTCGTCTTGAAGGCGTAATGGGTTTAACAACTATCGATGAAGGTTATTGTGCTGGGTGTTGAACATTATTTCGATAATATTCTGTTGTGTGTCTTGAATAGATTTCAATATTAACATCAACTGAAGAATAACAGTTACTATAATATCCTTCTGATTCATTTTGGTATTGTATTCCTGAAGATGTTTCAACTCCAAACCCACTTGCTGCTGATGTTCTTCTAGTTTGTTCAGATGAGTATGGTGTTCTTAGGTGTTCTCAGGTGCCGCGTCCTTATTGATTTCGTGGAGAACTGTTTTCGTCTGCTTCAGATCGACACTCGTGTCAAACTTTTCCTTGGTTTCATTTATTACCGGTCCCCCCATTGTTTCTGGTCCGGCCCACCATTGTTCCAGAGTACTTAATTTTGATAGTGAAATGCCACGAGATGCATGGTCAGTTGGATTTTGTGTTGAGGCTATGTGTTTCCATCCCCCGATTTTTGTGTTGCTTTGAATTTATGATACCCGATTAGAGACGAATGTTTTCCATTTTGTTGCTGTTTTTTGTAGCCAAGCCAATACAATGGTAGAATCTGCCCATGCATAAATATTCGTCGGTTGAACTTCTAGCGTATGGACCACTTGGTTGATTAAGCGTGACAGAAGAAGTGCTCCGCAGAGTTCCAGACAGGGTAAAGTTTGCTTCACTCGGGTAGGTGTTACCTTGGTTTTGGCAGTCTGTAGCCGTGTGACTATTGTAGTGTCTGACAACTCAATTCGACTGTATATGACCGCAGCATACGCCCTTTCTGACGCATCGCAGAACCCGTGTAAACAGAGATTTTGTTGGCCTGTCTCTATCCATCGTGGATTTAATAGTCTTTCGAGCTGTACTATTTCGTCTCGCAGTTTTATCAACTTCGCTGTAATTTCCTTAGGAACCTTGTCGTCCCAGTTGCTTTCCGTAGCCCACAGCTCTTGTAATAGAAGTTTGTATATAATGGTAATTGGCGACAACCAATTAGTTCTCTCTTTGTAAGTTCAGTTTTTGATGATATTTGATTTACCTTGAAACTAAAGCAGTCTGAGATTGGGTTCCAATGGATGCCTAAAGTTTTAATAGTTTTATCTTCTGTCAACTCCATGTTTCCAATAAATTTATTTGATCCTTGTATAGACTGCAATAATTGTGGGTGGCTGCTCGACCACTTGTTCAGTTGAAATTGGCCTTTTTGAAGTAATCTGATTAGCTGCTCTTGTAGAATTAGTGCATCGTGTAGATTATCAGCTCCGGTTAGAAGGTCTTCAACATAACAGTCTTCTTTTAAAACCTTCCTGGCCGTTGGACAGTGTTCACCTTCATCCGTTGCTAACTGATGTAGTGTTCTTATTGCCAAGAACGGAGCCGCTGATGTGCCATATGTTATGGTAGTTAAGTTATACTCCCGTAATGGTTGGTTTGGATTCACCCTCCATAGTATTCTTTGATAATCTTGGTCTTCTTTTGCCATTTTGATTTGTCGATACATTTTGATTATGTCGGCTGCAAATACTATATTTTGTGTTTTCTCCACCGTAGAATAAGTGACATTGACTTCATTGAAGCGTCAAATACAACGCGAAACTTTGTTTCCTATGAATTTTCCTTCAATATTGCATGATGTGGAATGTAAAATTGTCCCTTGCAATTGGGTGATGGTGTCATATGCCCCATTTGAAGATATTCTCTCATTAATTCTCGATATATTTTTTTGCAGTCGTTTATTATTTTGCAACCTTTTCTCAATTTGCAAGAACCGTTGAGTGGCTCTTTGTTTTGAAACACCAAGGATGCTGGTATCATTTTCCTTGAACGGTAAGGTAGCCACATAGCGTCCATTTGGAGTTCGCTTAACCGTTTGTTGATAAAATGTTTCACATTGTTCGTCAGATTTTATTAGTGGAGATTCAACCGGTTTCTCTTCTAACTCCCAAAACTTGTGAAGCCTTTGAGCTTGAGCTAATTCTTCCTTGATACTGAAGTTAATCATTAGTTGGGCGATTATTGCCGGACCTACTATCAGCCAACCCAAACTGGTTTTCATTGCATTTGGATTTCCTCGAGTGATCTAAGATTCTGATATGTCCGCATAGACGTCTGTTCCTAACATGATGTCTATAAGAGCCGGACAATCATATTGTGGATCTGCCAATATTATATTTTTCCACCGAGAGTGGTCATTACGGTTTATTTTCTGCTCTGGCACATCTGATGTTATTTTCCGCAAAAACATATGCTTCTATTTGTAGCTTAAACACCGATGGAAAATGTGGTTGAATTTCAAGTTGAACTACAGAGCTACAGGTATTTTTGGTATTGCCTCCAGTTCCGACCAAGCTAGTACGTATGTTTTTCTGATGTAATCCCAACTGCTTATATGCATTTTCAGTAATCAAGGATACTTGGGGTCCTAGATCGATTAATGCTCGTAGCGTAACTGTTTTGTTTGTAGTGGTTTTGGTTAACACTTTAGCCGTTAAGAGCAGGGTCGTAGTATTGCGATGGTGTTCATTCATTCTCTCCATTAAGAGATGTAAAAATTGTTCCATTGTGGGATAGTCACGACTACCATGAAGTGATTCCTCGTAGTGTTTTAAGCTGTTATAATCCAAATTTTTTACATTAATGTGAATAAGGATGGTGCTCTATTCATCTACGTTGTAGCCCAGGTTTCTTAAAGCTTCGATACACTCCTTTAGTGTATCATGCATTTTCTTAATATCCTTAGCTGCATTTAATTGAACTTTAAGAACGTTCAACGAGGTGTCAATGTATTCGGCCACGATTTTGCGTTTATTGTCGTACCGCTCCATAATGATGTTGTACGCATTTGTGTAGTTTTCTACTTGCAATGCTAGATGTCCGATTAAGGTAGATGGTTCACGTTTTAAGCTTTCCTTAAAATAGCTCAATTTTTCAAAGTCTGATACATGGCTGTTATCATGTACCAGATTGTTGAACGTGTTTATGAATGACGTCCAGATTTTGAAGTTGGCGTCGAATGTTGGTATTTGGATTCACGGCAGTTTTGGCATACTTCTTGATCTTGTGCCTTGCTCATGTTTTAACTGATTTTGCCTGATGTTTGAGGCTAGTTTTAATTTGCTGCTTTCGTATTCTTTTATCACTGTGCCATAGTAGTCATCGACGAAATATGGCAAGGTGGTTTCTGCATCCTCTGCTGCTTCGATGAAGATTTCCTCATGCAGCTTCTCGATTTCCTCCTTCTTTGAGGATAGTGCTTCAAGTTTGATGTTCATTAACTCGACATTGATTGGCTCATTTTCTAGTGCAATTTTTGACTCCCGTACCATGACATGGAATTGCCGCATTTTAAATTATTGCGCTTTATAGCGCTTGGCTTGCATTTCGTCCTATTTCTCATTACCGGTTATTTTATTCACGCCACTTGAATCTGATGGCTGTTTTGACGATGTTGTCTTCGTCACTAGTGATTTCTTCAGTGTTTCCAATTCCTCTCTGAAGTTTTGCATCAATGGTGCAACTGCTTCTCTAGCTTTCCAATACTCATGGGATGGACATTCATCTTTATAAAGACTTATTATTTCTTCGTTAGTATTGACGAATTCTTCGTACATATCATCTAACCGCACTATTTTGCGGTCGATGTATGTATTTATCTTCCTGCCGATGGAGTCTTTTTTATAGTTGGACCAGAGGGTTTGTATCTCCTTGAACCTCTGTTGTTGTTCCTTCCATAATTTGTCCATTATGCGAACGCCTAGTTGATATTTTTATGAGTCACTTTTGATGTTAGATGTGCACTTAATTGTTTCGTGGACTGTATTTAATTATTTCGAGCTTGGATGTTATTTTTGCTCGAAGGACCAAAGAATGATTACGTACTGCGAATGCTTATGTACTTTTTACACTAACTTTATTAAACTTAATTGTACACGTTATATACTTAAAATATGCTTTTGGTAAGCAATTTTATAATGCATAAATATATAACAAAAACGAATCTACATATAAATTACATGCACGAAGTGAACATTGTTGTTCATTTAACAAATATCCTCATACAAGAAGTGTATATCAAGCTTAATTTAACCATTTTGTATAATATTGTCACAAATATTGTTAGATTATAATTATTACATGCAGGACGTGATTATTCCGTTGTCACAGCAAAACTCTAACTATTTCATAAATTAATATTTAAAATTAATTTATTATATATCGAAATTCAGATTAATTGATAGTGCACTTCATTATGTTTCTCATTGGGTGTTAACTATTTATTTGATTATGCAACAATTAGTAATTACATGAGGGAAGTGAAGTTTTTTTATTTTTGGTTGCAGCCAAAAATAATTTATACATTAAATTAAATTTAGAATGTGTATTTATATTAAATATCAACATTCAAATAATTTTACGTATTTTAATATAAATGTTTTCTTAGCTAATTCAATAAACAAATTATTACATGCACGAAGTAAATACAGAATTGAATAAAATTTAGTAAAACAACCGCATATAAGAGGGGTATATCTTACCAAACTTAACTTAAGCATTTTTACAATATTTATTCAAATTAAGTTAGTTTACAATTATTACATGCGGGAAGTGAATCATTCCATTGTTATATCAAAACAATTATTATTAAATAAATTAATATTCAAAATCCATTTATCCGATATCGAAATATAACTTAACTAATAGTGCACCTCAAGTTGCTTCTCATTAGCGTTGCGCGTCTACGCGACTATACCATAGAATTCATTTTTTATAAATCGAGAGATAAAAATGAGTTGAGTAAAAACTATTTTCCGAAGTTTTTACTGTCATGATAGTATTTGTGACTTTACATTCTCTACTGGAATCGATGAACTCATCAATGAATTTATGATGGATCTTTCAATGGTGGCTCATGTGAACTTTTTTCCGCATCAGAAACTAAATTCATTTATATATTTAATGAATCTTTATATGATATCACGAATGAAGTTCATAAGGAATTTACAGCATTGGCCAAGCGTTCATAGCGACGTCACTTTTTGATCCTTCGATGTCAGATTTTATTATCACCCATGCCATAACACATCGATGAATTCATTGACGTTTTTTGCAATGACTTCAGTTCTACCTGAAATTCATGAAAGTAGTGTGTACGTAATCTATGTGCATGTAATCTGATAATTGGGCATTTGAATGATACTGTATGATTTGTAACACTTTTTCACTTTTTCAAGTCAGTTCTGGTGCAGGTACATGTATTGTATTATTTATATCTTGTTATGTTCATAAAATAACATTCCAAAAATAAACTAAAAATTATTAAAAGCCAAAATTACCTAAAAAAATTTACTGAAATAACATGTTTATACAAATTTTAAAAATTAAAAGTTTTCTCTGAGGACAATTGGATTTTACAATTTGGGTTAGGAAAGAAATAATAGTCTATTCAGTAATGAATTTTAGGAACTAGTTCATTAGTTTACTTAGCAGAACGTCCCAAACATAATGCTATTTTCACACTGAGAGAAAAATGATTGCAACATACCTTTTGATTCAGAATATCATCGATAAGTTCATTTATGTTATCGTCATTTGCTTGACTTACAAAATATTTGGGGATATACAATCAAATAAAATCTGAAGATTTTTCAATACTAAATCAACAATCTATGTAAATCTTATATTTGTGAGAATTTTTGTATTACTGTGTTTGAGACCTGATGAACATTTTATGGTAGGGTTTTCCCTAGAATGCGCACAATGTAAAGTCACAAATACAATCAAGACATTGGACATAAAGAAAATAATATAAACAGAGGTAAAGCTGCATACAAAATTTTGAAACAATTTTTTTTTATTGTAACCCTAAAATACAAACTTGTTTTACGACTTAAATAAGAAACTTAGAATGTCCAACTCTTCGACTATACATTTAGTCTTACTTTGACTTTTCATATCGTTTTTGTTTAGATTTTCTTTTTCGTTCAGATTATAACGGTAATTTTAAATTTGGCCAACATGAAACCGGAGCGTGATCCCATATTTTACTATGAAAATAAGAGTACAAATTTTGTATGCAGCATTACTCCTGTTTATTTTTATTTTTATCTGTGCATTGAAATTATCAGCAGTTTTTCACTAGACTGATTTTTATCTCTCGTTTTATAGAAAAAAAAATCTATCGTAAACTTTTTTCTCTATGATTGGTTTATACATGCATTTAAGGGCACATACAAAATTTACATGCACGAAGTAAACATTATTATTCGTTTAACAAAATTTAGTGAAAAAGTTGCATAAAAAAGAGAATATCTAATAAAGTTGCTTGATGGTTTTATCATCAACAAATAAAAGTTGTATCTAATATTATTGCATGCAGGAAGTAAATTTTTTCATTGTTAGAGAGAAAAATAATTTACAACTTAAAATTAATTTGGAATGCGCATGTGAGATTTCAACATTCAAGTAATTTAATACTGCGCTTTAAAATGCCGTATTTTATGTAAAACCGAAATATTCTTTATCTAATTCAAAAAGAAATTATTACACGCACGAAGTGAAAATTGATGTTAATTTAACAAAATTTAGTAATAAACCGCATATACGAAATGTATATGTTATCAATCTGAACTTAAACAATTATTACCATACTTGCATAAATAAAGTTAGAATACAGTTATTTCATGCAGGAGGTGAATTATTCCATTGTTACAGCAAAACACGAACTATTGTATAAATTTCAATTCAAAATTCACTGATTGGATACCAAAATTCAAATTAATACAAAATGTACTTTTATATGTTTCTCAGTGCGTGCCACTAAAATAGATATAACAACAATGCAGGAAGTGAACATTATTCTTTCTTTGCTATAATTTATGAATCCTGCAACTAATTAAATAAAGTGAATATATAAAATGTTCCACTTATGCAATTATTCTTAAATAAATGCAACACTTTTTACAAAGGCCTAATAATTTGTACCTTACTAAATAAACAAATTATTTCATGCACGAAATAAACATTAAATAAAGTGAATATATAATAAAATTACACTTAACTATTTATTAGAAAATTTACAAAAATAAGAGTAGATTACAATTATTACATGCAGGAAGTGAATCTCTTTATTGTTAAAGCCAAAAATAATTTATAATTAAAATTGATTTTAGAATGCGTATATTATATTCGCCATTCAAATAATTTAATACTGTACTTTAGTTTGTCGTATTTTGTGTGAAACCAAATTTTTTTTAACTAATTAGAAAACCATATTATTATATACACGAAGTGGACATTGTAGTTTTTTTTAACAAAATATGGTGAAACGACCACATACAAGAAGTGTATATCTTATCAAACTTGACTTTAACGTGAAATTCATATACTTGTTTAAATAAATTTTGATTTAAATTATTACATGCAGGAAGTGAACCATTCCATTGGTACAGCAAATTAAAAATTAATTTATTAGAATTCAAAAATTCAACTTGATTGAAAGCGCACTTTAATATGTTTCGCATTGCGTGCTACCTAAATATCTATTTCATTGTACAACAATAATTTATTACATACAATAGGTGAACAATATTGTTTTTTTTTTAATTTAGGAAGAAAACTAAATACAAAAGTGGTAATCTTAAGATTTTACTAAAGCAATTATTCCAAAATCAATGCTGCGATTTATGCAAAGACGAAAAATTGCGTAACTTATTAAACAAACAAATTATTACATGCCCGAATTAAACATTGTTGTTTATTTAATATGATTTAGTAAAACAATCGCATACACGAAATGTAAATCTTATCAATCTTAGCAGTAAGTAACAATGGAATGGAATTTCCTTCCTGCATGTAATAAGCGTATTCTAACTTTATTTATGCAAATGTGGTAATAAATGTTTAATATTACTAAATCTGCATAAATAATGAGTTATTCCATTGTTACAGCAAAACACGAATTATTCTATACATTTAAATCCGAAATTCATTTATTGAATATCGAAATTCAAATTAATAAAAATTGTACTTTTATATTATCTTTCTCAGTGTGTGCTACTAAATTATATATTTGCTTCTAGAATAATAATTAACTACATGCAGGAAGTGCACATTATTGTTTCTTTAGTATAATTTCTGAATACCACAACTAATTATTGGGAGTGTAACTTAGTTTTTGTATTTTTTTTTGCAGAAAAAACTCGTTTATTTCTTAGAAATGATAAATTTTATTTTAATCAAGATATTTTCCATCGTTATCTATGACTTTCGACTATCTCTCTGGCAATTTATGGATTCCATCGAAAAAAATTGTTTGTCTTTCGATGCGATCCATTCGTCGAGGCATTTTTTGATTTCTTCGTGGTTTCTGAAGTGCTCTTCTTGAAGATCGCTTTGCAATAATCGGAACACAAAGTAATCTGATGGAGCACAATCTGTCGAATAGGGAGCATGCGGTAGCATTTCCCATTTAAGTACTTCCCGCGTATTGTTTACTTGATTTGCGACATGTGGTCGAGTATTCTCGTGAAAGTAAATCACTTTACGCTGTTTGTTGGCTGAAATCGGACTGGTTTCGTGGAATGCATGGTTCAAATCTATCAATTGTTGTTGGTAACGTTCACCAATAATTTTTTACTAATTTCTGATCCCACCAAATGCACAACACAACCTTACTTCTATGAATGTTTCGTTTTGCTGTAGATGTGGATGGTTCGCATGGATGAACCCATGATTTTTTACGTTTAGGGTTATTGTAGTAAATCCGTTTTCATTTCCAGTAACAATTTTAAACAAAAATTGCTAGCTTCTTTGTCTTGTAAGCAAAGAATTGCAAATCATTCAGTTTTCCTTCAATATTGCTTCCAATTCTTCATCTTCGAAATTTTTTGGTTGACCATAACGTTCTTTGTCGCTGACATCAAAATCACCACTTTTGAATCGTTTAAAACAGTTTTCTCAAGTCTTTTGAGTTGTTGCATGTTCACTATAAGTTTCTTGAATCAAACAGAAGCTTTCAGCAGTATTTTTCTTTTGATTACAGCAAAAAATAATGCTTGTTGGTGCGAAATCCGACATGTTTAAATGGGGTTAAAAAATATGTTGTTAACGCTTTCACAAATATTGACAAATTAATTTTAATGTGGAATGTCAACCCTTTAAAACGCCGTAAGTGTCATTTTAAAAGAATGTTTAGTACTAAAGTTACGCCATCTCTATTTTCTAAGAGAAACAAAAAACATAATAAACTGAATATTAAAATGTTTCACTTATGCATCTATTCTTAAATAAATGCAACATTTTTTGCAAAGGCCAAATTATTTTTACATTCCTAAACAAACAAATTATTTCATGCGTGAAGTAAACATTATTATACATTTAGCAAATTTAGGAAAAACAAGTAAATACATAAAGTGAATGTCTAATAAAATTTCACTGAATCGTTTATTACAAAATGTTCAAAAATAACAATTATTATTGCACTTTATTTTGCCGTATTTTATGTGAACTCGAAATATTCCTAAGCTAATTCATGAAATCTCTAAGCCAATTCAAATAGATATTATTACATACAAGAAGTGAACTTTAATAAAATATAGTAAAACAAACGCATACAAGAAATGTTCAACATTCACTGCAGCAAATATTACCATATTGTTTCAAATAAAGTTTGATTGCGTTTATTGCAAGGGTGGCAAATTCAAAATTCATTTGTTGGAAATAGAAATTCAATTTAATTGATTGTGTAGTTTAAAATATTTCTCATTACGTCATGTATAAACATTTATTTATTTGTACTACAATAATTTATTATAAGCAGGAAATAAACTTTATTGTTTCTTTGGAATTTAGCAACAAAAACTAAATTTAAATCGTTATTATCTCAAAAGTTTCAATAAATCATTTGAGCAGCCTAAATATTTCTTAGCTTATTTAGCAAACAAATCATTAAATGCACGAAGTAAACATTATTATTCATTTAGCAAAATTAAGAAAAACGGCAAAATTGATCATGTGAATATATAATAAACTTTATCTGAAACATTTATTCAAAATTTACAAAAATAAATGTGAATTACCGTTATTACATGCAGGAAGTAAATCCTTTCATTGTAGCAGCCAAAAACAATTTACAATTTAAAATAAATTTAGAGTGGGTATATTAGATGAATACTCACATAATTGAATTTATTAGAAACCGAAATATTTCTTAGCTAATTCACAAAAGAAATTATTTCATGCACGAAGTGAACATTGTTATTCATTTAACGAAATTTAGTAACAGAACCGCATTCAAGATGCATATATCTTATCAAACTTTAGTTATGCATTAATTATAACTAGATAATACCATTATTGCACAAATAAAGCTAGAATACAATTTTAGATGCAGGAAGTGAATAATTCCATTGTTACTGCAAAACGCGAAATAAAAATTAAAAAATAGTAGTATACTTCAATTTGCTTCTCAATGCGTACTACCTAAATTTTCTTATACAACAATATTTTATTAGATGCAGGAAGTGAATATTATTGGTTTTATTGCAGGAAGTGAATATTAAATTATTTCATGCCCAAATTAAACATTGTTATTCATTTAGGCAAAAGCAAATATCTAATAAAGTAGCACTGAATCAATTACTACATAATTTACAAAATTATATGTAGATTAATTTTGTTACATGCAGGAAGTGAATTCTTTTATTGTTATAGCCAAAAATAATAATCTAAATGTAAATTAAATTTAGAATACGTATTTTAGATATCAACATAAGCATAATTCAATATGCATTTGAGTATTTCTTAGCTAATTAAAAAAAACATAAGCGTTTAATACCATACCTTAACTTAAGCGTTTATTACCATATTTACACAAATAAAGTAAGATTGCAATAATTACATGCAGGAAGTGTATCATTCCATTGAAACACAAAATAAAAATTATTATATAAATTTGAATTCAAAATTCGTTTATTGAATATCGAAATTCAAAATAATTGATAGTGGACTTCAATCTGCTTCTTATAGCAATCTAACTAAATATTTAGTTACTTATGCAACAATAATTTATTACACACGCGAAGTAAACATTATTATTCCTTTGGCTAGATTTAGTGAAACAACTGCATATAAAACAGATTATCTAAAGAAGATGCACTGAATCATTGATTACAAAATTTACAATAATTTCTATTATTCCATGCAGGAAGTGAACTATTTGATACTGTCAAAAATTATTTAAAAGTTAAAATTAATTTAGAATGCGTATATTGGATATCAACATTCAGATAATTCAATACTGCACTTTAATATGTCGTATATTATGAAAATCCGAAATATGTCTTAGCTTATTCCAAAAAGAAATTATTACAACCGCGAAGTGAATATGAATGAACATTAACAAAATTTATGAAAAGAAGCGCGTGCAAGCAGTGGTTATCTTACAAAACTTAATTTAAGCATTTATTACCATATTTACACAAATAAAATTAGAATCTAATTATTACATGCAGGAAGTTAATAATTATTGGATTAAATATTAATTAAATTTTTAATTATTGGATATCAAAATTCTAATTAATTGACAGTCCGAGTCAATTTACTTATCATTGCTTTCTTCCTAAATAATTATTTGCTTATATTACATTATGCTGAGATACAGGCAGAAATAATTTACAGCTTGTGTGGTTATTATGCTCTGAATTGTTATTCTAACCATGCCACCTAAAGTTCTGTTTGAAAGACTTAAAATATATCAAACGGATTTAATTCCTGCATGGGCTGAAACCTTACGAGGCAATCAGAACTTTGGTATCAAATGTGATACACCAGGAAATTTCACGTGAAATTTGGATTCATTGGAAATTGTCGGTAAAAATTGTATGGCAAAACTACTCAAGAAAATATAATTTCAATATACTGTCATCATTTATTTTGAAAACAGTCATCCTAAACAACATATCTTTGCTTGAAATTTCATAGGAATTATTATTGTATGAGGAAAAGCTTTCCTTGTCTGAGAATTTTTTTTTAAAAATTCGGCGCAAAACAACTTAGAAACATATTTTGCTCTTCGTTGATTCTGTAAAAATTTGTTTCAAAAAATCACGCGGACAAGATTTCTCAAAAGCTAATGTGATTGCGAAAAAATTCCCTGTTGGTCAGCTTCTTATTGCGGTTAGATCTAAGAGTAGGTCTTTTACTGTTTATATTAATAGAGATGCACATATGGTCAGACAGTATAATATCTTTCTTTAATTTACAACTGAAGTTTAAATCGATAGTCGACTAAGAGCACATATACCGTGTTGCTATTGAACCGTATAATTTGGAAATTTTTCAACTTATAATTTTAATAAAGAATAAAATGAAGTTTGGCGAATTAAAAACATTCAAACACTTAATATGGCAAGGTTCATATTTTCAGTAATTGAAAAAATATTGATGCAACATTTGATGGTACTGGTTCCAGTTCCACGACACAAACGATATCGTACTAATCTATTTTTAAAATTTTATTTGGTAAACTTCCAGACTTGAATATTGTCCTGTCAAAAAAAAAAAATTAGAAAACATATTTGTTAAGTTTTCCAGTGCTAAGCAGACTAAACATTTGGGAAATTTTTATTCCAGAAATTTGACATCATCCTACCAGCTGTTTAAATAGAGATTAAAATTTTCCGAATTTTGGGGTTTGAAAATTGCCAAATACAGTGGAGTCAATTAAATTTAGCAAAATAATTAAGGCTGACACTTTCTCAACAAAATGGGTAGTTGCAATATAAGCTGCGTTGCTTTTGTAAATACCGCCTAGCTTAACTTTTGAATCTGAAAGCCACAAATTTTTCGCTTTAATTTTTAAAGCACTATCCAGTATGCTTAATTTATTAATTAAGCATATCCACTATGCTTAATTTTAACTAATTTGCTAAAGTTATAAACTACAAGATTAAGGAAGCATAAGTCGAAGAAAATCTAGCAATATTTTGAGCAATATTTTGAAATCTTTATACATTTTATGTTGAAAATTAGTTGCAAAACTCTACAGTGACTGCAAATCATAGAGGGTCATTGAACAACATGTTAATCGTAATATTTTGTACAGTAAGACCCTGAAACCAATAATCCACTACTCACACAGAATTTACAAATATAAATAAAAAGTTCCACCATTTTCCTACCCATTATCACCATCTGAGGAGACAATAATCATCATCATTGTTTATAATTAGAAATGCATAATCGACAATTGTTTTAAATTACATTCCCGCTCCTCGCTCGTCTCGTTTTATGTACTCCTCAGATGCTATACACGTACGTATTTATACGTATAAATATCTCGTAAGTTTTAAGAAAAGTTGTAAAATTTAAGGGAAAAGAAGGGAATTAAATTGTTGTTAAAATATAAAAGTTTTCCCATCCGTACGCCAATTGTTTTTTGTTTTGTCGCCTTTCTTGATGGTTATTACTATTATTGCTACTACTACCGAATACCGATTACGATTATAATTTCATTTGGTTAACGCGAAAAGATATTTCTAAGAAAAGGTGTAAATTTTCACCTTTCCCCATTCGACTTTGTAATAAAATAACCGATTATCGGATTGAAATTAAAATGTGTGTAGAGACAAAAGTTTCGACGAGGGAGGAAAAGTTTTATAATTTTCCTTCTTTTATGGTTGGGGAAAACACTCAGAGATATAGGAAATTAATTTGTTTTACTTTATGATCAAAGTTTATTGTTTAATAAATAGAATCACGTGTATTTGGTGTCTATATACGAGGATATGTACTGTCTTTAGTCTGAATCGATATGAACCGAATTCCTAATTTATGGGTTTGTTTTCTTGTTTATTAATGTTTTGGTTTTTTCGAAATCGATACGCACTCTGTTTGGTGTTTATTGTTTTGATGACAATCAAACATTAAAACTAAGATTTATGATGTTTTAATTGGCTCGGCGAGCATGTAAACCAATTTTCGATGTTAAAAAACAAAATAAAATTGATGTATGCAGTTCAGTTAAACATTTAGTTCATGTTCATGGAAGGCGACGTTTAAGGTATTGGCCAATGGCCACCCTCTAATGTCAAATTTTGATATGTCGAGGAAATCGTTCGTTTACTTACTGATGCTACCGTTCGTATTGTTGTGTTGTGAAAAGTTGAAACATAGCTCATGTGACATTTTTTCTATAGCATTTTTTCTATACGGTCGATACTGGTTGAAAGAGACTAATCTATTAGACGGTGGAAGGGAACTCGCTTAAGGTCCATGTGATTATACTCAGGTCGATCATGTAGATTTTTGAATTATCCTGAAGCAGCTTGGTGTGCTGCTGAACTTTGGATCATTTGCACGAAAACATAATTGGGTCCAAGTTCGAATTTTTGTTCATTACCATCTTACATAAGGCGTAAAAGGTCGAAGATATTTTTGTTGTTGGTTTTCGATTGGGCTACTTGAGAAAATGTCCTCGATGATTCAATATGGAATGTTGTAATAGGCCATCGGAACAAGAGTGGCACATGTCAAAAACATAGTTTTGCAAAAAATGACTTCTAAAATTGTGAAAATTTGCAAATGGTATAGTTAATATGCTTCATTACTATCTTACTTTCTAGCCAAACTTTGATATTGGCTCAATTCTTCCACAAAATTTGTTTCAATATTTCTAGCTGCAATTTCGTTGCAATAAAGAACAAAAATCAAATTTTATTTCATTAACTCATTAAGCCTGATTTTGAGTATGACCCGTAATTAAAAACCTATGAGTAATTGATGTCACTGGTAAACTGGATGTGCATATAAATAAAGAAATCATATGAACCGAAGAACACAGGTACCTAACTCGTACACTTCGCGATGAGCTTCTGTATGGAGGCCAAATGAACCTCTGCATTTTCTATAAAAGACAGAAAAGCTTTGAACATTTAGTTTTGAATTATAATAGAAATCTAAAATGTCCCATTCGAGGCACCAAAAAACCTATTTTAGATCATAACAGGCCACTCAACTTCCTCTTGTGTCCCTAATCATTTTTAACCAAGTGCGTTGGTGTTTTATACACAGAGTTGGTGATGATTGATCTTTTTTGGGACTAAACAAATTATAGATTTAATTGCTTATAGCACCAGTGGCTACCTAGTCTAAGATAATATATGTACCTTCCTCTTTTCAGCCACTGCGATTGAAGATTACGTCACTGAAAAATAAATTAAACTCCCTACATTCTAAATTGTTAGAAGCTTATCCGATGATGAAAGTGTAAAGCCTTCTTGTTCTAGTTTTTGCCTCAACATCGAAATTAGCTTTCCTAAACCCATGTTTTCATATCGCTAAAGCACAAGATAACATTTCTTTAATGCAATGTGGGAAGAAGGAATCTAATGTATTCCATGTTGTAAAAAGAATAAGTTCTATTATTTCTGTGCTTCCTTGAATCAAGCGCACTACATCCAATCTGGGGTTTTATAAAAGCACAAGGTCTTTAAAGCGCGTCGGATTTTTTTTCTTTAAATGACACTAGGTTTCTGATTAAATAGAAATCGTTAACAGGTTTATCATTTGGCTTCTTCTGTTTAATCTTTGCAACCTGTTCTGGGTACAAATTACATCCCAACTGTTTCGGAGTTCGCTTTTCACGCGCTGCTTTACGCAATGCCTAAATTGAGGACTTTCGTGTATAGGCCCAATTTTCGTTAAACCATCTGCAGCTGACAATACTGACATGGAATATGGGTCGGTCCGTAATATTTAGATTCTTGATTGATCTTAGAGATTTTCTGTGATCTAAAGAGAGATTTTCTTAAGTACTTCACAAGCTGACAAGCTGGAGGAACTTGCGCGTTTTTTCAAATTGTTCCAGCTGTATTCCTTAACGTTATTGTAAATTACAAGGTTCATGCTGGTTATTACGATCTAGTGCTTTTGCCTTGGGGCAATTGTGATAGTCTTATCACTCAGATTGTTATTTACGAAGCTGTTATTTAATAATTAATGGTCCCCGGTGCATCGTGGCTTCACTTGGTCAAAATTAGTAAAGTTGGAAATGGTTTTATTTTATTATGTAGATACAAATTTAACACAATTTTTTTTATATGTATTAAGCCATAAATGATGATGTCGGTTCAAAAATATTGCTATTTCTGTAAAACAAGTTAAAAATATATAATGATAAATTACTAAAAAGCCAAATACTCTTACATATTTATTTTACTTTTAAGAGCAATCGTTCTAATGTCCCCACGTGACAAATAGAGATAATGTGGCAAACATTTCACCAAGAGCGTCAAGGAACCACGACTTGGGATAATTTGTCATTTTTAAAAATTAGGAAATATCAATTAAATACCACTATTTAAACCGAAATTCATTTCATTGGGCTGAAAAATGGGTGTCAAAATTTCGTTAGCGCTTTTTTCAGAACCATTTACTGAAATTTTTTATTGGATCCTATTTTTATCATACAAAACCCGATCTGAATGAACTGATTTAATAACTGAATAAACTGACTGGGTTGACTTCAAATTGCCCATTTTACAAACCATGAGGGGTTGTTACGTGCTAATTTGCTAATTCATATTTTGCAGAACAAAATCTGAAACATATTTATGGAGCCTTATGAAGAACACAAAATTTCGATATCAAGAAAATGCTATTAACCAAGGATATTTACCAAACAACAGCAACAAAATTAGAGAACTAAGTAAATCAATCTGTGTACATAAATACAATTTCATGGCGCCCAAAATCTGGCCTAAGCCGCCGTAACTCACAGCAACCCCGCAGCTCACCAAAGAATTAGAACGTTCTCCGCAACTTGCCCTGAATTCTTTTTTCATGAAATTATATTCCATGAACTTCCATCAAAAATCGTTACAACAATCTTATTTCTATTCACCAAACCCAAATTTATATTGACCTGTTAAAAAATAGTTTAGTTCCTGGTTCAAGATGGCCATTTTCCAGCACTTTCTCCAAAAATAATTTTATAATGAAATTGTCATCCACCATAAACATTAATTCATCGTGAAAGGTTAATAAGCAGCCCATTCCAGTCTTGTTGGTCATATACCAAAACTAATTTTAGAATCACATTTCCCTCCACTGAACCTTTTCTTTAAATTTGGTGTAGTAAATTTTTCAATTTACTACACCAAATTTCATCATATAAAACAAGTATAGTCTTGTTTCCTCATATAGTTGGCAAAAATTTTACATTTCTCTCCAAAAAACTATAGAATCGCATTTACAACCACCATATACCAAATTTGGTATGCTACAAATTAATAACAACCAACGCAACAAGCTGCAACATTATGCAACATGAATCGTGGTATTAAATTACATTTGTTGCAACAAAACGCAAGGTACTTCACAAATTGACGGCCAGATCAGAGGACTCCGAAACGATTTTTTCGTAAATTAGAAATACTTGCAATTGCTTTTTGGAACTCGACATCATCCAGCGCACTTTCAAACGGAGGACCTTTTTCAGATACCAGATTTCAAATACTAGAAAACAGAAAAAGACACAAAACGAGAACAACATAACCCGGTTTATTTCAAATCGCTGTTCATCGCAAACGATTGCTTATAAAGAAGTATTCGAGCAATTTTGATCAAAATGATTTGATCCGAGAAAATGAAAAATAAAAAAGAATCCGACTCCACCTGAAGGTTTTTTAAATGGCTTTTCCGAAATCAGGACGGAGGGCAATAGGTTTTTGGTCATAGAAAAAGGTTCATCTAAGTAGTTTGAGTATGGGAGAATGGTCAAATGTATTCTGTAACCATATGAGTCATTTCTAGAAAGACTCCGAAAAAGTTTTGGACAGTGGTATTAAGTGATTAAATTTAATTTGTTAATGTAAAACGGCTATGGTTGGTTTTGCCAACTGCCTCACCACCTCTCTCTCTCTCTCTTTCTCTCTCTCTCTCTCTCTCTCTCTCTCTCTTTCTCTGTCACTATATCTCATCAAGGGATTTGGCCACCTCAAATGAGGTTTCATAATCATATTTTCATTTTAGATAATGCGTTTTTAATTCATTGATCCTAAACCAGCCGTGAAAGTTTTCCTTGTCACCACCGGGAATCGAACCCGAGGCTTCCGGTCGCTGGAGCAAGAATGCTGACCACTTTACCACCGAGGCCGCCTCACCACTTATAACCCTGATTATTTTTTAATTCTTTTTTATTCTGTCATTTCCTTCAAGGAGGATTTTTTTTATTTTCGATTGATTATTAGGATTGGAGCCATTTGCCTGCTTCGTTTAGTGCAGATTTAGTTAGATCTGTTTTCGAATTTAATATGACTTCGACTATAATATGAAGGGTCTTTTCTGGCCCGTGCGAAAATATCGTACCTTATGCTATAAGTTGACGGAAATTTGATGAAAAACATGGTCCGCCACAACTGAGTCCCTTGCCTTTACATAGCTACTTTAAAACCGGAGGGCACCGGGTATCCGGGTTCAAAGATCGTGGCTTTAGTTTACTATTAACCACTTACATTAGTGTACTTAGACTGGCTCTTTTTGTTGAAGTTATACATCCATTTAATCAGTGCATATTATCGTTTTCTGATCCAAGAACAGCTGAGTTTGCATTTCTTTCATTTTTGAATTTGTTACAGACGATTTAGACAGACAACAATTTTTCATATCCTTTCGGTGCCTATAGCGTTTTGAGACCGAAATGGTGTTGATGAACCAAGTGGACCTAAATTCATCAACATCTGAAATCAAATAAGTTTGCTTGTTTATTATTGGATTTTCAGTTTTGGAAATAACTCGGAAATCTCTTCCTTCCGAATATACGCTCCACTTTTTACATATTGCAACGTCGTAATATGTAGTAACATATTATCTCATCTTACTTTTGAACTTTGCCTAAACTTAAAATGAAACGATATGCGAGGCTCCCGGTCAAACAACACCATGGCTGGTAAATTTCCTGTCGGAATATACACTGCACTGCGATACCCCAACATGAAAAATGGTATACCTCGATCCCAGTGCTCCTGGTTGGTACTTACTTTTTTCCGCAGATGTTCTTCCATAGTATCCGTTTAAACCTCTCTCTTCCGTTTCACAGTAGTTTAATTTATGTTAAAATTTTGCACATTTCTTGAAAAAAAAAAATGGTTTCTATCGTGATTCTATTAAAGATCAGTGTTCAAAGCAGTGTTCATAATCGGCAAATTATTTTTTCACCAATGTGTCGGATATAGTCCAGGCTTCTTGATTAACAATCAGATAAGCTTCCACTTACTTGTTGAAGTAATCAATACACACTAGCATAAATCGATTATCACGCTTTGTTTCTGAAGATGAGCCGGCGATATGTATTGCTATTCGTTTAAACGGTATTCCACTATATTATTGCTGCTTACTACACGTGTCCAATGTGTCATCAATGAGACATACGAAATATTTTATTGCACTTCGTTTTATTTTCTATAATCAACACAAAATCTTGTTGTGCCGTCCTTTGCCTGGATAAGACCGACTGGCGAACTCAATAGGTTATCAGACGGCTCTATCACTCCGTCTCGCTCCATTATCTTACTTCGGCTAATTTCTAGTTTATCGCGATCAGTGGCCAGCACGGTGGGTACTTGCCGGATTTTAGTTGCATTTGCTGCGTCGATTCTATGTTGCACTAGAATACTTTTTGCTTGTTCGTAATCATTACAAGCAAATTATTCAGGTAATCCATTCATTGCTCCCACTGCAGCATCTAATTATTTTATCAATGATCACCCTTTTCCTGATTACAATTTGTTCACGAGCTCAAGTTCAAAACACGTATGGGTACTTTCTGCTAGAATTTCACTAATGTTCTCTCAGGCTCCATAATTCCTATTCCTATCGTGGTATCCCCAAGGTCACTGTCTATATTTGCCTAGCTCACTTTTTGGCAGATTGGTGGTATCATTATCTTGTCTTCCAATATAACTTGCAATGCGATTTGTTCACTTGTGTTTATTAGAAAGCGTACCTCCATATTGGCCCTTTCTGCACCTGCATTCCTCCGAACGTGACGATTTCAAAATTTCAGTATCTAGTGTAACTGTATACTTTGCTGCTGTACCAATAAGCCGATAACAGCTAGGTTTTTGTATTCTGCCCCAAGTTATATGATTTGAACGGTATTTTTACCAGCATATACGCCCCGCAAATTTTATTTAACCTAGATTTCTGGATCCATGTTCATTAAATTAGACAAATGCTTTTCATTTGACTTTTCACTTCATGTGTTGTGTCCTTCAATGATTAAAATCCCTCATGTATAATAACGCGATTTTTAACATCGGATTCATCGAGACTCTCCTTCGTCCGTTAGCTTGAAAAGATAGTAGTATTTTGCATGATATAGAGAGAATCCTTGACAGCACTGTAAACGCGTCCACTGTTAGTGTTTCAACACATTTGCAGGCGAATTACGTTAAGCTTTACACGACAATTTCCTTACCTTTTTTCTAAGTTTTGGAGGCCCTTACCCATGTATAGTTTGCGCTTGTTTTGGAGTTCCGTCTCGCATAATCCTCTGACGTACGACTGTCAATTTCTTAGTTCCAACTCATATAAATGTTTGCACGAAATCTGCAGCTTTCCCTCGTAAAGCAAATCAATTGTGCTGTATTGCCGCTTGAAGTTGCATTTTGAAATGTTCAAATAGAATTTCGTCATCGAATGTTCGAGTTTTTAAAAATTCAATTGAGCTATCGGTAACTGAATCTGTTGAAATCGTTTTATTTAGCTTGTCATCTTGACCGTTAAGTTTATCTGCCCAATATTCACATCTCGTTTAAGGTGTTGCATTTTAAACTCCTAGGTTTCTTAATTGGATTGATTTTAGTCATGCTACCTCCAGGTAGGAGATCTAGTAATCCTGAAAGATGAACAACTAGCCCTACGCATTGACCACTAGCCAGAGTCATCAAACTACATCCAGGACAATATGGACTAGCCAGGGTAGTAACACTCAAATATTACACTCAACTACACGTTGAAAAGGAATCTTACCAAAGTGTGCCGCCTTCTCTTAGCTAACGAGTCTGAAGACCACGAACATGCATTCCCAGAATAGTAACTCTGCTCAGTCGGTACTAGACAAAAAAGGTCGATATTAACCAACAACACAAAAGACAACAACAACCATGCAAGTCGATAATACACAGTCCACAAAGGACAATCAAAAATTAAGACAGCAGTTCCAAAGGCGAGCGAAAGCAAATAATCAAATGTTAGCAATACTCTCAACTTGCAGATCAAAGTTACTTCATTTTTGTCACTCGACAGGAATATATCCTTGGACCTTGGTAAACTCGACCTTAGTAATTTATTACAATATTATGAGCTAACTATTAGGAGGAGATGAAGCCTTTAAGAAAGCACAAGATATAGCTGTAGTGGCCCGTAAGGAATTATCTGGTTTAAACTGAAATATAAGTGGCGGTGCAAGAACTTATCAACAAGCACTAAGGAACGACTTCGAAGATGGTGAGGTTTGAGAGGCACAACGTGCATTACCTTAGAAGACATGTTTAGATAACTCACCCAGCGCGAAATCAACTAGTCTGAATCACAGTTTGAGAACATTAACATCTACCGGAAGCATGTAATAGCGGCATTAATTAGAAACCAGACAGCAGTAATAGACAATACAATCAAACTGATGAAGCATAATTCTAACCTTGCAATGCCACCATTAAGCAAGCTGGTAAAAGATCAACAGAGGTTAGGATTGAAAATAATACAACTCGACGAATATCCAACGTACGCGGAAAGAGTGCACTTAATATTAATAAGAATGATAGAATTGACTCTAATTCTAAAGAACCTAGAGGTTACACCAGCAGTGCTTGCTTGATGTTGTGCAACTACAATTTATTAATCAGCACATACCGTTATCAAAACCGCGCCGTGGACGCTTCTATATCCTACCCAAAAGAGAACGGGATCCTTACAAATGATTAATATTAGTATTTAAATTTCAAACGAGTTCTTCCACCGCTTTCATCATGCGTAACAATAATTAAATCCGTTTTAATTTTATTCGTTATTAAAAGTTTCAATTTTCATTATCCTTTCGAGACATGATATATAATTTTCATTCCCGTATTCATTTTCATTTTTAAGACTAAACAATTTATATTCGTAGATTCGAGTATGTAAGTATATATCTAAGATATATTTTACATATGACTAAGTAAACGGATTATTGCTTAATACGAGCAAAATTTGTCAAGATCAACAATTCTCGAGATAAATTAGAAGAAATCAAATATTATAAAAGAAAATCGTCTTATTTTCTACTTAGCTCATGTAATAAGATAATTAAATTTAAAACTGTATATATATATGATAAGGATATGATATGTCCTTGATCGATATAATACCGTATTTATGTCTATAAAATTAATTAGATAATCAAACCAGATTATTTCGATATCTCGAAAATGGTTGGTAATCCACTAAAAAATATTTCTATATGTGATGGGATCAGCGACCGACTTTAATTAATCTTCAAGTCTTCCATCCATCTTACAGAGCCAAATAAATAGAGAAAAACCAAAAATTTTCATTAAAAAGGGGTTAGCTTCATTTATCTTTGTCTCTCTATTTATTATGTAGAATATAAGAACAAATATTTTATATCTTTAAATTAAGAAATTTATATTTCCTTATACAACACCACACCACCCCCTACCGTACGTATTACGTTGCTAATGACCCACTTTATAATATATATAAAATATCAGACACAAAATGTTCGTACCGACAAAAAAAAAGCGGAAACTAAGAAAATTTTCTTACAGCACGTTCTTCGTCCGTGTCTAAGGAAATATTAATCGCGATATGGATATTTATTCAATTTGGGTCCTCGTATATATGTATACCTTCATATCGAAACGAAAGTTTTTGTGGTTCCCAAAAAAAAAACAGCAAAAAAGACGTCTAATTGAAATTTGTGTAAGAAAAGTATTTGGGAAATAAATTTTCTTTTTCGTCTGCTCTGCGTCCTACATTCCTTCACTTGATTTTTTTTTACAACAAAAAGACATTTTAAGGAAATTAAATTTATTATTAATGGAAGGATATAAAATATTATTAAATTTTACATTTTGTGTATACTTGCGTTCGTTCGTTACTGTATAATAAAGCATATAGCAATAAAAAAGGGTTAAAATTTATGGCCCGTGTAGTGTAGATTTCGTTTTGCCGTATAAATCTGTGTTGTTGTACTCGTGTTGAGTATTCATGACCAGCAGATCCAATAGTTCTGAAAAATTGTAGTTTGTGAGTTCGTACAGCGATCTAAAAATTTTCGAACTTCTTCAGCAAACGTTCCGATTTTGTAATAACACGCACGAAACAAATCGTATGAAATGTACTTGGTGGTGTTGAAAAATGAGTATGATGTCATTTGTATTACGGAAACCTGACAAGCTCGCACCGTGCGACAGAGTATTTCTTCCCGGACTACTATTTTTTTCAGAAGCAGTAACGAGTTGGAGATTTCTACTGTTAAACTTGCTTACAATGGACGCTGATTTATACAGATATCTATAACTGCGTTTTTTTTTCAAACCAACTGGCAGTTACAGCTGCTGATTTCTATTATGTGATTAGTTTGGTAGATCTTAGTCTATCAAAAGTAAAATGCTTACTGTTAAGACAACAACAAAGCTTATTCTAAAACCAAGATAAAACAAGTGGCAAAATAATCCAAATGGAAACAAAATGCCGCAAGGACGGCGGAGACAAAAAAAAACAAAGCAGTATTTGGAGTAGAGAATAGTGATATTAAGGGCGCTGTACAACGAATACAGATCGACGATGATGACGAAATCTTGACCATCGTTTCATCTCTGAAGCAGAACAACACAGTCACATATAACAAACTAACAATGAAAATGCCGGGTTTAAAGAGTTCAACAACACAGTTTAAACCATTAGAGCCACTTAAACCTAATCCAGCTGAGAAGCAGGAAAAGGCCCACACGACAGGCAGACAAGACGTCCTCATGCGGAAGCTTTATCAAAAGTTGGTAACAATCAATAATTCGTTAGAAACAACATATATCTAAAGAATATGTCAATCTAAAAATAAAATAACTGGGAAAATATATGTAGGAAATTACGAACGAACACACTTGCGTCTGACTATTTCTTAAAAGATTATTTTGGTCAAGAAAAAGTTGTAACCACCATGATTAAACTGCAGCAAATTAACGGCAAAGAAACAACCACGCCGCAGAAGCAGTACAAATAAAACGGCCAAAAGCAGATCTACTAGTATTTTACGGAGATGGGAAACATTTAACGATATATTCACTGAGATAAACCAGCCAAAAAACAGATACAATATGGGAAGGTTACTCGCCAACCATCAATCCAATTCACTATTGTCACTAACGACAATTAAAATGACATCCGCACAAGCGGTAAGGATCTTGCACGATACGGGAAACTACATTTTGCATAAAACACATCGGCTCAACAAAAGTTTTTCTTTTGAAACATTTGCGAGCTTTATAATAATGAAATATTAAACCTAGAAACCATCATGCTGTATGAACCATCCATAAAAAAACCCAGAGATATTCCACAACAAGACGATGTATTCATATTCCTGGACAATAGATTTCATTCGTTGGAAGCCATGGGCAGCCGCATACCAACGATAATCCGACCACAGTACATATCGCCACAAAAACGGTATATATACAGCCATATTAACCAAAAAATATTGAGTGGCGATCTGGGAGGAGCGTTACAGCTTGAATCAATGTTAGCAGTTCAAAAGCATGTCAACATTAGAGAGATCAAGGCTCGCAGCATCAACTAACGGAACCGGAGTAAAAACCCTAAAACGATCATGGTTGATCAACAGGGACAAGTCTTATTACCAATTGCAGCAGTTATAGCCACAGCTTGCACAGAAAATTATGCTCTGCAATAGGCAATAATCGATTATGTTAATATTTTAAAATCCGCTAATTTGCTAAATAGGAAGATCAGAAACGGAACATATTTTGCAAAGAAGTGCAATTTTAACAATTTGAGCCAAACAGATATCTGTGGCCCTATTCTGGCTTTCCATGGGAATAGGGAATTGGAAAAAATATTTTTATAGCATTTTTGTCTAAACTGTATTTTTCTGGCCTACTGGGGGAACATGTTTGGTGCTAATATTTTATAAACAAAGTTAAATGGGAAAATATTTTCCCCTATATAAAATTTTTGGAACAAAAGTTTCCCAATTCACTTGGTTTTGAAAATTTTTGCACTAAACTTATTCTTTCAGTAGGCCAGGAAAATATAATTTAGACAAAAATGCAATGAAAATATTTTCCCCAATTCCCTATTCCCAGGGAAAGCCAGAATAGGGCCAGGAAACAGTTAACTCATTTTATGGAAAATAACTCTCGATAATAGGATTCACTCCGTTATTTGTAATGATGTTGAGTATCATGATCTTAAGGCCATTGTTAATATATTTTATGGCAGTTGATTCTTCTTTATCAGCAAGTAGTTCTAGCCCAGACTCAGATGATTTAAATAAATTTCACACTATAGCGCATAGTATTAATTCATGTTTCTTATCGCCCACTTCCTGCAACGAAATATCGAATTTAATTTCAACTCTCAGTAATACATAAGGGTGGTAGTTATTATAACATACGTAATGTGGTTCTGAAGAATTATTACGTTTGTGAAGTTGGCCCAAAATTCTAGCCCAAAATATTATATTTTTTGCCGCTGGCAATACTGTCATCTATTTTGATAACTACCATGACAGAAAACTGGAAAAGCATTGAATATCACATAAATCCAAAGATTAAATATGAATTTGAATGAAATGAATATAAAAAATACAATTGTATTTTAAATTTATAAAATTATACTAATAATAAAACAGAAAAATATACACATTTAACTCAAACATGTCATGCTTTAAATGAAAGTGATAAAGAACATTTCTCAAAATTCTAATAATTTTTCAACACAAAAACTATAGTTGCTATCACGTAAGAACTGTATATAATAAATGTATAAAACAGCCAAGAAGCAATTCTTATTATTTTCAATTGGTTCATGAAAAAGTCTCTGACGTATGTCGGTCTTTGGTTTATAAACGTCTCACTTACGATTAGTCGATCCGTTCATACACAGTTTCATTTTACTATACATCCTCATACTGAGAATGACCTATATTCAGCCGCTTTTTCGAACAACCATAATATTTAATGGAAGTTGAGATTTTCGGTGTTGGTCATCGCTCTCACTATGATTTTCGGACAGACCTGGTTCTAGCCTTTACGAGTAAGAAGTTTCAAGAGGTTGTGATGGGGTCCTCATACCAAGAATGGCCTATATTCGGCCGCTTTACGAACAACCATAATATTTAATGGAAGTTGAGATTTTCGGTGTTGGTCATCGGTCTCACTATGATTTTCGGACAGACCTGGTTCTAGCCTTTACAAGTTAGTAGTTTCAGGAGGTTGTGATGGGGTCCTCATACCAAGAATGGCCTATATTCGGCCGCTTTACGAACAACCATAATATTTAATGGAAGTTGAGATTTTCGGTGTTGGTCATCGGTCTCACTATGATTTTCGGACAGACCTGGTTCTAGCTTTTACGAGTTAGAAGTTTCAGGAGGTTGTGATGGGGTCCTCATACCAAGAATGGCCTATATTCGGCCGCTTTACGAACAATTATAATATTTAATGGAAATTGAGATTTTCGGTATTGGTCATCGGTCTCACTATGATTTTGGTACAGACCTGGTTCTAGCCTTTACGAGTAAGAAGTTTCAGGAAGTTGTGATGGGGTCCTCATACCAAGAATGGCCTATATTCGGCCGCTTTACGAACAATCATAATATTTAATGGAAGTTGAGATTTTCGGTGTTGGTCATCGCTCTCACTATGATTTTCGGACAGACCTGGTTCTAGCCTTTACGAGTAAGAAGTTTCAAGAGGTTGTGATGGGGTCCTCATACCAAGAATGGCCTATATTCGGCCGCTTTACGAACAACCATAATATTTAATGGAAGTTGAGATTTTCGGTGTTGGTCATCGGTCTCACTATGATTTTCGGACAGACCTGGTTCTAGCCTTTACGAGTTAGTAGTTTCAGGAGGTTGTGATGGGGTCCTCATACCAAGAATGGCCTATATTCGGCCGCTTTACGAACAACCATAATATTTAATGGAAGTTGAGATTTTCGGTGTTGGTCATCGCTCTCACTATGATTTTCGGACAGACCTGGTTTTAGCCTTTACGAGTAAGAAGTTTCAGGAGGTTGTGATGGGGTCCTCATACCATGAATGGCCTATATTCGGCCGCTTTACGAACAATCATAATATTTAATGGAAGTTGAGATTTTCGGTGTTGGTCATCAGTCTCACTATGATTTTCGGACAGACCTGGTTCTAGCCTTTACGAGTAAGAAGTTTCAGGAGGTTGTGGTGGGGTCCTCAAACCAAGAATGGCCTATATTCGGCCGCTTTACGAACAACCATAATATTTAATGGAAGTTGAGATTTTCGGTGTTGGTCATCTCTCTCACTATGATTTTCGGACAGACCTGGTTCTATCCTTTACGAGTTAGAAGTTTTAAGAGGTTGTGATGGGGTCCTCATACCAAGAATATATTCTGCCTATATTCGGCCGCTTTTACGTACAACCATAATATTAAATGGAAGTTGAGATTATGATGAGGTCCTCATACTGAGGAGGTTGTGATGGGGTCCTCATACTTAGAATGGCATTTTTTCAGCTGATTTACGAACAACCTTAATATTGAACTCCTAATTAAAACTTTCTCGATTTTCATATTTTTTCCCAAATATTTTAAAAAATCATTATAAACAAAATTATTCTAATTTTAATTTGCTATGAAATCGGTCTAAAATTTAAGCGAATATGTTTTTCAGACAGATTGATTGATCGGTATTAAACTTTGTTAGTCTTTTCCAAAATTTGGTTGAAACGGTGTTCTAGGAATGGACAACTTTGTGACTGTTTTTTAACTTTAGCAATGTTGAAAGGTATACCTATTTACGAAAGCCGACTAATAACTATAAGCTAATAAATGTATAGATTAAGTTTTCCAGAAGAGTAATCGAAGAGTAGGAATGAAGATTTTCGGCCTAACAAAAGTGTTTACCAAAGTTTTAGTAAGTTGTATTTCACACTTTAGAAATCGAGTATGATGTATTCGAGATTTACAATGTGCACATTCGTTTTAAAACAAAGTCGGGTGCTAATTTTTATATATTAGGTTTGAAAGTAAAACCCTGGGTTTTTCGGTCAAATTCAACTTTATTGAAAACATAATTGTTACAAACATTAATTATCGAAATATACGCCATTATTATCTATGGTTTTTTGTCATTTATCAGGTAGATGATTAATACCTTCGCGAAAGAAACTTAATGGTTTCGAACCAAAATACTAATCGAGCCGTTTTTGCCCATCTTCAACTTTCGTGAACCACTAGTTTTTCAAATATGAGGACATATCGATCTGAATAAGTGGTTAGAGAAAGCCATGTCTAGAGGTACGCCGTTTGCTGTAAAACTTTTCACCCTAAGGAGAAAATGAGTTTCTGGGTTGACTTTACTGTATGTGGACGAGTGTTACCATGCAGCAATATCACGTTCCGCCTTTGGCCCGTAACCAGATCTGATCTTTGGCTAGAACCAGATCTGCCCGAAAATCATAGTGAGACCGATGACCAAAACCGAAAATCTCAACTTCCAATAAATATTATGGTTGTTCGTAAAGCGGCCGAATATAGGCCATTCTTGGTATGAAGACCCCATCACAACCTCTTGAAACTTCTTACTCGTAAAGGCTAGAACCAGGTCTGTCCAAAAATCATAGTGGAACCGATGACCAACATCGAAAATCTCAACTTCCAATAAATATTATGGTTGTTCGTAAAAACAGCCGAATATAGGTCATTCTCAATATGAAGGTGTGTATGTATTATATGCATATTAAAATAAAACTTAATGATCGGATCGACTACTCGTATTTATATATGAGGCGTTTATTAACAAAGGCTGACAGACGTTATTCATTTTGTAATTTTGAAAAATTCCAGAAACTCCCACTTTCTTAAAAGATGTTTACATATTTCGAAGATAATAAACAAAAGTAAAAAATTCCGTTTAAATCTGGCATATGTCCGTCTTTAAAACTCGAGGCCACATATTATTCTTCCTTAAAAATAATATTTTCGTGAACCAATTGAAAATAATAAGAATATTTTCTTGGCTGTTTTACATTTATTATACACGATCACAATGGTTCCTTTAACTATAAAAAATTGTATTTTGGGCTTAGTGTATCCGATATAACTATCACGACAGTTGTTACTGTCGTGATAAAAAAAAATTGGGCAGAATTAAAAAATCTATAATGAAAAATAATTTTACTTTTTGGGCTGACATCATTAAAATGTCGCAATATACGATTTTTTGGGCTGACAGTTCATACGTGACCGAAATTATAGTTTTCGTGTTGCCACTGCGTTTTTTTGGGCTGACATTTGGGCCAACTTCACATACATAGAATTATTCGCAATTTTTTTCACAATTACTACCTGATCTATTTAATATGGTTTTGGAAACTGGTGTTTCCCCGATTGTATGAAAATTGCCAAAGTGATGCCATTCTGAAAACGCTGTACATATTTTTATGTTTAAACGAATTATAAAATATCATCTGCTATCATCAGTTAAAGATAATTTTGTGATTTATAAAACCATTCATTATTAATTAATTAAATTTCATTGTAATATTACGTATTTGCATTTTATTGTTTATTTTGAATAATGATGGTTTTAGTCACTAAAACAATGTTGTATATGTTTTGAACATATAAGCATAGAAAAATAAGTTTACCATAGATTTCTCATTTGTATAAAACGAATTAAATTCCAATGTCTTGATTGTATTTGTGACTTTGTAACGCAGAGCTGTCCACAACTGGGTTACAACATTCAACAAATAAAGTGCTCAAAGTAGTTACGTAAATAATTGTCGTACAATACCCCTACACGATGCATATTCGTGTGCTCATATATAAAAATTTCGGTTTTGTTTTTGGTTATTAATTTGAGGTGGTCGGTTATTGGTTTTTTTGAAGAAAGACAGTCAATCTTTTAATTTTGGATCAGTCGGATCCACCTAATTATAGTATATTATTTGTCAATATAAATTTTATTAAATGATCATATAAAAATGTTATGTTGTATAGTGCATTTAATAAATTAAACAATTAGATAGTTCGTACGAAACAAATAATCGTGCTCTTAGGAATCAGTTTTTTATTTCGCTTGTGTACGGGACGAGATACTGCTAGAAGTTCGCGTCAAACTTGCGCGTGTGAAATATGTCCTAGCAAAATTAGACAAATCATAAATGAACAGAAATTACTAGTTAAGATCGTGTATTATATAATATAAGTGCTCTAGTTAATGTAATAGTGCAGTTCGATTAATGTAACTGAAATCGTGAGGCTGTGCATAATCCCAAAACTGTGATGGTATATTATTCGTAAATTGGGAAAAATGTGGTCGCAACGACATTGGTGAAATTAAAGTGACAGTTATCAGTGTGTGCCTCAAATGATAAATTTTGATAATTTACAAATGCTAAAAGCATAAACCATAAAATTATAAACTCTGGTGAATCCCGGTGCTTTAAATTAATTAAATTGATGCGAGACCAAAATTAAAATAATATATATTTTGCAATCATATAATTGTGGGAACAGTTACCATTATGCAGGTTTGTTGGTAATACGCTCGAAGTGTAAACTGACGTGTGATTATAAACGTCATATAAATATTGCCAAATCCGAGCATTAGTTCAGCGATCCGAAAGATTAGTGTAAATCTCGTTTGGTTGAAATTAAATCATAAAACTTAAATCATAATATAATAAAAATTATTAAAAACTATATAATATAAATCTATACATAAAACTATAATTAAAATAGACTATCCAGTTGATAAATAATATTCTGATTATAATAAAAAAATATTTTTATAAATCGAAAACCTGTAATTAAACCGACATAATAATCGTTTGAAATAATCAGTTAAGGTGAATGACGTCATTATTATCGTTCACCTTCAATTTTACCACCGATAATATAAAATTGACGACATTCATTTCGAGGAAGCAACAATTAACATTAGCAACAGCTTCATCAACATTCCATACGGATGATGTTCTGCGAAACCAAGTAACAAATATGTTTTATTTATATTATTTTTTTTTATTTTTTTTTTAAATCATATCATTTTTCTTATATACCTAATTTTTTTTTTGAAAATTAACTTTCTTAGGCTAGTTAATTATTAAATTGATTAGGGCTAGTTTAAGTTTAGTTTAGTTTAATTAGCACCAGAATAGGGTGTTCATTGAAATCTAATTTTGCGCATATAATTTTATTATGATTATTCCATATAAATTACTTTTAAATTATAATTTCGTTATTGATTTCGTTTATTGATTGAATAAATTATCATTATGTTAACTTTGGAATTGGTGAAAAATTTAAATAATTTCCTTATTATTAGTGATAATTAACATGAGATTTTAAAGCCATTATAGTGAGATCAGGTAGGTAGTACATTGGCGGGTACACTTTTCTATAGTTGTTCGTTCTGCTATACTTACGGTAATCAATCTAGTGTTTTTTTTTAACTTAACTAAATATACTTTTTCCCTTCGGTCATAATTACACATTTTCCGCAAAATTTAATTCCATTTAAATTTTCTTGTTAATTTTCATACCTCGACCAATTTTGCCACTCTGGTAAAATTTTACAACTTCATAAAATGCCCATAGTATTTCCTAGCTTAATTTAACTTTTTATTATTTATTTTTATAAAATGGTTCTTTCAACCAGCGGTCTGACAAGACTGTATTCAACCCTTGCAAAGCCCACCCCTAATCTCCTGAGCCTTAGCCGTGCATCAACTGACCTCGCAAGGGTAATGAATCAGTATTCTATTTTCTGAACACGAAACGACGTTCTGAGAGATCCTTCATCAAGGAAAAATCATACGATCACACAGGTTTCGTTACAACTTTACATTGCGCACAATGTAAAATCACAAATTTTGTTTTTATCTCTCGTTTTATACAAATGAGAAATCTATGGTAAATTTATTTTTCTATGATATAAGTGTGAATGACGAACTTTTAAATTTAATAAGAAATCAAATGCATTGAAATTTAAAAAAAAATAAAAATAAAATAAAATTACTCAACCTTATAAATCAATTGTACAGTATCCCTTAAGTTTTTTTGACAAATCTTATAACAACGAAGCACCAAAATAACTTACTCGGATATGCTGAGGTTCTAATAGGACATATCAATCCGAAATGCACATCAACTTAAACTAAATTGGTGATTTTGGGTGTTGTGGAATTGTCATTAACTCTCTATAAATCGCTTGCATTGTTTTTTCTAAATTTTGTTGGAAAATCCTGGGAACCCAACACCAAAATGGCTTCACCTTTAAGATTTTACTAGGCCACACCAAAACGAAAACCACTCCAATTTCGACCAAATTGGAGGTTTAGAGTATTTACGACAGCGAAATTTGCATTGACTCTCTATAAATAACTTGTACAGTTTACCTAAGTTTCTACGGAAAATCCTAGGCTAGCGATTTGGATCGAGAAATCTCGGGAATTTGTTCAATTTTTGCATTCCTTATTTCCCGGGAAGTTCTCTTATTTTTCTCGAGAAACTCAAGAAAACTTGAAAAAAATTGTTTTACAATATTTTTCATTAAACGATTCACCAAATTTGCCACATTTTTCACTAAACTAACTTAGAGTCCGAAAACTGACTTAATAGTTTCGAATGGTACACTTTAATATAAATAAATTTTTCGTAAAGCAAAATAAATTACGTCTGTTTGACTTCTAACCTCAAAATTAAATGTTTTTTGTTCTGATTCAGTAAGTTAAATTCCGTTTAAAATGTTTCTTCAAAATTAACAAAAAATTTGAATATAGCCCGAATACAAAATGACTGAAAACACATATAGTGATTGCTGGAAAAATTTTAAACCAGCTCCAGATAATTATATAGCTGAATACATTATATGTAAAATAAACTTTTTCATGCAAAGGATCATCAACGGGTTTGCATAGGCCATCAAGGCAAGCACGGCATGAAGAAAATATTTACTCGAATGCAGCCTGTGCCAGGGACTTTATCTTTAAATGGTACGAAGCATGAAGAGGAACACACAAAAATAAACAATTTGTTTCAAAATGAAAACATCAATTGAAGAATGTGCACCAATAGATGTGCTTTCATACGAAACAGCTTGAAACTATACAAGGCCATCAACTTTCTAAATATCCAACCGAAATAATGAATCGAGTTAATAAAATCAATGTTATAGAAGCCGATGTTGGTAAAGTTTCGTTGTCCATAGACGAGTTGACCAGTTTTCGTACTACGAAAATTTAAATCGGATAACCTTGGAGTAATTCGAATACACGGTAGTTGCCCAGTGGACAAATTGTTGGAACTAGTCAATCAAAAACTAAGTTCATTTATGAATTATGGTGAAGTTTGGAACAATATCACCAGCATATTTACAATTATGCTATAACCATGCTATACACCGTGCTGCCATTAAAATGTTTTACGAAAAATTGGAAAAAGCCCATTTCTTAGAATCATGAAAGCTCTTTAAAAGAGGGCCTCTGTGAAAAATTCTTTTTTACAAAACAACGCAACACAAACTGAAAATTTTAAATGGAATTTAATATTGGACTTTTAAAACACGCTGGAGTAGTATGGTAAAAACGGTCATACGGTTTTTTTAAGAAAACCACAGTTAGAAATTTTGCTGCAATTTTTAATGCAACCCTTGCATTAAAGCTTATATGATGCAATCATGTATTACATTCTAATGTAAAGCTTGCATTAAAAATAATTATGATGCAATTGCGTCAAAAATTACTGCAGTACTGCGTTGAAAGAAAATTTCTATATAATCTGGGGTTAACTAATTTTTAGCGAATTTATAATAATTCGCTAAGTCATTGTGTATACTGTTAATATAACCTTAAAACATTTTTCATATATTTGCTGTGTAAGGACGCCAATTGATTAACGTCAATCGAGTTGGAAGTAAAACAACGCAATCTGTGGAATTTGCCTTATACTTTTAGTTTTAATACAAAATAATATATATGCTTTACTGTTTAAAGTACTGGACTATACAATTTAATGCCACTTACGACAAAAAATGATGCTTCCAAATGGATATTTTGATTATTTTTTAATGCAATGTGCTATAAATTTTAATATAACTTGTATTAATTTTAACAAAATATTCCGTTAAAATTTAATGTAAACTATACAATAAAAATTAATACAATTAGCAATAAAATCTGATACAATGCAACGTTTGCATTAGTTTGTAATGCAAGCTTGCTCCAGACCTATATGTAATGCAACTTACATTACATACGGCATATTTTTCAACTGTGATCCGGTTTTAAAACGTTTCCGTTAGAAGAGCTAAATTTACGAGTAATGTAGAATAGCGACAAGACGACCATTGCCAGAAACCTTTTGAAATTTTAAATCCTATTCAAATTGCCGTGGAAGCTCTATCACGCCTGGATGCGAATACTAGAGTTTCTTTTTGAAACGCTCCAAGAAAATATTTTCTTGTATTATACATGATTAATCGAATTAAAATTACAAATTGCGAAACAAATTGCGAATTCACCAATTTCTCTACTAACATTTTTGAATAGCCACAATAGTGTAACAATAGTGATGACAATAAAAGCCAGAACTTAAAAGAAAAACTGTATATAGGAAGCAATAAATATATACGCCCGCGGTTTCCCAAGCGAGACAACAGATCGTGCCCAGACGATTGATAAGGAAATTATTTTATGTAAATTAACGGGGCAATTAACGCCAAATTTAAAGATGCTGAAAAATACTTTCTTTACCATGAAACCGACATCAACCCAAAATGAGCGCATTTTTTCTACAGGAGGCAATCTATAGTTACCCAAAATAGAACATGATTATCTGATAAAGCAGTGGAAACAGAAAACCATACAAACTTTTATCCGCGTTTTATAATTTTTGAAAAAGTTTTATATTGGAGTTTTTGTTTAAAATTGAATTTAAAATTTTGATTTTGTAATAATGAAATATTAATTTATAAATTAATAATTAGAATTATCTATCTTGTTTTTTCTAATTTTTTTCGAGAATTCTCGAGAAACTCAGGAACCGTTAAAAAAATTTCTAGATTTCCGGAGAAATAAATTTTATCGAGAAATCCATACTTATAGGAACCCAACACTAAATTGACTTACGATGTGTCAAGGCTCTTGCATTAAAAAACAGTAATGATATTGATTTTCTAACGATTTTCCGAAAAAAATATAGAAGTCAATGTCCTAAATTTTGCCAATATTTAGGCGTTTTGCTGTTTAATTTGATCTAGAATGACAAAATATATGCCATTCATTTCAACTTACACAATTTTTATGCAAGATAGTTATCACCAATTTTATACGCACTGACTAACAAAAGCCACGGCTTACAGTGGAATCAATTCTCGGCACATTATGCAATATTGAGGCACCTAATTCAACCAACTATAGAATAAAAGTTCATGTTCAAAGCGAATGAATATACGAAACCCGAATAAGACAACAGTTATCATATGCGGATCTTACATCAACTCATAGAATTTTCAGGGGTTTGAATTAGTGACGGTACAGCATCTAACAACTATATTAGTAAATCGTTACGGAGCCATCAATGACGTTCAACATTACATGATTTCCCACTCGACTATTGGAATACTTATACCAGAGACAACCTAAAAGAGATATTTCATCCTATGTAAACGTAAAAATTTAAACTGCGATTTCATTTTCTGTAAATAGCCGCATACAATCAAACATATTTTTTTTCGTATATATGTATGCGCAGTTTAAAGAAAAATCACAGATACAACGATGCCATTGGAATTATCAGAAGTTTGTTTTGTTTTCATTTTTTAGTTCAAATGAAAAATCTAATTTGATTGTCTGTGGGGCAGGTTTCAAAAGGTTGATGTCTTCGTGTAACTCTTTAGTTTTATGCTAAAATTTCCAGTTTATAGTTATGGATTTCTCAACTAGATTGACATTTTCCTAGATTATCCTCAGATTTTCATCATAATTCTGGATGTCAATTAAATGGATGATTCGTATATAGCTACTGATTACTCGGGCTTGGCCTAGCTTGATCTGTATAAGCCCCTTACTGTTCGCTAGGTTGGACACCTTGAGTGTTTGGCTCTGCGGATTAGAGAGAACCTGAAATGGTTGTTAAATCAGTTTTGTATGGTATTTACCGTCTTTAGTTACGACAGTGGCTGTATTATTTTTGAGAACTTTCCTTACGACATAACCGGGTTTAATTTTCAAACGTCTTTTGTTACGAACATGGATTATTTGGTTCGCTTTTAAGACATGACATTTAACTCGATCGATATTGAGTTTATTGATCAGCTCGGTTTCCTTAGCGTGAGCTTTTTCATAAACTTTCTTACATAATTCATCATATGATAAAGTATGATTGAAGAACTTGTTCGTTAAAAGCTCAAACGGTGTTTATTGTGTAGCCGAATATAATACAATTATGCATTAGGGTTATATTGTTTTCTCGATTCTTTTCGATATGAGCAATTTTTATAAGTTCTTGCAAGGCTGAATGCAATCGTTCTACGGGAGAATTTCCTGTCGAAGAATATGACGAAGTATGGTAATACAATTGTCATATTCCTGTAAGAAAGCTCTAAAAGATGGAGTGTTCATGTTGCCTCCGTTTTCTGCTATTATTTTTAAAGGCTTACCGTGTACACTGAAGAATTGAATAAATCTTTTTTGGACTTCTTTACTGGTGATGCAAGTCTTCGTTGGCCTTTTGGGCGTTTCAGTAATCTCATATACGATCTTCAGTGGATGTCTATCGTATTTTGTCTGCAAGCATATACCGCAGTTATTAATGTACGATGTTATAAGGTTTTTCATATGTGGAAAATAATATGTCCTTTTGATGAACTCGTAGTTCTCCAATATACCTCTGTGATGGTTTTCTTCATGCCGTTTTTTATCATGGTGTTTTGATCTTTGAGGTCCAACACATCTGTTAGGAGGGCATGCGTTCTTACCAAGTATTTTTTTGTTGAAGAGTTTCCGAATTTTTCCTGATAATCTTCTTTAGCTATATCAAAGACTATATCATCGCACATAATGCCTGTAACTCAATATTTTGCTACGAATGTTCGGATATTGAGTCTTATGGTTGGCACGTGTTGGTTAGGTATGTAAATTATGATCCTGTGTTATCCGAATGGATGTTTATGAGAGATGGTTGATCCTAGCATTTCAGAATTGCTTGTCATTATCCGTTGTGAACTAAAATAATTAATCGGAGCTTCCAATTTCCATATCCGTGGAGGAATCAAATATATCAGAACTGTTGATGTTATTGATTGTTAGAGGTTCGTGTTGTATGCGCGATAACGCGTCTGCATTTGTATTTTTTATACCATTCTTATACACGATTTTGTAATCGTACTCCCTTAGATTCAATCTCCATCGAACCAGCTTAGAGTTGGGTTCTTTAAGATTAAAAATCCATGTCAACGGCTTGTGGTCCGTTACAATTTTGAATTGTTTTCTCAAATAAATATGGCCTGAAGAATTGTGTGGACAAACCGATAGCCAAAAGCTTATTTTCTATAGTGGAGTAATTTTGTTCCATAACCGTTAAGGTTTTGGATTCATAACAAATTGATTTATCCTTTCCTATGGGACCCTCAGAGACGATCGCTCCAAGAACAACATTCCTTGCATCGGAAGTCAGGATAAATTCTTTGGAAAAATCTGGGTATTGCGGGATTGGTTCATTACACAATAACTCCTTGCAGTATACTCGAAACTTTGTATACCTTGTGTCCAAGTATATGCTTTTATCTTTCCTTAAACATTCCGTTAATGGTTTTGTGACGTCGGAGAAGTTATTGATGAATTTTCGATAGAACCCCAGAAGACCGAAAAAGCTTTTAATTTATTTCTACGTTTTGGGAACGGGAAATTCCTTAATGGCTTTGATTTTGTCGGAATTGGGTTTAATTCTGTCACAGGTAACAATATGGCCCAAAAAGGCAATTTTTCGATGTAGAAATTCCGAAGTATCTATCTGAACCTTTAAATTGGCCTTTCAAATTATGATGTCATCCATATAATATTCATATTATTTGTGGTCGACGGAAATTGCGGTTTTGGGGATGTCTTGTTTTCTTACCTATATCTGGTGGAAGCCAGATGCAAGATCCAAGGTTGAGAAGTACATACACTTCCCTAATTTATCGAGTATTTCGGTTATGTTAGGTAGAGAGTACTGATCTTCGATAGCCCTCTCATTTTGCTTCTTTTAAGACTGCATACCAGATTTACAGTGATAGAGGCCTTCGGGAATGATTAGATTATCGTTGATTGTTGTCGGGGTGATATATATCCCCATTTTCGACGTCAACTTAAAGCTCAACTGTAAGTTTGCTTCAAGACAAGATCGCGTAAACGTTTGATGTATAGTTCGGTTTAAATAGAAGTGGGATCTCGACCTTGTTGGTTTTAAGAATAAATTTGCCAAGGTCTAACGTTACAGTCATGATATTCTATTTCTTTGTGCAGATAACCAAGCATATCCACATTTGGATCGGATGGAATTCGATGATATGTTGCTGACATGTTTGGAAATTTTGACAAATTCATTTCAAGAAAATCAACAAAACCTCGTGGCTCTCTTCAAAGTATTGAAACACCTGTAAAAATAATCAAATAATAAGTTTCAGGATTTTATAGAACCTGTGAATCTAATATTGATCGGTTCTCCATAAGGAATGATGATAGTTGATATTTGTAATACAACTTTTGTTTAGTTTTCTATTAATTTTATAACTCACGTTCAAATTTTAAATTTTTTCTTTGTAGTTCATCATGAACATTGTTTTATTTTTAACAAAAATTTCACACTAATCTGGCCAAACTGCTGAAGAGTGAAAACATATATATATATATACACTCCGCGACACTTGATTACTCTCACTTGAAAATTTTCCATAAAACCTAAGATAATGTACCTAATTATTTGAAATGTTTACATCAGCTTAGTTTCTATCTTACCTAACTTTCCAATGACTAATAGACATATATGCATACAATGCTAAGTGGAAAATCCCCATTCCGATTCTTTTGCTTATTTAAACTGCGCCCCTTGATTACTCTCATCATTTTGTTTTTGACGTCAAAGACATAAGGTGCGTGTAAATAAATCTAGTTGTGTTCAGTTTAATAGTTTTTCATTAATTTATCAAGTTTGTTACCAGCTGCAGTTTGTAGTGGTGAAAATGGGCCGAGGACAGACCCTAACAAAGGTAGAAATTGGAAAGATTCTTGCGCTTAAACAAGAAAATTATTCCAACCGTGCGATTTCCAAAAAAATTGGTCGCAGCTCTTGGACCATCAATAACTACCTAAAAGATCCAGAAAATTACGGAAAAAATCGAAGAGGTCGTACAGCAAGAGTGACAACAGAACGGGAGCATAGAGCTATTTTGCGCGAAGCTTCAAATTCAATGCTATCTGCAAAAAAAATAAAGCAGAAAATTGGAGTCTCGGCCAGTGTCCGTACTGTTCAGAGGATAATAAAAAAGTGTTCACATCTCCGGCGACAAAAACTTACGAAAAAACCACATTTGCTCCAGCAACATAGAAGGGCACGATTAGAATATTGCCGTCAACATCTACATTGGAAGGAAGAATGGTTCCAGGTAATTTTTTCGGATGAGAAAAAGTTTAATTTAGATGGACCAGATGGGTTTAGATATTACTTCCATGATTTGAGGAAATCGGAGCTATTCTTGTCTCGCCGCCACACCAGTGTTGATTCCATCATGGTATGGGCAGCAATTTCTTTTCACGGTGCTATTGATTTGGTAGTCCTGGCGGGCCGACAAAACTCGCAAAGCTACATCGAGCTCTTAGAAGTGCAAAAAATCAATTTTGACGAAATGTTTGAAGGCCAACGCTGGATTTTCCAACAAGATAATGCAGCAATACACACAGCCGCACGAGTGAAACAGTGGTTTGAATACATTAACGTGGAAGTTTTGAATTGGCCAGCTTTGTCTCCGGATTTAAATATTATTGAAAATCTTTGGGGATGGTTATCGAGACAAATTTATTCGAATGGAAGGCAATACGAATGCCGGAATGACGTTATCGCAGCTGTTTATGATGTTTTCGAGAAAGTGCCGATAGAATTGATACAAAATCTTTATAGGTCTTTGCCTAATAGAATTTATGATGTTGTAAAGAACAATGGAGGATACACTAAATATTAAATAAAGAAAAATATTAAAAAATAAAACACAAAGGGTTTTATTACTTAATTTCACAGATGAGAGTAATCAAGTGTCGCAATTTAAATAAGCAAAAGAATCGAAATGGGGATTTTCCACTTAGCATTGTATGCATATATGTGTATTAGTCATTGGAAAGTTAGGTAAGATAGAAACTAAGCTGATGTAAACATTTCAAATAATTAGGCACATTATCTTATAGGTTTTATGGAAAATTTTCAAGTGAGAGTAATCAAGTGTTGCGGAGTGTATATATATATATATATATATATATATATATATATATATATATATATATATATATATATATATATATATATATATATATATATATATATATATATATATATATATATATATATATATATTTAACAATTTTCATTCCGAAGTTTTGGTAACGGAAGGCTTTCAATGCATTTTTTTTTAAAGACATACGCCAATATACCATATTCCTTTTTAAATACTTTTAATATATAAAAGTGCGAACGAAAGAAAACTATAAATTCCGAAACAATTTTTAGGTAAGGGGAAATAAAATCAATATTCAACCCTTATTTCGGCAAAAAAAAAATAATTCTGATGAAAAACCCGCGCTTTCATTGTT
The DNA here is from genome assembly GCA_947310385.1 of Nephrotoma appendiculata. Classification (NCBI taxonomy): domain Eukaryota; kingdom Metazoa; phylum Arthropoda; class Insecta; order Diptera; family Tipulidae; genus Nephrotoma; species Nephrotoma appendiculata. The sequence goes on from OX371225.1 coordinate 62,170,480, forward strand.
TTGTTATCTATCACCTTATTATGATTTCTATTTCAAGCCTCCGCTGTTATGAATAATTTGTCAAATCATTCGTCGTTTATCTGATTAACCATTTTCGTTGTTGTTGTATTTAACATATTTTCATTTTACATATTTTTTATAATTTTCAGTTGTTTTTCTTCCTCCCTCACGATAATATATGTATGTCACAAAGTAGTTTTTCCTCCATTATTGTTTACATAATCCTTATATTTTAATTGTTTCAACACCACCCCTTTATATGTAGCCTTGTTTTATACGGTAAAAAAAAATTCCACCCACTCGTGGTGGGGTGTAGTGTAAGGTGGTAAAGTATAGTGTTTTTTTTTGCTGCTTTTCGTTATTTTGTGATAAAAATTAACAATATTTTTAAAATTTTCTTTTGTTTTATCATAAAAGCTGTAAGATTTAAAAAAGGTATTAAGGAATATTTAACCCTAAGAAAAACGTTTATTCGTATATGTATGTGAAGTGCTAATAGTATTTAGTAACCCTTTAAGAGAGCATATATACAAAGGGTATTCTACTGCTCTTAATTTTCTTCCTTAAAAAGATGTTTATAACTTTACGATATGGCATGGGTTTGGGAGGAAGAATTCGCGTTGTTTCATTTCGTTTTTGCGATTTTTAGATTAATAGCAGATGATTATATGGTGGTTACATAAAAAATGAGTCTTTATCATGATGGTAGCATGATTTTATTAATATTTTAGCACTGTCTGCTGAATTGTATTGTAAAAAATCAATTTTATACTATCTCTAACTTGACTATAATCGCTGTTTGAAATTATACAAAATGAAGGGCATTATTATGTTGGGGCCAACACGCGACTTTCTTTTACTGTAAATGTACATATATATCGAAGACATCACACTTCATTTCTACAGCGAACAACTAAACCTGCTGGACTTTTGATAGACATTGTATTGAATAGTCAAAAGTCATCATCCCCCCTAAATTTTCAGAAACCCTTCAAAGCCAACCCTTGTTAAAAATTTAATATTTAAATTTATTCAATTGTTGTAATTCGTAGTCGTCTTTTTTCGTAAATGCTTTACTTTTCACCATCATTGCACAAATTTGAAAAGCTCCTATGAAGCTGCTATATACAAATTTTCACCACCTTACACAAGGTCTTCTAATTTATAGAAAAAAATTTAGTATGAAATATCATTCTTTATTTCTTTTTACTTCCCTTCCATCTATTTCCAGCAATCGCATTTTGCGACAATTTTGACAAAGTTAATGGGATCCTGCATTGAGTATTCCTTTCTGAAACTACTGGTGTTTGGCTAAGTCACCAAACCTTTCTGTTTGTTTTTTTTTATTTTATAACTAACTCGTTTGAAGCTGATTGGCTGGTTGGTTGGTATCAACGGTATGCGAAGTATGAATACGTCCTCTCCTTTTGCAATCCTAGTCAATGGAGTGGGTTCATAACTAATTAACGGCATCATCGGTATCCATTACAGAATGAAATGACTTATATGCCTAGTATTTGGCTCTATATCTGTTCGTTAATTTGATTCACGCTTTCATTTTTGGGTGCAAGGATGGCTCTCTTGCCAGCCAATCATGATTTTTGAAGTTTTTGTCAATGTTTGTCAATCATGTGCTCAACGGGCGACACAAACTGAACACGATTTTCACGATTTTTTGCTGAATGCGAATTCGCATAATTGATGATATCCAGAGTTTCTGTACTTTTGTCCACAGCATCCACAACAGCTTCCCATGAATTTGAACAATTTTAACACTTGAGCTTGTTCAGAACTCTTGCTTATATGGCAGATAGAGTTCTTATTTTCTGTAGCAATATTGAGAGGTAACTACAAAGCTGAGTGGGCTGTATACCCTCAACAGCAATGTCTTACCGTTCATCACTATGCACTTGTCTGCTAAAAGAATTAATACCTCACTAAATGTTTTAATAAAAAGTTAAAGTGCATATCACCGTGGTTCCTACGCGCATCATAGTGTACATCTTCGCTCATGCTCTCCTTATATTTTCCCATAGACTGTTCGGATTTGATATGTTGCATGTTGGCGGCCGGAAAACACGTGAAAGCTGCTTCAGAAAGTGGCAGTTCCCACTGTCGGTCATTCTCGAGTCAACCAAGCTTTTGGCATGCTTCTCTGAATTTTTCACAAACTTCCACATGAACAGTCTTCCACGCCAGGAAAGATATTGGTCCTTGAACAGTATGAAGCAACATTCTCAGAAAATAAAATTAGCCATTGTTGGGATGGACGGTGTATACCCCACCTAACGCATTGTTTGCCACAGCATCTTGCCAAGGAGTCAACATGTCTTGTATACGTTTGCAAAATACGTTCCTCGAAGCATTCCAAGTATAATATTTTGAGACTTCTGGGTACGTCAACGTCCTTGCAAAGGGATTTTATTGACAAAGTTGAAAAAACACCATTAACGTTGTGTTCGGAAGGTGGACAACAGTCGGGTGGCGTGCATGAATGTGGAAGTTTAAAATACGCCAAACTGCCTCATTGCTGCTGATGTATCTGCCCATTTGATAGCTTGTGATCTCCTCAAGTCTGTTTCCATTTACCAGCGCAAATACAGCCATATCGCTTCCCTTGCTCACATATTTGCTCATGCATTTGATGGATTTGACCAAATTACAGAACTCAAATTTGGTATTAGACAGAACACTTGTTGTCTACTTCAATTCTTGGTTTCCATGCATTATTAATGTGGCAGTAAACCCTCAATGGTCCGGTCCTTGTCTCTTATACTAAGGATATTTTGTCGTTCCTTCATGCATAGTGCGTTCGGATTGAGCTATCCGCACCAACCTGGAATCATGTTGCTCTTGATCACCTCATACTGTAATTTAACCACAAGAATTTTGGTTAAATAACAGTTATTTAACCACAAGAGTACGTGAGCATGTAGCAGCCCTATCTTCTGCCACTCGACGGAGTGCATCCAAGAGCGAACTTCTTCAAATAATGCTGTGATTTCTCTTCGTTAAAACGACCACCAACTTTGATAGCTTTTGGTGAAACAACCTCGCTTTTAAATCATGACGATCCACTGATGTCTGGCCGAAAATGAGCTCTTCTTTAATCTCAGACCAAGTGGGATTGCAAGTGAATGTTATAAAGAGGTCTGGACGCCCATAAGTTCGAACATGTGTCATATGGCGTCTTGGGCATATTCCTGCATATGTCTCGGAGTCCCTTTAAAAGTGGCAGGTACAATTACCAATTTGCCAATATCAACTATTTATTCTCATAGTTAACCACGTCATCTGGCAAATTGGTTTTATTAATCCTCATTTTTGATTTTGGCTTACATATCGACAATGCACTGGTGGAAGAGCAAGTGAAAGTTTAGAATGTGGTTGGTTTGGCTTTTACGGCATTGAAGCGACGTTCATGCTCTGCAGCCGATCTTTTGTCAGCACGAATGGCGTTTTTATATTCATTCGTCGGTAATTGCTTCAGGGCGGTGATGCATGTATTAACCAATTGGTTATGGCCATGTAGGAGACCTTAAAGATGTTCAACAAAAGCTACGTCTTGTTACGGAATAATTTGACAGCGTTTATCTGCTAGATTTTGTTCGTTCCCCATAAAATAAATTTGCAAGCATATTTGCGATTCATTTGCGCATTGAAGAAGTGAGCCTATTCGGCGATAAATTTGACCCAGGATTTTGAATGTGAGCATGTAACAACAATAGAAGTTCCCCCGAGTGATGTCCTCTAAAAACACAAGTTGTATTTTCGGATATTTTGTAAAAAATGTCTGGGCTCCGCTGTTGTTGCGCAGCCATGATTGCAGCATATTCCGGAGGGGTCACCTTTATACTTTTTGGCAGAGCTGTGATCACATATTTTGTTCATTTTGCCAATCAGAACATTAAGATAATTTTGGTAGTCTAAATGTGGTGTCATAATTAAATGCCGCAAGCACCAATTCTGAATGTAGAACTGATCGTCTTTCTCTGGCTAAATGGATTTGGTTGACTTTGTGTCAAATTTCTCGCTATTTTTTGCAGCCCTAGACGCAACTGCCACAACTCGTTTTCGCTCCAGTCGATCGTCCTTCTCTTCCGTTCAGCCTGATTTTTCGTTACTCCTCAGTTTCCTTAGTAACTCGCCTTTTTTCCAGTCTAATTCCTCGCTGTTCCTCATTTTCCCTAGTGCTAGACCCGACTGCTGTATCTAATTCATCAAAATTGATGTGTTTTCGGTTTGATTTGGCCTAGTAAAACTTTAACATATAAATCATATTGATGTTGGATGACAAGGATTTTCGGATAAATATTATGTAAAACGTGGAAGCGATTTATAGAGACTTGATGCCTACTTCGCTATCGTAAAAACCTTAAAACCCTAATTTACTCAAAATTGGGATCTTTTTCAATTTGGTATTTCCTAGGAGAGCCTTAGCGTATAAGTCATTTTGATGTTGAGTTAGATACTGTTAAAGTTAGCCGAGTCTATCCAGCTGAAAAATGTCGATAATGCAGATTCGGCTGTAACAACTAATATATATCAGCCGAAAAATTACGATTATGCAGATTCAGTTATATATCAAGAGAAAAAGTCGATAATGCAGATTCAAAAACAATTGTATTATTCGCCTGTAATTTTGGTGTTAAACAGTAATTACTTTTTATATCAAAAATGTTTGTTTCGGTTCATCAACGTATATTATTCCAAATTAAATTTGTTTATTAAATGCATTCAAACTATACTTAAAAAACTATTTTAATAAGGAGAAAACTCAATGGTATATATCAAGCAAAACTTCAAAAATTTCAGGTCAATTTCCATGTGAAGAGTCTGAAAATTTTAATAAATAAATCGCACACATAAAATATGAAAATTTCCAAAAATTTACCGTTTAACGTATCATAGCTGGAAACAGATTCAAATGAAAGGTCTTATTGATGCTCACACCTGGAAAAATTACAGGTCAATTTCTATTGTGGAAGTCCGGGAAAACTCGATTAAATATATTTAAGAAGAACAAAATAAAAATTTGCATTATAAATAATAACATTACGGCATAAAATTTGTGTCTGCATTATCGACAATTTTCGGCTGGGATGTTACCGACAAAGCTGTAATTTTCGTTTGAGGGTTTGAATCTGCATTATCGTCATTTTTCAGGTGGAGTCGGCTAACTTTAATAGGGTTTGAGTTAGTAGGATATTCCGACAAATCTTGGGAAATCTTATATATGATTTATAGAGGGTTGATGCCCATTTCGCTGTCCTAAACAACCATGCTCATTGATGTGGTATAGTAGAACCTCATCATATATAAGTAACTTTATTGTTGGGTTGCTAGGGTTTTTCGAGAAAGCGTAAAAACCATGTACATCAAGCACAGAAAACTTCTATAATTTTCCTCAAGAAAGCAAAACTAACTGTTTACCTTTTTCCGTCGGACAAATTTTCTATTTTCTTAACAAACCCAAAACAAGTAATTTTTCCGTCGGAAAAACAAAAAATCTTCTCTCTCCGCACAGCACACAGTGTAAAACCAAAAGACCGAAATAAAGCGATACGAGTCGAATATTCTGTATCTACGGATAAAGGAAAAAAAACCAAAATACATAAATTTTTATATTATCATAATTAATTATTATAAATAAAAAAAAAAAATCAAACACAAAATTTTCCCAAGCAATTTTCATTTTTCTTTCGTCTTGTGTGCCATACACAGAATATATACTCGGTTCGTACCATACATAAGTTAGTTACACTTGGCTGACTAAAATTAATTAATTAATTAATTAAAATTTAGTATTTTCGTTCGTTTCGTCTATTTTGTTGTTGTTTTGTTTTAAGATAAAAGATGTTGAGGATATTTCTTATCGTACATATATACAAATACGTTTTTCATATATACAAAAATAAAAATAGTCCAACCCTAAAAAATTATTCACAACAACAAAAAAAATCATAAAACCATAAAACCAATTTTTTTTCTTATATAAAGCTCTGCGTTCTTTAAAGTTTAATATTAAATTGTAGCTTTTAGAATTTTTATTTTGTTCTCGTACACCAAAGAGCTTTTTATATACTTGCAAATCATCATCGTCATCATCATTATGAATATAACAATTTATTTTCTCTAGACAGATACATAATATTATATATTGTTATGTATACAGTCTTTAAGAAATACTCGGAGAGCTTTTTACGGTATAGATATAAAGCTTTTGTTGTAGAGAGTCTCGTACACAAAAAGGGGTATAGTATATGGAGTTTGGTAAAAATTTCGTCTTTATATATAAAAAAGCTTCCATCCGAAAAAAAATCTAAGCTTTTTTTTTTTCTTATACCATTTTCCTTAGAACGGGATGGTAATATATATTTGTTATCATTTTGATGATGATTATGATAATACGAGTATAACGTTTTTTGGTACATACATAACGTGAGAACGAGAAAGCAAACCGAAAACAAAGAATTTAACATCAGACGATATGAAGAAATATAGAAAGATGCTTTTTTGTGGCGCACCAATAAGACCAAGTTATTCCCCACCATCATCATAAAAATTCAAAATAAATATATGTATGTATATGTGTGTATAGAGTATGTACAGAGATACAATACATTTTCATAACCGTGGCTAACCCTTTATCGCACGAAATACGGTTTCCTTACGGGTACCACATATTTCGGTTTAAGATTTTTGTTGTTGGATTTGTAAAAATTGGTATATAAGCTTTTTGCTATATATAAGATATTTAAAGCACATACATATATTATGAAATATGTTCAACGTCTGCGTGATATATAGTTCGAAATTTTCTTTTATGTTATTATTTTAAAATGGGTCTGGTTAAAAAAAAATGTTGTTTTGTTTTCTAATTTAAGGATTCGCACATCATCTGGCTGGCGGTGGATTAACAAATCATTTAGGGCATGGTTTACCCGATTGGCGAACTCTAACGGGACGGAGTGGGAGCGGTACTGGATTTCAACCGGTACATTTTTTTCAACATCATCACCACCAACAACACCAGCAAGGGCATCCTCAACATTTTGGGCATCCGCTGCTGGCCAGTGGAAATTTAGAGCGGCTGCAATCTGCAGGTAACTTGGCACATTCTCAATTTAATTTTCGTGTTCTAATCAAGCATAAATTATTTATATTTTTTTAGATGCGACTCGTAATATCCTAACCAATAGCAATCATAATACAAATCATCTGACTTCCATATGTAATCCACATAGCACCACAAGTCCGAAAAGCTCGCCGAATAATGAAAGTAGAAGCTCGCACGAAAAGTCATCAAACATTGACGATGAACATAACAATTTAGATGACGATGATATATCGGTGACCGGATCAGTTGCGTCGGCCAATCAGCTAAATACGAATGTAAATAACAACAGTAACGACGAAAATAGCCAAACGACAATAGCAATTATTGAAAAAAGATCACCGTCCCCGTCGATACTTTCGAATGGTGGTGCATTTACAGCATTGATTCAGAAAAGTACCGCAAAAGAACGTAATAATAGTAATGAGGTGCCGGGCTCTGGATTTACGGCACCGCAAAATAGTAGTCATCAAAATTTTAACCAAGCCCTTGCCGCCCAATTATTTCTGCAGACCCCGCTCATTCCGCCGCCGAGTCAATGGTTATATACCCAGCTCTACAGTAACTATTCCGAATTTCCGTGGTTTCGTAATTCATTTTCGCTGTCCTCGTCAACAAATGGTAATCATTTTACTCGTACTAATATGGTCGCGGCTGCGGCGGCCGCAGCCTCGGCGGCCGCCGCAAATGCTGCCGATACCACAAATTGTGTGAATCTTGTGAAACGTTCGATCACATTAATCTCGCACAATAAAGATGTGGCTGATAGTCCACGATTAACTGGTTCCGCCTCACCACCTGTAAGCTCGACGAAAATTTCTCCACCCCCGTCACCGCTATTATCATCGTCGCGATACGATAATGATCCCGATGAGATCGAAACGCACGAGCTGGATGATGACATCGAAATTGAGGACATTGAAAATAATAATCAGAATAGTAATAGCAATCACAACAACAATAATAATAATAATAGTAGTAAACGTAATGAAATTAAAGAAATTGATAGTGCGATCGAAATTAGTTTGGAACGGAAACGGACCAAATTAAGCGATGTCTGGCGGCCGTACTAAATCGCGGCCAAATCGATATAAAAAATATATAAACCCTACGTCCATTCACATATCTCCTATATAATTATATAAATTAATATAATATAAAAATAATAATAATAAAAAATATTTTCAAAATGTAAATATTTGTAATAAATTAAAAAATTTATTTTATAACACATACACAAACAGATCGACCCACACACAAAAAAAAATTTTTTTAAATAAATATTTAAATTAAACAAAAACAAAACTCAAATTAAAATGATAATTTATATTTTATTTTACATACATAAATAAACAAACTAATAATCAAAATAAATTATTATTAAAATTATAGAAAAAAAAATAATATTAATAAATTTTAATTTATAAAAAAAAAACAAAAAATAATTAAATTATGAAATTGATTAGTTTTATTAATTAGATTAAAAATAAATATAAAAAATAATAAAAACAACAAATCCATGTAGTAATTAAATGTAAATGTAATATTTTATGTATATTAAATATAAATATTATTAAAAAAAAAATGCAAAAAATTAATTTATTTTGTTTAAATAATTTTTGTTGTTGAATTTGTGACCGACACCCTAATATGGAATTAAATTTAGAGTTCTAGGAAATTTTATGCTTCGACCTATAAAAGTATTGGTAAATACAGTTTAAAGCTTCCGCTATTGTTAAATAGATGGCAAACTAAAATCTGAATTAATTATAGTTTAACAGGATAAATATTCCATGTAACCAATTAAAAGCTTCAAATTCAATATTAATATTCCAAATGATTGCAAAAAAAATTTTAAATGTTGCGAAAGCAAAGTGTTAAGTAATCATGAAATATTCACCTTAATAAAACCTTTAAAATGTTTAAAACTCTGTTTTTCGAAAGTACAGGGTGTCCACCCGAAAAGTTTACTACATTTTAAATAGAAGAAAATAGATTTAATGTTTACAGATCGATTAGTTAATGTTTGGTATTATGTATGCAAAAAAATTGTCTTCCAAAGGTCTACCTGATTACATTTTTCATCACTATTTGACACATTTCACCCGGTGTCATGTTAATTCTTACTGCACTAGCATACTTTTAAGATAACCACATAAAAAGAAGCTGGTAGTAGTTAAATCTGGTGACCGTGGAGGCCAGTCCACATCAATAGATTTCGAAATCATTTCTTGTGAATAAATTTCTCGTAACAATTCCATGGTTTCTCTACTGGATTCTTTACTACCCAGATCTGGCTGTTTTGTTTGTTTATTTGTCCACCTAAGTGAAAATGAGCTTCGTCACTCATAATTAATTTAAAAATAAAATCCAAATTGTCATTGTCAAGCAACAGCACCTTATTTGCATATGTACGGCACCGCAAATTATCTCCGAATCCTAGCTTGGGAATAAATCTAAGCCTTTATGCAAAAAAATGAGTAGTGTTGATCTTCAAAGTCCAAGTTCCTGCGTATAGTGTCTCAAAATATAACAACAACAAACTTATTGTAATAGTATTGGTGTAATAACATTCAGGCGAATTTATATTGTGTAATGTAGACGAGATGTGATTTTTAAATAGGCCTTAGGCGCATTCCAAAGTCATTCTAATCCAAATAAGCGTCCCTAGTAAATTATATGATTTTATAATGGGTTCGACAGGGTTTCCTATACGAGATTCAAAAGTGTGGTTTTTTAATGGGCCTTAGGTACATTCCAAAGTCATTTTAAGTAATTTCTAAGCATTTAGCACGAACTTCAGTGACATTTTCTAGTGAGTCATGAACTTCAGTAATATTATTGGACAACTTAGATTCAGAAGAGTATTCCTAGTAATTTATATGATTGTCTTATTGGTATAAAAGAGCATTGAGCACACCTCTAACTTCTCCTGAGTACGCTCTAAACGATTTTCCATGAAGTTAGCACCCAGTTCAATCAATTCTTATTACATGAAAACCCCCTTAAGATTAATTTTCATCAAAGTCATCTGGTTTAAGAAAATACAAATAAAAAATATCCCGGAACACTCAAGATGAACTCGTAAACGATTTTTTTTCCGCAATCGAAACGATTTTTTCCGCAATGGACACTGATTTTAATTTCAGTTGTCCACCATTATCACTAAAATTGATGCTATAAATGCTTAGAAAACACTTAAAAAGACTTTGGAATGTACTAAGGCCCATTAAAATTCACATTTTTAAATCTCATGGGACATCCTGTCAAACCCATTGGAAAATCATATAATTTACTCGGGACACTCGCTTGGATTTAATGGATGGGATTTTAAATAGTTACAAAATACTTAGAATTGCTTTGGAGTGTATCTAAGGCCAATTAATAAAGTCACATCTAAATTACACAATATAAATTTGCCTGAATGTTTACTTACACCAATACTGTTACAATAAGTTGATGTGTTGTATTTTTTGGATTAGTTTGAATAAACTTCTCTAGTATCGGTAGTATAAACCGCGGCAATATTTTGTGGTGTTCTGACTATACTTTGTTCAACACATTTTAGATTATTTGCCCCAGCCTTATTTGCCTTTCTTAAAATTCTTTAATAATCCGGAAAATTGTAGGTTTTAAAGGCACCATATTCCTTCAGATATAGGTGATGATTGACATGTGTAAACTGTTTTCGCTATTAAAACGCGTTGTTCGATGGAATATCTTTCCAAGATTAATTTGCCACGTGTGTACGTCACAAATCACAACTGTTAGATAGAAACTGTTCATATTATTATTCGCCTAAATGGCGACAAAAAAATGTAAACCTTTCAGATGGACACCCTGTAGATGAAAAAAATGGAAGCTTATGGAAACAGATCGTTAATTTTTATAATCGAATATCCCTTTTCCTGCCTTCCATCACTATTGTGTGGGTAACGCAAAACAATCATGTCAAAGATTTACGTTTGTATGTATTTTGAATCAACATACACATTTGTGCATTCCTCTAAATTTGTTTTCATTCGAAAAATAACACTATAACTATAATAGTAGTAAAATAATTAATATGTTATCAAATTGCAATGGTTTTTGTCAAAAATAATTCCAATTTAACTAAGATCCGTTAAAATCCGGAAGACATTACAACCTGTCATTTTTTATACACACATTTATGTGGATGGACTACAATTAAAGCAAAGAAAAATTTTCTCTGGTAGAAAATGGGATAAACTCAAAATGTAAGTATGAAAAATTATTTTATTAAAGCGCCGCAGTAACGTAGTATTATACCATAAAATATTATGCAAGTTATGCTGAGTCGTTTTGAAATCTAATTTTAAATTTTTTTTTGCTATTTATTTTGCCCACAATTGTATCAATATAAAATGTTGTAAAGTACATAAATGATAATCAGCTTCAAGGTGAGGTTACCAAAGCGTTTAAAAGTTTGACTTCGTACTAATAAAACCTTTAATTCTCTAAACCAAACTCTTCGGTCGTCTCTTCGCGCTGCAAAGTAAACTACAAAACTATTTGAAATACTTTCAACATACATTTAAAAAGTAAAATCTTGAGTTAGAATATAACTTCGAAGTATTTTATAAAATTTTATGGTTTGGTCAATGCAGTGGCTAGAACCCAAGCAGGTTCCGCACTCAATGCGCTCGGCTGTTCTAGAAAACTGCATCAGCGTGAAGGGCATTTCTCCTGCCAAAAACTTACATTAAACGAGATATGTTAAGAAACTGCTCAGAACTACCTCGAAAGATAGAGAACTGCAAACAAAGTGAATGCCGTCATCGTCCTCTTCAAGGCATTTGTCACACAAAGAATCTCGTAGAAACTACACATTAATTGTAAATGGAGACCAAAACTCGTAGCTGATGTTTTTCTAAGTGTAGTTCTTAACAATTGTCTTACCAATGCTTAAAGGTCCAATGAATTCCAAAAGTGAACTAGCATCAGCTTCACATTTCCCTCAATATCACTGTAGCCAGAACCCAAACAACCTCGACACTATTGCTACAGCGAAGAAAGTTTTATGTTTTTTATTAAGGACTACCCAGGTTGGAATTAGTAACCGGATTTACGTAAAGAACTAAACACAGATTTATTATCTGTACATATAATGATATTTACGTCAAAATTAGCAATATTTCAAGCTAAAAGTCTGCAGTTGGGGCAAAACACGATTTTCTGCAATTCAAGAATAGGAGTAAAATACATAACACCGGAAAAAACGCGGCAGGCCATACGCTGTAGACTGTTAAGTTTCGTAATAATAAGAATTTAATTTGACCACAGGCCACCAAACAACAGATGCGTATAAGAGAGCATAAAACCATAGATATTTGTTAATATACATCACCATATTGAGAGTCAGCCCTTCGATTTCCCAAATGCTATTCTTCATTGGAAAAAATTGCAGTACGTTTTTTAAATTTACTTTCAAGGAGAAATATCAAGTAACTCCAGTGAAACTTCCAAAAAATTCTATAATTTTTTTGGTAATGAAACCATTTAAGGAGATCGCTTTATTCTTTCTTCACATTTATAACTTTTGAACCCAATTAACCCCATTTATGTATCCGGTTAAACTGTGAAATCGGTAAATGTTAATATAGTAAATTTTTTTTAAATCGTTTATACGATTAAAAATCTGTTAAATATAGACCATTAATTGCAGATCCTGTTACCGAAATATCCATAGGAGGCACAGCAACTTTTTACGTATACCGATGACAGTTATGGCGGCCGTTACGCAACACAATTTCTTTTAACTAGCTAGTTAAACCATTTGAAATAATGGGGTGGCCAGTTTCGCAAATACATAGTATTCTATTTTCTAACGTGGTAAGTCTTGACCAGCTTCAGAGTCCGAATGTGTATGTCAAAGAATTGATCGTGAATGTAGCAACCTGTAGCAACCTCGCTCGATAATTGAAGTTGATTTTTACTATTCAAAATTCTAGGGACCATAAACGGATCATGAGCAGGTATTCCAGCTCGTGGTTTGTTTTGGTGACGTCGGGCCAAACCATTATGTGTAACTACACTATACATCATCTTACCTGCTTGATATCTCCCTATACTCACTTCGCACAAGGTAAGAAATTTCACACGAAAACCGCCCGGCTCAAAATGAACTTTCTCCACCTCTCCTACATTAAAGCTGAATACGGATACATGAAATATAACAGAAACATTCTTAGCCGAACACAAAGTTTTCGCTCAGAGGTGAAGAGTATATACTATCTGCATCTCTCAATTGTTCGGTCATGGCGGTTTTGAAAGATCTCACGAAACTTTATGCCTCTCCATTTGACAAGGGATTGGGCAAGTAGTGCAGTGGTTAAAGCTTCGGCAGTTGAACCGGGAGGTACTGGTTTCGAATCCCACAAGAGTCTGGATGCAAAACGATCGATTACGATTGGTGATGTTAATAAACACAACTAAGACCCCTGTTGTAGTGCAGAATTCAGCACCGCAGCACCGTCCATGTCAGTTTCCAGGTTGACATGAAACTTGCAATGTGCAGGTGGTATACAGTAATGGTATGAATGGGTGGTCTGTATGTGAATGAAAAAGGGGTAATAATTGACCTTCAAAGGACATTAAATCCACTGGACAATTAATACTTCCTCTAAAAAAAACAGAGATGAAAAGGCGTCGATGTTAAGTGATCATTACATCCAGTACACCTATTACAAAAAGTTCAGCAAAGTTGACATGTAGCCATTCCTTCGATTTCCAAAACCTTTCACGAATTCGGAGCAAAATATGGTTTCGATTAGTTACTCGATATTCGGCCAAAACCACGGCCTGGCTTCTTCTTTCGAGGGTTCCCAATGTCCAGTATGCACCAGGCCACTAGAACAGAATATCTACCTGTTTTTACACTAGTATGGTTACTGTCCAGAGGAAAGTACTCTAACCTTTGTGATATTCTTTGTTCACTTGGCACGCACACACTTCACAGTCAAATTTCGCATTCGGAGCAATGGAAAGTCTTGAAAGTGCATCGGCTTTTACCTGATAGCATAGTGGTTTTCCATGAGCCCTATGCTGGATACGGTTTGTTGTCGTCACTGGCAAGCCTTTTCTGGTTAAACAGTGATTCGAGGGGTTAAAGATCCTTCAAGAGAATAAATTCAAATTCCAATTCCATAAAGTATAGAAAAATTGGTAAAATGATTTATACCTACAGACGATGGAACGTGTTGATTGCCATTACTCCGTGACATGATTACATGAAGCATTTGCCGCTAACAAGAGTGAACAGTCACGCTGATAGTGGACAGGCTGAGTCGCTTACACAATGGGTTTCTTTATTTGATAAAAATAATTTTTATGCTCTTCTGATCAAACATACGGAACATTTACACAATGCATTAAAAGGAGCTACAAGCTGCGAAAAATTTTTCGAAAACCAGTTATCATAATTAACCATATATCAATGAAAAATTCTTTGTTGATCGGGGCATTTCCAGATTCATCCAAAGCTCGCCCTAAATAATCCTCTTTAGGTTGGAAGAAGTTGCACTTGTTCATATTACATTTCAAGTTGGCAGCAGCATGTTGTTTAAAAATCTCTTCTAGATTTTTTAGATGTTTTTCTTCGGTTCGACCTGCAAACCGACCAATTATGTCAGCTCGCTAGCTATTCCAAATGAAAATCTATGGTACGTCAAGTTCCAATTGCAAATATGCCTCGCTTAGGTTAATTTTCGAAAAATGTTTCCTTCTTTGGAGGTGCTGCAAAAAATAATAAAATAACCCCTCAACTACCAGAATTGAATACTGGTCGATGCAGAGTTGAGAGTGATTTTAAAATCTCCGCCGATTCTCAATGACTTTTTGTCAGATTTACGGACAACAAATGTAGGTGACGGTTATCGACTGAATTCGATTGGTTGACGAAATCCAAGGAAAACCAATCTGTCAATCTCTCTTTAAACTTTGAGCATTTGTTCAATCGGTAACGGACGTGCCTTGAAACAGTTTGATGCAGCATCAGGTTTCAAGGTTAAGTAAGGGTTTGAGTTGATTACAGGGACCCAAACCAATATTTGGTTTCCCAAGTGCACAAAATATTTTTTTTTGGTAACTATTGCCAAAGGCTTTATTCTTGAATCTTTCTTTATACGAAACTAACAAGAAGTGTGAAATTCTTAAAAACTATATTTTATTTTAAATTAAGCCTTTAAGCCTTAACCTATGTTAATACTTAATATCATTATGCATTATTATTATTGAATTATTATTATTTACTTAATTTTAGTGTGTTAGCTCATCATGCACGTAATTATTAGATTATATTTCTCAGTTAATTAAATCTAGACGATCTGCCCTGCGCAGCCGTCTGTATTTCGGTTGCCTTAGTAGTTCTCTAGCTAATTCGTTAGGGTGTGATTTCCAGTTTCAGTTGGTACTTTAGACTGCATGATTTAATTGTCTCTATAACAGTTTTGATTCCTAAATCTCTATGGATGTTGCTGTTTCGAATATACCAACGGGCATTTGTAATGCTACGAAGTACCTTCGCTTGCGTTCTTTGTACAATATCTATATTTGATGCACTAGTTGAGCCCCATAGTTGGATACCATATGTCCATATGGGGATTAAGATCGCTTTGTATAGTAGAACCTTGCAGTCTAGAGAGAGTTTCGATTTTCTACCGATTATCCAGTACATTTTAGAAAATTTTATTTTTAATTGATTGCGTTTTGTTTCAATGTGCTTTTTCCATGTCAATCTTCTATCGAGATGAAGACCGAGATATTTAACATTTGTTTGTTGAGGAATTGTGATATTGTTTAATTTTACTCCTGGACATGTACGTTTATTCAATGTGAATGTTACATGATTGTGTTGATTTACATTCATTCGTCCTTATCCGCCAAGTTTTTAACCAGCAATATTTCTTTTCTTCTAAGGAAAATTTAATTGTATTTACAATTCTGTGCACCTGTTCTATTGTGCCGTGTTGCTCTCTAAATCCAAATTGGTGATCTGGTATAATGCGACCTTCAGATAGTATAGGTATTAGTTGTTGTAGTAGCATCTTTTCAAAAAGCTTTGAAATTATCGGAAGTAGACTTATTGGCCTGTACGACGAGACTTGGGTTTCGTCTTTACCTGGCTTACGAATCATGATAATTTGAGATATTTTCCATTTTTGTGGAAAGTATCCACATCTCATAATCGCGTTAAAAATATATGTTATATATTTTATGCAACTATCTGGTAATTCTTTGATCATTTTTCCAGTTATTAGATCATGACCTGGCGCTTTCTTAGGATTTATACTGTTTTTGATAACCGTTTTGACGCATTTCCATTTAAATTTTACTGGGTTTGGGTTCGACTCGTCCCTCGTAAACTGTGGTAGTACTCAATCGTTATTTTGTTCGTTTGGAGTGAACACTTTTTGTAGATGGTTAGAGAAAGCGATGGCCTTTTCTAAGTCACTTATGGCCCAGTGACCATCTGGTTTCCTTATCGGTGGGTTCGATATCTCTGGCCTTTTTAAATTTCTTGCTGCCTTCCACAGTGAGTAATCGGTTTTTTCTGTTGCTGTGAGCTCACTTAGGTAATTCTGTATTCCTAAATTTTGTTCTTCCCGAATTGCTTCTCTCAGAGCTTTAATAGCTCTATTTAATTTCCATTTATGCGAAGGAGATCGGTGAAGCTGCCACAGCCGCCGAATTGCCCGCTTCTCTGCCAATAACTTTTGAATGTTACTTGAAAGCCTTGTATTATTTTCGGAATTTTTGTTCACCGGAGTAGCTTTTTTTGCAGCCATTTCCATTATTTGACTTAAGTTTTCTATCGCGGCATCAATGTCTTCTGGTGTGCGAAGTGGAACATTGAGATGACAATTCACATTTACTATGTTTCTATAGAGAACCCATTTCGTTAGTTTGTTTGTTAAACGTTGGGGTGGTTCAGTTTTTAATGCTTGGGTACTTAGTGTTACTATTATTGGTGAGTGATCTAATGATAAATCATAACAGTCAACGACTTGAGCATTGTTGCGTGCTATTCCTCGTATTACACAGAAATCTATTAAATCAGGAATTTTCTTTCTATATGTAGGCCAATATGTGGGGTGTCCAGATGATAAATAATCTAAGTTTTTCTCGTTTATTGCTTCGTAAAGTTGCTTGCCCTTGAGTGACGTCAACCTCGAACCCCATTGCACATGTTTAGCGTTGTAATCACCCCCTGCTAGAAATTTGATTCCCAACTGATTGAAGTAATCGATAAATTGTTGTTTTTTAATTGCATGTTTCGGTGGGCAGTAGACAGCCGATATTAAAAATTTCCCAGACCATTCTTCCAAACTGATAGTTGTAGCTTGAATGTGATCTTTAGCATATTTCTGGAGCTCGTAGTGCTTTAATCTTCTTTTTATTAAGACTGCAGTGCCGCCGTGTGCTTTTCCATCCGGATGTTTGGTGTCATAAACGGAATAGCCGGTAATATTAAAATAATTTTGTTTTGTGAAGTGTGTTTCAGATATTAACATGATGTCTATATTTTGTTCCATAAGAAAGGTTTGTACCTCAGTTTTAGTTGCGAGAGCCCGTTGGCATTCCAAATAGCTATTTTTAGAAATGTCATTTTTGATTTTTGACTATAATTTGCGTAAGCGTATTCATATTTTGCATCATCATGCTCATTTGTCTTTCCATCATCATCATGAAACTTTGAATGGTCTCGGTTAATTTATTTACCATGGTATGAATGTTTAGATCCTCCTCATTAACATGAACTTTTGGTTTCGGTTTGTTACCTTTTAGAATACTTGCGTACGAAACACCTGGCTGTGCAAAACTGCTCGCAAACGTCTCCAAGTTATCATTTTGTGTATTTGCATTCGTTGGTTTGGTGACTATTGTATTTTTTGGAAACACGGCCCTCTGATTAAATTGCATGTTGAGCATTCGTTGCTCAGCTCTCATTTTAGGGTTTATTTTTCGTCCAGATACACTGCGCAACCCCTATAGTTTGCAGTATGATTTTCGCCGCAGTTATTACAACGTAACACAGATGGCTCATTGCGAGACTTGTCACACTGTTTGGAGTCGTGAAGTTCACCGCAAATATTACAAACTTCATTTTAGGTGCAGTATGCTTTCGTGTGTCCATATTCTTGGCACTTTATGCATTGGACTGGTCCAGACCTCTTCTTAGGTTCTTCAATTGCTATTTTACGATGTAACAAATATTTTAATTTGTAAATCTTGTGAACTCCTTTTGATTTTTCTTCCTCTGGCTCTAGTTCCAAACGGAACATTGGTTGAGGTACCTTCTCACGGTTTACTATATTACCAATAGATTTGACATGGAAACCTTCCGCAGCAAGCGCAGCTTGTATGTCGCTAACATCTACGTAGCTTTCAATTCCTCTTAGCACAACAGTCAGCCCTTTTTGACTTTTTAGCTGGTATGTGTAATATTTTTTACCAACTTCATCAAAATGTTTAACAAGGGCTCTGAAGCCAGCGATTTCGAGTGTTTGAATCTTTGTTTCATTTATGTTACGTCTTTTGAGCGGGGCAATATAAAATTTTGAATCTGTTAATGTTGCGATGTTATTAACCAGATCATTGTTAGATGCTTCCTTTAAATAAATCGGAGGTGGTTTCTCATTTTTCAAAGTTGGCGCTGCGTTGGGGTCAATGACCTCTAAACTAGAGAATCGGTTGTCAAGAGGTATTTGATTAACACCTTGTTCAGACCGTGACACTTTGCTCCTACCAGCAAACTGGGCAGATCTCGGGCTACGTTTTCTTTTAGATTGAACAGTGATGTATCTATCCAATCCCGTTTGCACTAGATTATTTTCACACTGACCACGGTCACTAGAGTTCGTCGCACTGAGTTCATTGCTATTGTTTTCATTTAGCATTGTTAAATTCGCTGAAACATTAATTTCTTCGCGGTTTTGATTTTTTTTTTAAACTGCGGTATAATTAATTCTGTAGAAGAAGCACTTTTAATCATAGGCATAGGTGATTTCTTTGGGCTGTGTTGAACTTTGCCCACTTGATATGCACTTGCACTTGCAATATTTTCTACATGAGACTGGTTCAAGTTTGTTGTAGATTGTGTTCGGCGTCCGATGTTCGAAGAAGTCTTTTTTGGGGAAATTAGCCCCTTCATGTTTACATCATCACTTAATCACTTATCAAGTTACACTTTTATATTAGTTTTTTTTGCACCGTGTGTATTTAATTATAAAACCATTCACACGATTGAAAAAATCGATATAACAAAATAAAAAACACTAACACTGCACTTTTCGCTTGTTTTATTTTACGTCCGAACCTCACGACAGTAAAATGGAAACTTGCACAAAAT
This sequence comes from Nephrotoma appendiculata, assembly GCA_947310385.1. Taxonomy (NCBI): domain Eukaryota; kingdom Metazoa; phylum Arthropoda; class Insecta; order Diptera; family Tipulidae; genus Nephrotoma; species Nephrotoma appendiculata. The sequence goes on from OX371225.1 coordinate 62,189,967, forward strand.
ATAAAACAAATACTATTTCTCTGCTTCAATTATCTGAATTTGGAGACCGAATAAATCGAATCAGTTTATTCCCAAAATATTTGCTTCGTCAGGGTGCAGTCACAAGTGGTGACAATTTGATCAGAACATTCAAAAATGAAGGTTGTGCTGAAGTCAACCATAATATAGAGGCTTTTCGTTAATTTCTATTTTCACGAGAAATTTTTTACCACTGCTGAGCAAATACTTGTTTTGGTTTGGATTCCAAACTTGCAACTTCATACAACACCAGTAGATGCAGTCCCGACTCGACCGCACATTATCACTTTAACTGAATTTACTCAAAAGAAAAGTTTCAGTTGGCTCGTAAGTTCATTTCGGGAATATTCAAATATTTCAATGACATACGACAGTGGTAGTTCGACTACCAGGTTACATTTTTTCTGCCCAGGAAAACCTAATGGTGCAAAATGTTCTATGTACAGGTTACGTCAACCTATGAAGTGGTACCATGCCTTAATTTCTGGAAGTAGCTTCTTATTAGCCCAGATTGGTAAAATAATCAAGATTTATGATAGAAAATTGATATTAACAAGGTTACATATTCTTCGCTCTGTTTTCACCATTTTTCTAATTAGAAGCTTGTACTTAACTTCACGGTTTCATTAGATTTCATGCAATTTGCACCAAAATAGACTTAATCGATATGATTTCTTTGTTTTAGTTGTATATCTTATTGATCTTAAGAATTTCCCAAACGATAGAGTTCCAACTTGTCAGGGTTTTTTTCTACACTCAATACAATATTTTGTTGGTATAGGTTTTCTCTATTTTGTTTACGAATGTTATTAAAGTGACTTTGCGATTACTTGGGTTCTGAGGAATTGTACCATTGGAAATTTACCATTGACATTTGTGCTTTTGTCTGAAAGGTAAACTGACAATATTAAATGAAAGATGTATATGTTCTATTTATTAAAAATTGATATACTATGCCAAAGACTTAAATCTCCTGAAAACATTTATTAACTTTAATAGACTAAAAGTCGAAAAAACTTAACACGGAGTAGAGGTTCGATAAACTATATTTGTGAAAAATCTTCTTCTTTATGCAATATCGAAGAAAGGTTTGTGGGTACTTGGAGTTGGTACAATTAAGTGGCTTTACCACTAAAAAGTTAAGTTAACCGTACAAGTGGTGCAGTGGTTGATACTTCGGCGCTTGGACCGGGAGGTACTGGGTTCGAATCTCACAAGAGGCAGGATGTAAAGCGAATCTTCTTCATCGATTACGATCGGTGATGTTAATAAACACAACTTAGACCTTCTGTTGGAGTGCAGAATTCAGCGCCAACCCACCGTCCATGTCAGTGTGCAGGTTGACATGGAGCTTGCAACGTGCAGGTGGTATATACAGTAATGGTATGAATGGATGGTCTGTGCGTGAATGAAAAAGGGGAGTATTAATTGACCTTAAAAGGATATTAAATTCATTGGATGATTAATATTTTCTTTAAATATATATAAAAAAAAAAAAAAAAAAAAAAAAAAAAAAAAAAAAAGTAAACTGATGATTAATGTTAGTGTTGGTCTAACGAAAAAGATTTATTGAGCTATTCGTACGTAAGGATAATAATGGATTATGTTTATCGTAAGCCTTTGTACTAATAGCGAATGTATCCCCCCGATTTTAACGTACAGTCACAGATGTATTTTCAGTCTTAGCAAAAACTTTTGTCTTACCGAAGACTATAAACTTTCAGTTCTTATTCTGCACTTAGTCTTATCTGTCAGTAGTCTTAAAAAATTGTCTTCGTTAATATCAGCGAAATAGGTGGTCTTAGGAGTCATAATTTTGACATATATATGATATGATGCAAATTTGATACAATATGATGTAAATTTGGTTTGACAGCTCTACAAAAGTGTTTGGAGAGTTTATAATATATTATTTAAGACTACCTTCCGAATTTCAATGAAAACTTTAGTCTTAAAAAAAAGTCTTTACAATAAAGTTTTAGCTAAGATGGTCTTAGTAGTCTTATCGTCAGAATCGGGGAGTATGTGATGCATTATTCTTATGTGCCTCCTATGTTTTCTACTTACATGTATATCGAATGAATTTTAAAGGCATAAATATTGCAGTCCCACACATACACTTCACAACACAGTACTCATAAAGGGAAAAACATCTATTGTTCATAAATTGTTGTTTATTAAGTAAACACCTTGAGGCGTTTTAAATCCGGTTGGGAATATTATGTTGACACAAGCCAAAATCATCAAAAATTGTTACACAACAATAGCAACATTTTATACATGCTGTGTGTGTGTAAATGTTTATGTGCAGAGGGAAATACTAGTACACATATAAGAATAATGTTAAAGGGGTAAGGTGTTTCGGATATAGGTGGTGTGTTACATTCACTATACATTCTACTATCTACCGTCTATCATCAAACCATAACCATCTTGAAAAATTATTATTTTTTGTATGTTAACCATTTACTAAGTATTACATGTTTACATACATTTTATGATTTTTTTATGCTGTACTGTTAACTATACATAAAATACATATATTCGTACGTACGTAATCAACAGTATTTATCTTTCGAGATTTTCTGCACAGGATTTATGGTATAGTACATATACTCTATATATCTAGAATTCGTAGTGTGAGGATAATTTCCCAATCCTTTTGTTGATGTTTGTGTGAAAAATATATAAACTCGTCGTTAAATGTTGGGGCTTACAAGTCAAAGTCATAAATCAAGATGATTTGAGATTTTATTTAATTAAATTCGTGCGTCATCTAATGTCTTCCTGAATTTTGAACTGAATTCAATCGTCGTATTAGTTGTTGTCAACAGTAGTTAGTGGAAATTTCAGAAGCTTCATAATGTGGATGAAAATCAATTTTTCAATACCACAATCGATGTGCAAGCTACTCTTTAAGAAATGTGGATGTCGTCGATTCTTTGGAATTTCGGAAGCTTCATAATGTGAATTAAAATATTAAAAATTATTGTTGCTGTCATAAATAGTTGTTATCGTTCTATTATTTGCGTAATATGATCATACTTTAAGCATTTATTATTATTTGCACTATCACCATCAGAAATGGGCGATTACACGACATTTTCTAATTTTTACGTGATGACGTCGATAACTGGTCGACAATGTCGACTTTTTGTCGACAACGTCAAATTCTCGTAGACAACGTCGATTAGTCGTAGACAAGGTCCACTTGTAATTCACGCCAGTGAAAATATGATTTATATATTTTGAACTTCTGTGTCCAGAGATTTTAGGAACTTAACTTTAAGACTAAATCTTAATTTGATTTTTTTAAGTAAGCAGCTTTTTCATTTAGGGGTTACAAGTTTGAGAATTAGAATACAATTTTAGATAATTGTTTCTATGCCATCTATTAACAGCTGGTACAAACTAACATTAAATTAGTTTAGTCAGTAATTAATCAAAAAAATTGTATATCCAATATGAAATTTCTTGTTAAAAAAAAAATTGTAAAAAATTCGAACAATATATTTTTTACTGACATCTGTACTGACTTTTGGCCAAAACTAAAATTTAGCCATAAATATGTAGTTGACTTGAACGATAAAAATTCCGTTATTTGAAATGACAAATTAATTTTTATTTTTTCAAAATAATTCTATGGCAGTTGATATATTTTTTGCATAAATATTTTGAGCTAATTAATTGTGGACCAGGTACATCAGGGATGAGACTGAGTTAGATGATGGAAATGGAAGCATGATTAAATCTGATATAGGCGAGCTGGGAAGTATATGATTCATTTTCAACTTTGCTCAAGGCTGTGTTTGGCTTTTATTTATCGTGAAAATTATGAACATCATCAACCGTTCAGGAAGAAGATGTTGCATAATGCACTAACTATTAGGATTCGATTCACAGCGATTATTGTAGAATCCGAATGACCACTGATTTAGCGGATGCTGTTACCATTACGACCCAACTCTCGGTAATTTTTTAATGTCGTTACTATGTACTACTAAAATCGGGATTGGGATTCCTATAAGGAAGACCTGAGAAAATACAAAAAGGAGTTGAGGAGGGCACAAAGGGGGTCTTGGAGACTCTTCTGTTGTAGAATGGAGGAGGTCTCTGAGACTTCTCGCCTTAGGAAAATTCTAGCTACTAACCCAACCAGTCCTAGTTACTTAATTAGGCCGGACGGGTTATGGACAGCTTCAAGTGAGAAATCATTGGAGCTTCTCATTGAGACCCATTTTCCGGGAAGCATTGATGACTCGATGGAGCCTGGAGCTCATCTAGGAACACCTTTACTAGATGTGGATGGCATCGTGGACAGGAAACGAATCCTGTGGGCGCTGAATGGTTTTATGCCTTATAAATCGGCGGGCCCGGATCGGATTATACCAGCAGAGATCCAAAGGAACTCTGCAGTCATCCTCCTCTGGCTGGAGGTTATCTTCAGGGGATGTCTGCAATTGGTCTATATTCCCAGGAAATGGACGGAAGTCAGAGTGGTTTTTATCCCGAAATCGGGAAAAAGCTCACAGACTTATCCAAAGGACCTAAGGCCTATAACTCTATCATCCTTTCTGTTGAAAACCTTGGAAAGATTGATAGACGTACTTATTCGAACAAAAGTTGAGCCAAGGAATTGGGCAATGTCGCAGCATGCGTGCTGTAAGGGAAAGTCAGTGAACACAGCTCTGCACGATCTAGTACGCAAGATTTAGAAGTCAATTTACTCGCAAGAATATTGTATGGTAGCATTTCTCGACATTGAGGGTGCATTTAATAATGTAAAAACGGAGGCGATAATGGAAGGATTGTCATTTTTGAAGGTGGATTATCCTATAAGTAGGTTAATAAATCAGATGCTGGTAAGTAGGATTATTATCTCGGAACTGGGGGAGTCTACCATTAGAAGGCGGGTGGTTAGAAGAACGCCGCAGAGAGGAGTAATGTCCCCCTTTCTTTGGAGTGCAGTGGTGAATGGATTGCTGTTGGAACTGGAGAAAGAGGGGATGAGGGTTGTAGCGTATGCAGATGATGTAGCAATAGCTGTCTCAGGCAAATATCTGGATACGATTAGGGATGTTATGCAGAATGCACTCCTGATCGTTACGAAATGGGCCGGCAAATGCGGATTAGGGATCAACCCGTCCAAGACAGAATTGGTACTATTTACTAAGAAATATAAAATTCCGATAGTTAGCCCTCCTACTGTGAACGGCATTAGACTGGCTTTTGCTGACAGAGCGAGATTTTTGGGCATAATCTTGAACAGTAAGCTAGGCTAGAAGCCTTACATTGTAGAAAGGGTGAATAAGGCTAATGTAGACATTTACTCGTGTAGAAACGCCATAGGGAATAAATGGGGTTCGAAACCAGAGCTGGTACACTGGCTCTATAGCGCAGTGGTAAGACCTGTGCTGATGTACGGGGTGGGCGTGTGGTGGCCAGCTCTGGAAAAGGTAACCTACATAAGGATGTTGGAGAAGGTGCAAAGAACGGCCTGTTTGCTTATAAGCGGGGCGCTTAGGACAACACTTACATGCGCTTTAGAGGTTATTTTAACAATTTTCGGCTTTTTTATAGACAAATATTATTTTCTATGACATTCACAATGTTTGAGACCTTTCGGGCCACCAAAAAAAGAGGTCATTTACTTACAATATCTCTACCATAAAGTAGAAAATTCATTCCCCCCAATTTTTAACCCCAAGGGTACTTGTGTGTTCAAAGCCACACAACCCTTTACAAAAATGTGAACTTCCTTAAGTTTCCTCTTGGTAGTTTGGTTTCGTACTGATAAAAATTGGTCTACTCATCAGGTTGCAACGACCAAACTACAAAAATTTACCTCTTGCTTCACACCAATAGCATGAAACAAGAACACGTCGATTTAGCGAATTATACCACTAAATCAGAAAACTTTTGGAACTTCTCATTTTTATATGTGTGTATTAAGCCTGCACTAATATAAATTAAGAAATTTTAAATTCGTCTGTATTACTTTAACAATTTTCGGCTTTTTTATAGACAAATATTATTTTCTATGACATTCACAATGTTTGAGACCTTTCGGGCCACCAAAAAAAGAGGTCATTTACTTACATTATCTCTACCATAAAGTAGAAAATTCATTCCCCCCCCCCCCCCCCATTTTTAACACACAAGTACCCTTGGGGTTAAAAATGGGGGGGAATGAATTTTCTACTTTATGGTAGAGATATTGTAAGTAAATGACCTCTTTTTTTGGTGGCCCGAAAGGTCTCAAACATTGTGAATGTCATAGAAAATAATATTTGTCTATAAAAAAGCCGAAAATTGTTAAAGTAATACAGACGAATTTAAAATTTCTTAATTTAGAGGTTATGTTCCACCTTATTCCAATCGAATTTTTTGGTAAGCAGATGGCAGCCAATGTGGCTACAAGGCTCTCGGCTGTCTCTCAGTGGATGTGTCTTCAGGCTGGACACTCGACGATAGTTAGATCACTAAGGGAAGAACTGTTGAATCTAGATTATATTAAACCAACGTTGTGCTTCGATATAGGTTTCCAGATCATCTGTCCTTCTAGGGAATCCTGAAGGAACGGATCAATACGGGAAAACGAGGCACTGAAATTTTTCACGGACGGCTCTAAGCTAGACGGCAAAGTAGGAGCCGGAGTCTTCTGTGAAAAGCTCAATATGAATATTTCTGTTCGTCTCCCTGACTACTGCAGCGTGTACCAAGCTGAAGTGGTGGCGATAGGGGAAGTCGTGACATGGTTGAAGCATAACGTGGTATCTGTTAGGGATATCGCGATTTATGTGGACAGTCAAGCGGCACTCTGGTCACTAGAGGCGGTTTCTCTGAAGTCACGGGTTTCGCTGGATTGCCGATCATCTCTTAATGAGATGAGCGAGTATTTCAGTATCCAGATGATCTGGGTCCCTGGTCACTCGGACATAAAGGGAAACTGCAGGGCGGACGAACTAGCTAGGTACGGTACGACTCTCCAGATGCAACCGGAAAGGGCAGGTCTGGGGAGGCCTAGAGCAGCGCTCAAATTGACGCTCAGTAAAAAGGCAATCGCCTTGACAGATGAGAAGTGGACCAACACTCTCACGTGCAGGGTAGCAAAACAGGTTTGGCCAAAACTGGAACTGCGGCGCTCCAAGGCACTTATATCCCTGGGAAAACGGGATTTAGGATTGGTCGTGGGGATACTAACAGGACACTGCCTTTTTGGGGAACATGCGAGAAGGCTGGGTCTAAAGACGAATGACTTTTGTAGAAGTTGTATGAACGAAGAGGAGGAAGAGACATTAGTTCACTTCCTATGCTCTGGTCCGGCACTATCATACAAAAGACGTAAGTACTTGGGTGTGTACAACATGGACAGCCTTTCTGAACTCGCGGGCTGTGTGGTGCGAGATATTTTAGGCTACATCAGTAGCTCTGGTTGGTTTCAGCGGGAGTAAGGGGAGATTGGATCCTGTGGTATCACAATGGGCCATTATTGGCCTAAGTGTGCGATAGCAGCCACTTTAACCTAACCTAACCTACTATGTACTTTTGCGTTTAACCCCAGTCGCTTTCTTTGAAACTAGTGATGTATGCTCGATAATGCAAATGGATGTGCGTTAGTCTTGAAATTCAGATTGGCGGCGTGCTAAGATCAACAGTTTTAGCTGCTAAAGATTCAAGCTGAACCTAGAGTGGCAAAATCAATTGTTTGTGAATATTTAGAGTCAATGGTGACATACCGTTACGCCGTTGATAATTTTCCCGTTCAAGTCGTTACCACCAACTAAGATTACAGAAATATCATAATGGATGACTGGCCAAAAAATATTACAGGAATATATTTAAATCATTACAATTCAAATCAATGCTGCATTACAACCACTTAAAATTTGCTGAGCCTACATTGTTCTGTAACGGCAGGTAAACCCGAATAATGCTTTAAAGTATGCAGCACGTAAATGTGGAGTTACCTACGAACAGATTCCTCTAAAATATTTTGGAAAGTCGTTTGTGATCAGAATGTTAAATATTGTCTTGTTCAACAGGCGTTCGATAAACAGTGCATAATTTAATGATGCTGTTGGAAAAAAATAGCAACATCTAAAAATACTTTTAAAACCCCACTCCAGTTAGAAAGATTTGATGAACACTTCAAAATAATATTTAAAATGTTTACGACACTAAAATAAACCGGTGGCCTACATAGTTCAGGTTAGCATAGAAATCGGTCGATGTACCAAAAAAAAATTTAAGTGATTTAGTATCAAAATGTGAAGGTACTTAGACCAGGACTCAGTCTCAACATGCCTACCATAAAGGTTAAGTCCGTGGATACGGCGTTAAATACTATGGTTCAGGGAATTGAGAGGTCACTGGATTTTTAGGAATTCTCGTTGGTGGCGTTTCTCGATAACGAGGGCGCGTTCAATAACGAGAAGGTGGAAGCAATTATAAAAGGATTGCTGCCACTTGAGATCGAAGTCCCAGTAACCAGGCCAATTATTCATTTGCTAGGTAACAGAAGAGTCATAGTGGGGATGGGGAAAACTTCCGTCAGTAGACGGGGTGCTCGGGAGACTCCCCGAAATGGGTACAAGCAGGTATTCGATGCAAAATGCGTTATCAATAACTGCGGGGTGGGCCACCAGATGTGGATTCTGGATTAACCCATCTAAAGCAGAGCTGGTCCTTTTCACTTGGAGGTATAAAACTCCGGCAGTGGTTTAACCAAGCCTGAATGGTACTATGCTAGTCCTTACTGATAGGCGAGATTTCTAGGGCTTCTTCTGGACAGTAAGCTCAGTTAGAAACTAAACACGATAGAAAAAGTAAAAAAGGCCACTGTGGCACTCTACTCTTGTAAAATGCCATTGAAACGCTTGAAACCAAAGCTGGTGCACAGGTTTACACGGCAGTTGTAAGGCCCATATTGCTGTATGGAGTTGGTGAATGATTCCCAGCTCTGGAGAAAGTATCATATAGGAACATGATGGCGAGTATGCAGTGGGCAGCCTATTTGATTAATTGTGCGGCACTAAAAACGACCCTCCACTAGTGCTGTAAAGGTTTTGATGTACCCTTGCCCGTTGGGTATTATCGGCAAGCAAATGGTGGTTAACACGGCCGCCCGGATATCAGCGATTCGGGTTGCAAGTGCCTGCCAAAAGGCCACTCAACTATAGTTATTTCAGGACTGATGAATTTTGACTACAAAATACCTCTTATGGATTAAAATAGTGATCTCCTAATCCAGACCGGAACCGTTAATTTCTTCAACCGACAGCTAGGCTGAAGTTATTGCGATTGAACAGGTCATGAACTAGTTGAATCATAATACCATATCGTTGACTGATATCTATATCTATGTGGACAGTTGGGCAGCCATTATTTTACTGGATTCAGTTTCCCTGGCGTCAGGGTGGCGTTGCGACAAGCGTTGAATTCTCTCACATCTTTTGACGAGATGAGTGAACATTTCAATATCCAGTTAGTCTGGGTTCCAGACCATTTTGACGTCGAGCGAAATTGCAGGGCAGATGAATTAGCAAGGTACCGTAAGACTCTTCAACTGAAACCAGGAAGAGAATCTTTAGGAGGACCAATGTCTATGCTGAACGTGGCAAACCATAAGAAAGAAGTTACTTTAGCAAATGTTAAGTAGCTTGCCAGTCCAATTGGTAAGGTAGCGAAGCAAGTATGGCATATGCTGAACTTGAAGCGCTCCAAAATTCTTTTCACACTACAGAAGAGTGATTTAGGTAGATACGTAAGGGTACTTACCAGACACTGCCTTTTCGGAGATCATGCGAGAAGGCTGGGTTTGGATGCAAATGACTTTTGCAGCAACTGCATGGACGAGGAGGAGGAGACTCTTGTTAACTTCCTATGTTCATGCCCTGAGCTAGCTGGTACAAGACATGATAACTTGGGAAAATACACTATGGACGGCCTCTTTGATCTCGAAAGCTGTAATTAATGTACGAGATCTTTTACGCTATATAAATAGCAGTAAATTGGTGTAAAGGGACTTTATGATGTTGGATCCTGTGGTATCACAATGGGACATGATTGGCCTAAGTGTGCGATAGCACCCACTGGAACCTAATCCCAATTAATCTAAACCAGAACAATTAGCAGCCAGCCACAACTTTATCAGGCCGGCTAACATAAAATAAAAGAAAAATTTGATAATTTCTTACCTTGTTGAGGTTGTTAATATTATTGACTTCAGGGCGCGTATTCTTGAAATCGGTGGAAATTTCCGACTGGGTAAATCGATGCGGATTTATTACCTTAGTAGGGAAATAAATAATAGAAAACTTGCAAACAAATATGAAAAAAAAATGATTAAAGTAGTCGACGATAAATTCGTGTGGGTAACTGCAGCAGGGAAACTTTCGAATTTCAAAATGAAACTTGGCATACCGATTAAGCCCAATTTGTGCTAATTAGTGCTCACGGGAAAAAATTATTGCTAGTCCAGGAGCCGAAAAAACGGGAAAAGAAAATTTAAATTTCGCCTGAAAGACGAAAAAAATAAAACCCAATTTCTAGAAAAAACCAGAAATAATTTAAGCCTAATTTTAAAACTTCACAAAAGCGGCTCCACCGACGAAATTTGTGCTTATCATAGAAATATGATTTTTATAAATTTTCATTAATCAATTGAGGAAAAACAAATTAGCCCCTAAAAGATACTATATTGAACATACAAAATACAGATGTAAACCGGTCAATAATATTTTTGTTGCACAACAAATTAAAAAACAAAATAACTTATTATAAAATCAAAGAATAAGCATTTCAGATAGCATATTCGTGTCACGCATGTTCATTGCCATCTGAAAAATATAGTGGCCGAATTTGTGCTAATCCAGAATTGGTCCAATTCCGTTGAACAACAAAGACCGTTGAATGAACAATTTTCTGACAAAAAATGTTCTACAAACCAATGAAGTTGGCACTTCTGATTGCATATTCCTATCAGGTATGTTCATAAGCCATACGAAAAATATAGTGGCCGAATTTGTGCTAATCCAGAATTTGCCCGATTCCGTTGAACAACAAAGACCGTTGAATGAACAATTTTCTGGTCTATCATTTTCTGGCTGAATTTGTGCTAATCCAGAATTGGCCCAATTCCATTGAACAACAAAGACCGTTGAATGAACTATTTTCTGTGACAAACAATGTCAACATAACTGATAGGAATATGCAATCAGAAGTGCCAACTTCATTGGTTTGTAGAACATTTTTTGTCAGAAAATTGTTCATTCAACGGTCTTTGTTGTTCCAACGGAATTGGACCAATTCTGGATTAGCACAAATTCGGCCACTATATTTTTCAGATGGCAATGAACATGCGTGACACGAATATGCTATCTGAAATGCTTATTCTTTGATTTTATAATAAGTTATTTTGTTTTTTAATTTGTTGTGCAACAAAAATATTATTGACCGGTTTACATCTGTATTTTGTATGTTCAATATAGTATCTTTTAGGGGCTAATTTGTTTTTCCTCAATTGATTAATGAAAATTTATAAAAATCATATTTCTATGATAAGCACAAATTTCGTCGGTGGAGCCGCTTTTGTCAAGTTTTAAAATTAGGCTTAAATTATTTCTGGTTTTTTCTAGAAATTGGGTTTTATTTTTTTCGTCTTTCAGGCGAAATTTAAATTTTCTTTTCCCGTTTTTTCGGCTCCTGGACTAGCACTAATTTTTTCCCGTGAGCACTAATTAGCACAAATTGGGCTTAATCGGTATGCCAAGTTTCATTTTGAAATTCGAAAGTTTTCCTGCTGCAGTTACCCATACGATAAATTCGAATAATATAAAGAAGTTTAAAGCAAACTTAATTCCGTTTGCGGATATTTCCACCGATTACAAGAATACGCACCTAGGGACTCAAGAAAATTGCTAAGTAATCTAAGAAGTAAACGCGGTGGTCACATTGATCACAATGGAGGTAACCGTAACAGGATATTAGACCTCCTCATTTGGATGTTACACCCTCAGACAGTACCCCATTGATGTCATTATCCCCGAGGATTACCCCTCCCCCATAATGAATAAATAGGATGAATTGCATCGGCAAAATCTGGAACTCCATCATGATTCAATTTTGTATGTGAAACTTAGTGATTTATTGGCAAACATCAGAAGGCAAGAAGGAAACATCGAACGAATGACAGCGAAACTCAAACTGTTAACTTTAACTATGCTGTTTTTGAATGTTTTGAACAGTCCAAGCTGTATACTAGCAAAAACAGGTATCGCCATCACATCTATGGTGACGAAATCATCATAAACGATTTCTTGACTGGAGATCGACTATAAACCCGTGGTATTAAATATTTCCAAACTTTAAGACTATCTTCTTAAAAAACTGCTGTAAAATTCTTATCCATACGCTGATGGGGCTTTTTAAAATGTCACTTTCGAGTGTAATTTTTCCATCCATTTGAAAACGTTTCTTTATATTTTCGATCCATAATGACAGTAGCAAATCGGAGGTTTATAATTACTACACTTATACTTCCCAAATTGTTTGAAAGTATATCGTGTATGATTCACTGTGATTTATTGTGAACCGTTTTTTTCTGTGCCGAGGACCATGTCATCTGCATACATTACCAGTTCGGATTGTAAGTCCAAATGAAAAACATCACAAAACAAACTGCAATAGCTCCAACAAAGAACCTTGTGGTACCCCATAATTTACACAAACATTCGTACTATCACCTTCTGAGATATTTCCGTATTATTCACGTTGTGATAAATAAGAAATCAATAAATTTAAATCTGCTTTATTAATACCAATAAGTTTCAATTTATCGACTAACCTAAAATGCGCAACACTATCAAACGCTTTTGTAATATCTATGGAAGTAGCCGCAACAAACAATTTTTTGTCTAAAGATTCATAAATATAATACAGTACATATGACGTAGCTGACAAAGTTCCAGAATTTTTGCGAAACCAGAATTGATTAGAGTGGATTTTTTTTTAAAAAAGACTGCAATCTCTTGTAAACGACATTTTCAAATGTCTTACAAAATGTCGAGGGAATAGAAATAGGTCGAAAGTTCTCAACACAAAATCTGATTTAGTGATTTGTTTATTAAATATTATCGAAACTAACAGCTGGTGTGTTGTGTAGGTTTTCGATGATTTCTAAGATTTCTCTTTTTTGAACATTGTGAAAAATTGTCTGTATATTGGGATCATGGATATCATCACTGCGCACTAAAGGTTGAACTTCAATCAAAACCTCAACACAAGTAGTGAAATACTCATTAAATAAATTGCAGATTTCTGAGGTTCTAGTAACAATTCGATCCGATATTTTCAGATTTATATTTCCACGTTTTTTTTTCTTTGTTTAATATAAATTTATAAATATATAAATTCGACCATAATTTGCGATCATCATTATTATTTAACAAGTTAGTGAAATAATGGGTCATTGACTTCGATAGACATTTATTAACTTTTTCTTTTAATTCTTTAAATCGAATGGATTCTTTTGGTTTATTAGCCCTACCTATATTGAGCAATAATAAAAAACGGTGATCGCTTATTATTTTCATCGAAATATGAGAGTCTCGTTGGACTACATAGATTATTAGTCAATAAATGGTCTATAGACGTTTTAATCGTATTAGAAATCCTAGTTGCATGATCTAATCATAAAGAATTCATGACAATTACACCAATGACAAACAAATTACAGTAATTCTTAAATATATAAACTTAAATAATTAATAAGAGATCCAATGAAGTACATTATTCCAATTTTGCACGAGTCCACTTTATATTTTTTTGTTATTGTTCTAGTACTTCGTCCACAATCCTTTGTTCTCAATGACACTTGTTACCTTTTCTAGCGTGCTTTCTACCACCATAGCTCACTGACTGTTTTTCTAGGTTGATCATAATCTCGCAATTGGCATTTGAGAATTGCCCATTAATTTTCTCTGGCTGAAATAGATTAATTTTGGTTTCGTCTGACGATATAACTCTTTTCCAATCTTCAATGGGCCATGATCTATGATCTTTTGCAAACAGTAGACAGGTTTTTATATTTTTATCCGACAAAGCGGGTTTCTTTTGCTTAACACTGCTCAGAAACTTAATTCTTTTCAGCGCCCTTCGAGCTATCCATTAACGATCAGATTTATTTATCACTTCAGCGGCCTCTAAAGGTGTTTTAACCCTTTTTTGACGTTTTCTCGTTCAAATGACGCTCCATTAGGCGAGCATCTCGGTCGGTCAGTAATCTGCGCTTCCCTTTGGCGCCTTTTGTATGCCTAAAATTGCTTCGTTGACCAACTTATTGCATAGTTGAATGCGAAACTTTACATAGGCTTGCTATTTTTCGAGAAGAATATCTGTTTTCTATTAATACTTTAATAGAATTTTCTAATTCTGAAAATATTTTCTTCATACTTAAAATTTATAATAAACAAATGAATGCACTGCACTACACACTGGACAACTTCAATCGATGAATTCACTATAGGTTTATCTGAAGCTGAAATTATTATAAAACAGGACTTATTAATGAACATCATTTCCGGCAAATCATATTTCTTGGAGAATGGCTTGATTTTCTGTTACGGCTGGCATTGCCCTCTTATTCATTGTAATTGTAACCCCTTACTATAACTTACTTGAAACATCATATTAACTGATATTGTTTTCATCTTTAATCGAAACAAACAATTATGTATTATCATTTCACTTCGATAAATTATTTTTAATCATTTTTTCATACGCAATGTACAAAAACAACAAATAAATGTAAAAATCTGGGATGGATATTTCGTTGTTGAGAAAAAAAAATTTAAAACAAAATTTCCGTCTTATACAAGTTAAAATAGAAAAGACTGGGATGAGATGAAATAGTATTATTTGAGGAAATAGTTTTTTTCTGGGATGAAAAACTGGCCTAACTTCACATGCTTAGTATTTTATCTAACAGTTTATTAATTAGAAAAAATTTTTTTAATATTTTTATAATACATAATATTTTCATCAAGAATTTTAATAAAATTTACGTACAATAAATTTTTTCGACTTCACAACTCAGCCATTTTATTTAATTTATATATCAAAAAGTAATTAATATTTTATTGCGTTAAAAAATATTTCGAATATGTGCCGCTATGAGTTAATTTGACAGTACCAGACACTCAGCATTAAGATCGAATTTCAAACGTAGTCGCTGGGAAAACAAATTTTACGCCTGAGGTGAAAGCAAAATGGCTGATATTTAAAAAAAATTTGAAATTGGTGTAATATTCTCCACAAAAATAACGAAAAAGGGATTAAAATATGGATGTCGCTTCGGATCCTGATGATATGGCCAACGAAGAAAATTAGAACCAAAAAACGTTGTAAAACCGCATAGAAATACTAAAAGTTTGACCAAATTAGATAACAATTTGGAAAACCAACGTTGCCTTAAAGAATCATCTAAGAAGCAACACACAATTGATTCGGTCTAGTTTACTTATGCCCAGGTGCACATAGTATGACTGATAGCTGGCTAAAAACTCTCCCAGAAAAAAACTCATTGCAAACTTGATTAAATATATTTTATTCCATGGAAATATTTAACGATTATTCAAAAAAATATTCAATCAAAATTGGCTATTTAAATATTTATAGGCAAGCTAAATATTTCCACGAAATAAAATATATTTAATAAAGTTTGTGTTGAGTTTTTTCTGCAGGGGCAGCATGTTGAACCATCACTATTTTCGACTTTCGACTTAGTTTACTGTTTTATATCGCAATTTCAACCTCTTGATATAATTGTGAGCTTTCTCTCTTTTCTATATATCGATAAATGTATCACGAAAAAATGTTTTGATGATAAATAGAGTCGATTAATCTGGTAGTCTTAGATATCGTAGAAAAGAAGTAGAGTGACGTTTTAATCAAGCAAGCTGAGAACACATTAGAAAATGCGTGATTTTCAAAATGAAATAGGCTGCCATTTTATTCAAAAAAAATGAGACATAAAATAAGTCGAAAATAGTGATGGTACAACATGCCGTCCCTGATTGGTAAAACCGATTTCATAAAACATTTACTTGGCGTACAACTAACCGGCCGTTAGTCATTTCTCTGTGCAACCGTACATAAATGTGTTCAATACATTCAAGCAAAGTGAATTCTTGTACCCTCAATTCAAATTTGTATAAATTTCGAAATTTAATTTTATTAAAATACTAGCTGAGTAACCCGGCGTTGCACGGGAGGTATATAAGCATGAATTGTATTTTCGAGTATTTTGTAGAAAATGTCTGGATAACTCAGTAGTTCTGGAGACGTAAGCTAGAAGAGGTTCAGGTGGATCATCCAGAGAAGGCAAATTCACTTTTCCATATTTTTTTCCCACACATTCCAGGCGATTCATTGTGAAACTTTAAAGCATGACAATACAAACAAATGTTTTCCATTTGCTCAATTGAAACATTGTAATCATAGTCTTGAAGAAAACATCCTGCTTCGAACGTTTGCAAGCCGTGTTTCATACTGTTCGCTAGATTCAGCCACCCTTGCGGCTCTAATCGTCTTCGACCTTGCAGTTACCTGCCCAATTGATTTTTTTTTTCGGTGGCATTTTTAAGCAAAAATGAAACGTGTAGCTAATTTATCAGAAATGACGAGAATTCAAAACAGAAATTAGTATTAATTTATCAAAGCGATTTTAATGTTCCCTTCGATACGTTTCACCGCGAACTGTATTTGAAAATGTTTTTATGGAATTTTTTAAGCAAAATCAAATGTTATCTACAATCAAAAATTAATCATAGATTAACACGTTTATAAACTGAAAACTTAAATCTAATAAGAATGTATATTCACTTGAAATAATATTGAATACCTGGAAAATAATCACCAACAATTATTTTATTGCAATATTGCTAACTACTCGAGAACAACGGCATCCGAAACACAAATTAATATTAATTTATTCAAAACGATTAAAACTATTAACTAAACAATTAACTAAACTTCGATACGTTTTACCGCGAACTGTGGTTGAAAATGACATTTCGAAAAACAAAAGAAGTTTTTTCAAACTAAGGCAATTTTACACGTACCATGATTTGAATCCAAGGATGTTTCTTGTAGAAGATGCTATTTTAAAATATAAAACGCTAGTACTTTTCAAATATTTTTTAGTACCTTTCCTAAAATTGATTTTATGAAACAATCATTGATTATTTAAGTAATGAACGGCGGCTTTATGCCGGTTGCAATAGTGGATTAAAATATAATGTTAATTATTTCTGAAGTTATGTGATAATTAGAACTTGCTGACTATGGTACATTTCAAAACAGGATATGATAAATAGGATATCACTAAACAGTACATGTCAAACCAGTAAAAATAGATTATTAGTATGGATAATATAAGTGTTCAGAGATTTGTCTTCAGTTAAAGTGATGAAAGATTGTCTTAAATTTAAATTAATAAAATTAATTTGAATAATTAAATCAATTATAGTAGAGGTATGATTTGTGTATAACAATTGCACGTTAGATATCCTTTTTGGTGTCTAAATTTGTGGCTAAGGCGCTATTTCGGAACATTTAAATAATTGTATCTATAAATGTAAAAATGAATTCTTGATTCAGGGCAGACTTCCGGATTGGAGCATGTCACTGATTTCATATAATCCGTTTCCTTAGTCATTCCCGTCAAAAAATGTTAAAAAAATTGAAATTTGAGAAAAAATTTGTACCACAGGCCCTAGACCCCGGGGTCCAGCCCCTTCAAAAGTATAGTGGGCTTGGTCGTGAACATGCAACATATACATGGTAAAAATTTCATGGCTATCGGTAAAGCGGCTAAGGCGTTATTTCAGAACAATCAAATAATTGTATCTTTACATGTAAAAATGAATTTTTGATCCAGAGGTGGACCCCCCGAATTCGAACAAGTTTCTTATTTCATATAACCCCTTTCTTAAACTTATTATCGTAAAAAAATTTAGATTTTTGAAAAAAAATCGTACCATTTAAATAATTTTCTACGTTAAATTTTCGTTCAAAATTTAAGTTGCCCAACGTGCAATTAAAAAACTTGCAAAACACGAATAGTTGCAAAATTTGGAATTGTAGTCATTGATATGATGATGATGATGTCATATCAGTCAGGTATATAAAATTGAATTGAAATCAATACAAAACGAGTTACTACTACCCGATCACAATTACAAGCTTGACAAAATAATTCACTATGAATTGGCCTTAAAGCACTACAACTGTGGCAATTAATAGTTGTTATTCATATCACAGAACCCAGATACCGATCATTTTGTATTTTTGTATTAGAGTACATACCGACACGATCACAAAAAACCATGTATGGGGACTTTTTACTGCTGAATACAACAAGATTTTTCATTGAAGTTCGTGCAACAACTGTTGTAGCTATTCGCTTGACCGAACTCACTGAGTAACCATTTGGCGTTTTCATATTAAAGTACATGTCAAGACCATCATAAAAACCATTTCTTTATATGGGAAGCTTAACTTCTCAGTGCAAAATTTTCCATTTCAGATTTTAAATTTCGGCAAAGCCTCAGGCTTGCTGGAAGGTGCATACTGCTGCTGAATGAAGCAGACTGGCATGACGGGGACTTTACAATTAATTTATTACAGTAACTCTCTGTGCTAAGCGATCTTCAGCAATGTTCCAAATTTATCAAAACCAAGGACAAAACCAATTAAAACCCCATTTAAAGATCCCAATTTAAAGAAAATGTTTATATCCTTTTATACCGAAAGTATACCTAAAAGAGCAACGAACAAAAAGTGGATTTTAAACCTAAAAAGTATTTTCCTTCTTTTGGAATATCAAAAATCATGTGCATGCTCTTTTTGTGCAAAGTATCACAACGAAAGACATTTTTTTATGTTTATTCCTAATGATAATAATAACGATAAAAGAAAATTGAAAGGGAAGTTCCGTCTTTTTTTTTATAACAAAACAGCAACAACAACTAAATCACAACGGATGTTGAATGATAAATTATAAATGAAGTCAATTATTTGAATACGAGATGATTTTTTATTTCCAGTTTTTTTTTTTTTGATTCATCTCATCCTTAATTTATTTGCTTAAGATTTTTTTTTTATTATTTTGCTTTCCTTTTTTAATGTATAACATTATGGATAGATTATTTGTTGAGGGTATCGACGAGCGTATTTTTTTTTTGTGTACCGCGTTTTGGCCCCGACACAACATGACAATGTGAATCTGCGATAAAAATTATACAATTTATATTCAAAGCGAAGAAAAAAATGTTTATTCTTAAGATGAAATTGACATTTTCCTTGTTTGTCACTTTATCAGGAAATTTATAAATTATATTTTGTATTATATTTTTTTATTTTATTTTTGGTAGGTGGTGTGGTACGGGTGCATGACGTTAATGTTTTTGTAGCCACTTGATATATTATTTAAAAAAAAAATTATAGTAACGAAATGAATGAAAAATTGAATGATGACGAGGTGATTAGTTGAATGATTGTGTTCGAGGGTATAAACGAAATTTGATTCTGTTCGAAGTTGTATTTATGGTTGGATTTTTGTGTAGATATGGTAATAGTATGAAATTCCTTCTATGTGGCATGCAAAACCTTAGCATTACCAGCCTAGATTCCACAGAATGTGTTTTAAAATTATTCAAAATTTCCAGAATTAAACTAAAACGGGAACCATTCGTATCATCCAGAAGTCACATCAACTGACTCTGAACAGTATTTTCACTGATTGATTGATTGGACTGTAGAACCAAGTGCTAGCCAAGAGTCCCGGATAACGCCGGGCCTATTCCTACAGCCTGTTTACATATAACAATAGGAAAGATAGGAAAGGATTTTTTTTTTTTTTTTTTTTTGGACGGAACTATCCGGTTGCAGACACCTAGCGATCGTATTGCACAACACAATTCTAATCTACTTCTAATCTACTAGGAAGGATAAAGGTTTAATAGTTTAATGGATAACGATGGTATTGCTTTGATCTTCAACAATTGCCTCACTAAATCAGCAACTTGAGAAAAAATTATATTATTTCTCGTGCATCTGGAAATTTCCTGTAATATAATTCTACATTAATACTTTTCAGCTATCTAAACAAAATTGATTAATTAGATCAGTCCGGTTCCAAATACCTGGGTAAAGCCAATAGTTAATAACATAATGAAAACACAATTCTAATCTACACAACCAGCAATTAATATTTTAGAGAAATATTACTTCATAACATCTAAAGATTTCTGAAATTAATTCTTAATTAATCTACCCTACCAGTTTCCTAAATAATATAAATATTTATTAATTTAATCCTCTACAACTCCACAACTTACAATAAAATTTCCTGAAATCATAGTTATTTGAATTATATTAATAATAAATTGAATTATATTAACAATTAATATTAAATTATTAATAATTTCTCTAAAACGTCCATATGCAATTGCCATCTTTTCTGCCATCTACCGGAATTCATGTAACTAAAATAACAAATGTCCACCAATTGATGGCACTTTTTTAGTTATAATCCTTTAACGTTGAAAACACCAACTATTTTATTACTCATATTTTGAATTTATTACTCATCCTAATTACCCTTAAAATAGCAAGCCAAGCTTAATAGTGAATTATTATTTGCACGTAATAGTACAAAATTCAAAATCTTAAAAGATTAAACAGAATAACAAAATATCATATAGATATTCATCAAGAGTTATAATTTATAACATCACAACACTGTAAGTAAGATAAAAATTAATTTACATTTAGTGTTCATCTACTCAGTATATTTCATTTGTTACTTGTTTGATAGTATGTACTTAATGCTATGGAAGTTTACAAGATTCCATGAGATAGCAATTGCCTTTTAAGCGCTATTCTTCATCAGCTACAAATGAAAGAACCCCAGGAACCATCCTGTAGTGTTAATCAACTACGGACTACCATAACTGAGTACCTCAGGAATAATCTTAACGACTATATTCGAACATTGCTAGATTCATGCCGATCTATATATTCACCTGATCTTAAAATGTCAGAGAATGATTTGATAACAAAATATTTGACCAATTTACAACAAGATGGTTTCTGGGGTGGTGCTGAATGTTTATCAGTAATCTCCAAACTAAAAACCATAAAAATTAATGTTCATTATCTTAATTCTCCACACCAAGTCAAATTTATTCCTGAAACTCCAGGATACAGATTTGAAATTAATTTATTATACACCGGAAATCATTATGACAGTTTAATTCCTCAATCTAATTCATCTTCACTACAGTCGTCAGCTTCACAACTTTCACATCATCCCAGTAATACTCATAATACAGAACGAATCATTCATGCCGCTGAAAATAATCCTTATATTCTTGTTGATATAACACAACCTAGCCCCTCACCAATACCCAATATATCTAGTTTTGTTTGTTTTGGTACCTGGAATGTTCTCGGAATTAATTATACGCAAAAGCGCGATAAAATTGACTCTATTTTATATAAAAATGAAATCGATATTTGTAGCATTCAAGTGATTAATATGGGTTCAGGTACATGTTCCTCAGAAAATTATATATGGTATTTATCTAACATTACTCATTCTCAACGACGCGGTGTAGGAATATTAGTTAGAAAAAATATCCTTTTTTCGTGGTAAACATATTAAGTATTGGGTCAATAATTACGCTACTACGAGATTTACCCAATTTAAGAGAAATTCTATTTATCTCTACCTATGTTCCACCTCAAACCTCACAATGCAATCGTCAACGATCGCCCAAAATATTTTCAACATTATCTTCAATAATTGACAGATGTCCAAAATCACGGGACTTAGTTGTGTTAGGTGATTTTAATGCCCACCTTGGAGCCAATGATTGTTGGAATCCTGCTAACATTGGCACCAATTTATACCACAAAAAATCCAATGAAAATAGTACTTCATTAGGTCTCCTTGCCAGTTCAGCCGATTTTTTTATAAAGAACACTAAAGGAAGACACAAGCCCATTTACACCTAGACAGATGGACATAGTCGATCACAAGTTGATCATATTTTAACGCGACGAAAACCACATTTACTATTTATAAATTCTACTGGGTAGACAAATTCTATCCTGAATTAAATGACAATTGTCTTGTGTGGATAAGCTGCACCCCACGTAGAAAGGTCGCTTCATTACCAATTAGTAAACAACAGCACATTCCAACAGCCACAGGAACCACAGCATTCTACAATTATAGGACTATAAACCTACAACATATGAGAGTTCTATTAAAGAACATGGAACCAATAATCAATGGAATACAATAATTGACAGCATTAAGATAATTGCCCAAAAAGTTTTATGTACCAAAACTCCTTTAACACCTAAGCGTCATAAAGCACTTGCTGCTTTTCAAAGCGCAAGGCATTATAAAAACCGTCACCCTCGCGACTCAAATGCTCAGAGATCTTTTAAGACCGCCAGGCAATCTTTAACACGAGCCTATAATGAACATCGATCACTTGAATGCCAAGAATTTTTCAAAAACCTAACCAATTACAAACCAACCGAACGAATTCATAAAACTTACCAATATTTTAAACATCATAAGAGACCGAATAATACAACTATAGGAACCTACATTCCAATATCTTCATGGCTTTGTGAGTTAAAGAAATTCGAAGGAATCTGGCCCCCTTTAATCGACGAACATGATTACTGTCCATTAGGACCTCCACCCAGCAAAGACGACATAAGAACTATAATCAAGTTTATACGGACAGGAACAGCACCAGGAAAGGATGGGATTCCGATTGAATTCTTTAAACATGCACTCGACAAAGTATACCATGGTATACATTCAGTAATTGAAAACGTTTGGATAAATAATGATCCTCCTTCTGAGTGGCTTGAAACCATAAAAGTTCCATTCCAAAGGTAAAAAAACCAGCAAACATTAACCAGTATCGAAGGATTACTTTATGTAATGTAGGTTACAAAATATATTCAAAACTACTTCTCAACCGGTTATATGAACATTTAAATTTACCATCATCATATCAAGCAGCTTTCCTAGCTAATCGATCTACAGAAGACCATATGTTTACAATAAGGCGCGTTCTTGACGAAGAGTGGCGTGCAGGTAATCTGATTTACGTGTTATCAATTGATTTATTGAAGGCCGTTGATACTGTAGATCTAACCGTGGTTTCCGAATGTTTACAGCAATATGTACCACACTATTTGGTCAATCGTATCATTAAAGCCTGTTTTTGGGAACGTACCTCAATTAAATGGTACAATATTTGTACTGTGACAAATAAGAAAAATAAAGGGGTTAAACAAGGTTGTCCTATTTCACCCCGTATTTTCAACTTGATTTTAAATGAAGTTTTGGTTACCGTATCAGATCTATATCCTATACTAAGATTGGAACAGCGAGATAACTTACAATTACCTCTTATTCTTACTTATCCTTATTACTCGGGACATCACCACAATTCAACCCATTCTTGAAGAATTAATTAACTTACTAAGTGTAGTTGGCTTAGAGATAAATCCGATTAAGTGCACTACACTCATCCGAGATCCCAATTCCAGCTTTGATCCTCCTCCTAATCATATTTTAGCTGGAATAAACTTCACCCGTGTTGATATAATGCGTTATTTAGGTACATATTTGAGCTCAAATTTAGATCGACCACACACTATTCGAACTCGTTGTCACCAAGCATTGGGAATCACAAAACAAATGCAAACATTTATAAAAAAGAATAAAGTTCCATTTAGTACAGCAATAAGGATGTATAATACTGTAATATTTCCTATAATAACCTGTGGACTAAAAACAGCAACACTCACATTTGCTAATCGTCGTCGTTTAAGAAAATATGAGTTCTACATTTTGAAAAAAATAACTGAGTTTAGTGTCAATAAACCCACAGCTTGTAAAGTTAAAGTTATATTAAGCGGCAAAACTATAACCAACAAAATCAAGACACAACGAATAAATTATTGGGAACATATCCATCGAAGGGGTCCCACTCATATTTTAAAAGCTGCAATGGCCTATAATGCAGGTCCAAAATAAATAGGACGGCCATGTTATACATGGAATGAATCACTTCAACAAGATTTAATTTTTTATGACAAATCTCCTACCGAATGGGAAGTTCTTTTACCGAATCGTACTGAACTGCGAAAAACTGATAATGAAATATACTCAAATGACGAGTCTGATTCTAGTGAAATACTTGACGAAGACGATCCAGAAGTAAATATCCAGTTATAATTAGATCCACCCTAATCAATCATGTTTCTTCTATAAATTTAAATTGAGGGTTAGGCCTAATATATTTGGGGAAACCTCTAAAATAAAAACGCATTGAAGTCTACCTCTTGGGTAATGGTGAAAACGGCTTAAATTCTATACCCCCGAATATATTGAAAATAATTTCGTAAACTCATGCATGCTTACACAAATATATACACCTGTCCTCTCATACATATTATCAGACTTCACAAAGCAACTTAAAGTAAAAATAATTTAGAACTAAGCAACACACACCGCTACATGAAATGGTTTCAATACCAACCACAATTAATAATACTATGAAGCACACTTTATATAATATTCATCACAATAAGAATCCAACCAAAAAAATCAATCCAACCAATAAATATACGATTAAACTATTTACACACACCAATCAACATCCACGAGACGAAGGTCATTTCAACCATAAACATTTATACGAAAATGAAATTTATAAAATAAAATTTAATAAAATTAAAATGAAAAAATACAACCTGATTTCCATGGATTACTGAACTATGTCATCTCTCTTTTTAATTGTCCTTCCTTGGTCATATAGGTTATAGTTGGAAATGCACATTAATAATCCAACTTCTCAATAAATCACTATTTAATTTTATTTTATGAAGAAACCACTCCACTCCTCTACTCACATACACAAACTATATTCTATAAAATTATTACATTAATCCTGAACAGTATTTTCACTGATTGTTAACAAAATTAAAACAAAACTGGCACTCATGGTCTTCATATTTAATGCAATTAGAACAGTTTATTGTTGTTCATGGTGTCAAATAAACACATGACTTTTCACAAGGTGTTAAAAGCCACTTAAAGGATCATTACATTAAGAACATAAATCTACTGCCAGTTTTTATTGATGAGTACATGATGGTGCATGTTGGATATATACGACTTGTGGTTATCAAAATTAAATGTTCTAAAATATATTTTCTGGGTGATAAAAATCAAATACTATATATTGACAGATTACATCATGTCAATATGAAATTTTCCGATGCAAGTGCTTTCGTAACAAAGACTGAAAACTTGAATGTAACGTATAGATGCCCAGCTGATGTTACTTCTGTTCTCAAAGAATACTACCCTAACATCACTAGTATGAACACAGTGGAAACTTCGGCCGAATTTATAAACCTGCGCCCAACGTTATCATCATAACCTGTGTTAGAGAACGCTTTCTAGCTAACTTTTACCATAGCTGATAAACAATTAATCTCTCAGCTTAAGATACCAGAAACCAGTAAAGCCTTGACGATCCACGAAGCACAATGTTTAACCTCACCTAATGTAATATGTATAAGAACCAATTCTCAACCTCTTGAGCTGTTCGATATTATACCGCATGCCTTAGTTGCAATCTCTAGACACACACAATCATTTAAATAGTTTCCACCGGTGGCTAATGATAGACTACACTCTCTTTTAATGAAAACTCGAACTTATACTATTACTGAAAAGGTAAATCAACCCATAGAGTCCAAGAAAACATTGGTATATGAGATTTGTGCAATTTACTATCAAAACGTTGGCATCAAAAGCATCTAAATGCTACAACTTCGTTTTAAAATCAAACTACCTTATTAATGTAATTTGTGAAACTTCATTAAAACCCGGCATAAGGAGCAGCGAATTTTTTGGCCATGATTACGTTGTTTATAGATGCGATCGGTCTCCTGAAACTAATTTATAGAAATCGGGTGGTGGCGTACTGATAGCAGTACATTCTAAACTCTGGAATGCTCCAGTAACTTTAGCCACATCGAGAGTCGAGCAGCTCGGTGTAAAAATCAAAATCAACCAAACCTCTAAACCAATCTAATCATCTACGCAGCATATATACTACCTCAATCAAATAGTGACCATTATGCAACTTGCATTGATGCGATTGATGAAGTTATTAATACAACAAACTCGTCAAATTTATTTCTTGTGCTTGGTGATTTTAATCTTCCAATTATAACTTGGAATTTGGACCCAGAACTAAACTGTATTTTACCTTGCAATTTAACAACAAATGCGGAATCTTTGTTTGTGGATGCCATGCTTGGTTATAATTTGAACCAAATAAACACAATTGCTAATAATCGTGATAGATTATTGGATCTTGTCTTCAGCAACGACATTGACACCTTTAACATTTCTGAATCCCTATTACCTTTTGTCATAAATGATGTCAATCAAAAATCTTTGGATATTGTATTTGACTTAACTAAAATGGCGAGATCAGAACACCTACAACCAATGAAATACAACTTTAAAAAAACTAAACATGTGGTGCTACAAAGTTACCTAGAATCCATCAACTGGCAAATAACTCTTAATTCCAATGATATAAACAAAAATGTGGACAAATTTAATGACATCATGCTTCAAGGCTTCGAACTGTATGTACCTATGTGCTGTAAACCACAAAATGCTCACCCTCATTGGTTTGATGATAGTCTAGTTAACTTAAAAAATCGGAAGTCGAAAGCATATGCCAAAATGTTGAAAAGCGGCTTAGAAGAAGACAAAACTACGTTTCTACAACATAGTAATGAATTTGAAATTTATTTCAAATCAAAATACAGGACGTATCTTGATCAAATTCAAGACAAAATCAAAGTAAATCGAAAACAATTTTGGAAATACTTTAGGAATAAACGCGAAATTGAAGGATACCCTGCTAATATGACGTACAACAATACCTGCTCTTCAAACGCCAAAGATATAGCTAACATGTTCGCGTCATTTTTTCAATCAGTCTATAGACCAAGCGTTATATAGTGGATTGTACGAACAACCCAGCAACAACAACACATCAATAACTCCTCTTATTATTTTTTAGGACCACATTTTATCGGCTTTAAGGGGGTTTGGAAATGGTTGCGGTCTTGACGATATACTCTCTTCTATTCTGAAGGAGTACGCTGAAATTTTAACAATTCCATTACGTTATCTATTAAATCATTCCTTAAGCACCGGCGTGTTTCCCAAAAAATGGAAAACTTCAAAAAATACGCCAGATTTTAAATCGGGTAAACGTGATGATATCTCATGCTACAGAGGAATATCAGCTAGATCATCAATTCCAAAACTATTTGAGTTAGTATTATGCAACAGTTTTAAATCCACAATTGCACGTCATATATCAATAAACAAGCATGGGTTTGCCTGGCCGATCCACATCGACTAATCTAGTTGAATTTGCCAGTAAACTAAATAACGAGATAGAACAACACCGTCAAGTTGATGTAGCGTACACGGATTTTAGTAAAGCATTTGATTCTATCTGTCATCATAAAGCACTCCAGAGTTTATTCAATTTTGGGTTCTCTCTCGATTACATAAATTGGTTTAAGTCATATCTATCAAACCGGTGATAATTTGTAATAAGGGGAAATGAGAAATCAAACGTTATTAAAGTTACATCTGGTGTTCCCCAAGTATCACACCTCGGGCATTGGATTTTTATTGTTTTCATAGACCGAATAACCGAGATAATCAAAAACTCAGACGTGCTCATATTTGCAGATGATGTGAAAATTTTTCGTACTATTAATGGATGGTTAGATACGGAGAAACTTCAAGAAGACTTAAATAGATTAAGTAAGTGGTGTGATCGGAACTCACTATACTTAAATATTAAGAATCGCAAAATCATGTCCTTCCATCGTAAAAGAAATCTAGTAATTACTTCATACAAAGTCAACAACGAAGTACTGCAAAGAGTCAATGAGATTATAGACTTAGGTGTTACATTTGTCGCAAACGCCAGTTTCAATAGGCATAATGAAAATTGTATTGCGAAAGCGAATGCCATGTTCGGATTTGTTAAAAGATGGACAAGTGAATTTAAGGATATTCAAACCTTATGTTCACTCTATTTCGCTTATGTTCGATCTCAACTGGAACACGCTTTGGAATACGCTGTGTCTGGAATCCATACTATGATGTGCACATAAAAAGAATTGAAAGCATTCAAAAGAAGTTCCTGATTTTTTTGTTAAAGAAAAGTGACTGGGATTACGACACAACTTACCAATCCATGAAAATGTGTCTCGCTTTCCCCTATACTCAAAAATATGCACGGATTACAAATTAAGCAAGCTTGAAAATAGATGACTTATCTTGGGCGCGGCTTTTAATGGTAACGTTTTGTAAATTGTTCAATTTTTAGCACTTGAACACCATTCTACTAACTATGGAGAAAACAGCCCCATTAATAGAATGTCTAAATTTTTTATCATAATCGACGACCTATTTGACTTCAATTTATCAAAGAACAGCTTCAAAAATATCCTGAAGGACTATTTTTTAAAATAAATAAAATAAATAAAATAAATAAAATAAATAAAATAAATAAAATAAATAAAATAAATAAAATAAATAAAATAAATAAAATAAATAAAATTAATAAAATAAATAAAATAAATAAAATAAATAAAATAAATAAAATAAATAAAATAAATAAAATAAATAAAATAAATAAAATAAATAAAATAAATAAAATAAATAAAATAAATAAAATAAATAAAATAAATAAAATAAATGAAATAAATAAAATAAATAAAATAAATAAAATAAATAAAATAAATAAAATAAATAAAATAAATAAAATAAATAAAATAAATAAAATAAATAAAATAAATAAAATAAATAAAATAAATAAAATAAATAAAATAAATAAAATAAATAAAATAAATAAAATAAATAAAATAAATAAAATAAATAAAATAAATAAAATAAATAAAATAAATAAAATAAATAAAATAAATAAAATAAATAAAATAAATAAAATAAATAAAATAAATAAAATAAATAAAATAAATAAAATAAATAAAATAAATAAAATAAATAAAATAAATAAAATAAATAAAATAAATAAAATAAATAAAATAAATAAAATAAATAAAATAAATAAAATAAATAAAATAAATAAAATAAATAAAATAAATAAAATAAATAAAATAAATAAAATAAATAAAATAAATAAAATAAATAAAATAAATAAAATAAATAAAATAAATAAAATAAATAAAATAAATAAAATAAATAAAATAAATAAAATAAATAAAATAAATAAAATAAATAAAATAAATAAAATAAATAAAATAAATAAAATAAATAAAATAAATAAAATAAATAAAATAAATAAAATAAATAAAATAAATAAAATAAATAAAATAAATAAAATAAATAAAATAAATAAAATAAATAAAATAAATAAAATAAATAAAATAAATAAAATAAATAAAATAAATAAAATAAATAAAATAAATAAAATAAATAAAATAAATAAAATAAATAAAATAAATAAAATAAATAAAATAAATAAAATAAATAAAATAAATAAAATAAATAAAATAAATAAAATAAATAAAATAAATAAAATAAATAAAATAAATAAAATAAATAAAATAAATAAAATAAATAAAATAAATAAAATAAATAAAATAAATAAAATAAATAAAATAAATAAAATAAATAAAATAAATAAAATAAATAAAATAAATAAAATAAATAAAATAAATAAAATAA
Source organism: Nephrotoma appendiculata (assembly GCA_947310385.1). Classification (NCBI taxonomy): domain Eukaryota; kingdom Metazoa; phylum Arthropoda; class Insecta; order Diptera; family Tipulidae; genus Nephrotoma; species Nephrotoma appendiculata. The sequence continues at coordinate 62,219,896 of OX371225.1, forward strand.
ATAAAATAAATAAAATAAATAAAATAAATAAAATAAATAAAATAAATAAAATAAATAAAATAAATAAAATAAATAAAATAAATAAAATAAATAAAATAAATAAAATAAATAAAATAAATAAAATAAATAAAATAAATAAAATAAATAAAATAAATAAAATAAATAAAATAAATAAAATAAATAAAATAAATAAAATAAATAAAATAAATAAAATAAATAAAATAAATAAAATAAATAAAATAAATAAAATAAATAAAATAAATAAAATAAATAAAATAAATAAAATAAATAAAATAAATAAAATAAATAAAATAAATAAAATAAATAAAATAAATAAAATAAATAAAATAAATAAAATAAATAAAATAAATAAAATAAATAAAATAAATAAAATAAATAAAATAAATAAAATAAATAAAATAAATAAAATAAATAAAATAAATAAAATAAATAAAATAAATAAAATAAATAAAATAAATAAAATAAATAAAATAAATAAAATAAATAAAATAAATAAAATAAATAAAATAAATAAAATAAATAAAATAAATAAAATAAATAAAATAAATAAAATAAATAAAATAAATAAAATAAATAAAATAAATAAAATAAATAAAATAAATAAAATAAATAAAATAAATAAAATAAATAAAATAAATAAAATAAATAAAATAAATAAAATAAATAAAATAAATAAAATAAATAAAATAAATAAAATAAATAAAATAAATAAAATAAATAAAATAAATAAAATAAATAAAATAAATAAAATAAATAAAATAAATAAAATAAATAAAATAAATAAAATAAATAAAATAAATAAAATAAATAAAATAAATAAAATAAATAAAATAAATAAAATAAATAAAATAAATAAAATAAATAAAATAAATAAAATAAATAAAATAAATAAAATAAATAAAATAAATAAAATAAATAAAATAAATAAAATAAATAAAATAAATAAAATAAATAAAATAAATAAAATAAATAAAATAAATAAAATAAATAAAATAAATAAAATAAATAAAATAAATAAAATAAATAAAATAAATAAAATAAATAAAATAAATAAAATAAATAAAATAAATAAAATAAATAAAATAAATAAAATAAATAAAATAAATAAAATAAATAAAATAAATAAAATAAATAAAATAAATAAAATAAATAAAATAAATAAAATAAATAAAATAAATAAAATAAATAAAATAAATAAAATAAATAAAATAAATAAAATAAATAAAATAAATAAAATAAATAAAATAAATAAAATAAATAAAATAAATAAAATAAATAAAATAAATAAAATAAATAAAATAAATAAAATAAATAAAATAAATAAAATAAATAAAATAAATAAAATAAATAAAATAAATAAAATAAATAAAATAAATAAAATAAATAAAATAAATAAAATAAATAAAATAAATAAAATAAATAAAATAAATAAAATAATAAATAAATAAAATAAATAAAATAAATAAAATAAATAAAATAAATAAAATAAATAAAATAAATAAAATAAATAAAATAAATAAAATAAATAAAATAAATAAAATAAATAAAATAAATAAAATAAATAAAATAAATAAAATAAATAAAATAAATAAAATAAATAAAATAAATAAAATAAATAAAATAAATAAAATAAATAAAATAAATAAAATAAATAAAATAAATAAAATAAATAAAATAATAAATAAATAAAATAAATAAAATAAATAAAATAAATAAAATAAATAAAATAAATAAAATAAATAAAATAAATAAAATAAATAAAATAAATAAAATAAATAAAATAAATAAAATAAATAAAATAAATAAAATAAATAAAATAAATAAAATAAATAAAATAAATAAAATAAATAAAATAAATAAAATAAATAAAATAAATAAAATAAATAAAATAAATAAAATAAATAAAATAAATAAAATAAATAAAATAAATAAAATAAATAAAATAAATAAAATAAATAAAATAAATAAAATAAATAAAATAAATAAAATAAATAAAATAAATAAAATAAATAAAATAAATAAAATAAATAAAATAAATAAAATAAATAAAATAAATAAAATAAATAAAATAAATAAAATAAATAAAATAAATAAAATAAATAAAATAAATAAAATAAATAAAATAAATAAAATAAATAAAATAAATAAAATAAATAAAATAAATAAAATAAATGGGTAAACATGGGTAATATTATCGTTTAGGAAATGGCTGTCAATACAGCCGTCCGGCTACCAGCGGTTTCGCGGTGGAAGTGCTTGGAAAAAGGGCGCTCAACTATAGTCAATTCTGTGAGGCTTGATCTGGTGAATTTGGATTATATAATACTCTTTTTGTACTTTTGCAAGCGTTTTAAGGTGGATTCTCCCCTTTAGGGAGGCTTGGAAGGGTAGTTTCATCGTGAAGAACAAGACAGTTAAATTTTTCATCTACGGCTCCAAGCTCGATGAGAGAATGGGAGCTGATGTGTTCTGTGGGGAATTATATAAATGTGAGTGAGTCTACCCTTTCGTTTACCTGATTAAGGCAGCGTGTACGAGGCTGAAGTTATAGCGATTGAAGAGGTCATGAATTGTTGGAAGCATCTGTAATATCGTTGACTGATGTAACTATTTATGTGGACAGTCGGGTTGTTCTAGGTGCCGAGCCATTCTGATGTTGAGTTAAATTGCAGGGCAGACGAATTAGCAAGGTACGGTAGGATTCTCCAACTGGAATAAGGAAGAGAATGTTTATTAAGGCTTTTGCCTAAGCCATAGGAAAGCAGTTGCCTTGGCAAAGGCTAGGTGGCTCGACAGTCCGACTGGAAGGATAACGAATCAAGTATGGCTTGAGATGACCCTGAAGCGCTCTAAGATCTTAATCACACTAAGGAAGCGTGATTTAGGTAGAATTGTAAGGGTATACGTACCGGCCACTGCCTTTTCCGGAGACCATGCATGCGAGAAGGCTGAGTCTGGATACAAATGACCTTCTGCAAAGATGCAAGGGCGAGGCGGAGGAGGAGACTCTTGTACACTGCCAGCGTTCAGAAGCCATGATCAATTGGCCAAGTACACAATTGAAAGCTGTAATGTGCGAGATCTTTTACGTTATGTGCATATCAGTAGATGGTTTTAACGGGAGTTTAATGCTGTCGGATCCACAATGGGCCAAATTTGGCCAAAGTGGGCGATAGCAACGATTGAAACCTAACCTATTATAATATCCAGCGTACTTCATTGAGAAAATTACCATTACGAAAAAATAGGGCGATTTCGAGATTTACAGAGCCGCATTCGGTGAAAAAAGTTTAGAGATTCTTAGGTCAAAACGGATATTTTACAAGATCCTATCAAAAATGCGTCCAGTTTTTTAATATTTAATTAAATCTAAGTGTCACCAGACATATACCAGTGGAAGTTGCTTATCTCTTCGGTATTAGTTTTAAAATTTTAGAGCGGAAAGATTTAAACCCGAGAATTGCATATAATGGGCGCTCGCAATTCAAGAGTATAATTTTCATTTGGAGCATCGACCAGCGTATAGAATGATGCATGTGATGCATTACATTGAGTTGGGGCAGCTCGGAAAGACGATGTTAAGACGGGTGGCCGATTTTTGGTTTGTTGAAAATGATATCATGATTACTTTCCCTCGTTGGTTGGTTGTGTCGAGAAAAAAGGAACGCGAGTTTATAAAAATTTACCACTACCAACGGAATTTTGCTGTTTGTAAAACCGGGGAGCTGTTTAAGTGACAATTCCACATCTTGAAACTCACCGAATATGTTAATTTTGCATTAAAATTTGTGTTCGATGTTTTGTTGCAGAACGGTAGATCGAAAAAGAGGAAACATTTTTAACACCAAAATCAAAAGGAGATAGTCCGTTGTGATGTACCAAGTCGATCACATGCCATAAGCGCCCATCGCCGACTCGAAAGTTAGATTGGTACGTATTTTATGTGATGGACAGCTTTTCGAAATTTACATCAGTTGAACCTACGAAAATCATAAACGCCAATGACCTTGTCCGCAACTAGATAGATGTATGCTAAGAAAGGGAATGAACTCCAATCGGTTACGGCCGATATTGCGAATTGGCGCGATTGACCATCCCTCCTAACTCTATCCAAGTTCAAGATTCGCGTTTTGTACATATCAAAAATAAAATTTAAGCCTTTAGTTTGATTTTTGTCAAAGATGACTGACCATTGAAGCACAAGCTTTTCAAACAAGCTGTTCTACAAATCACTTGAATGTCCTAAAATTTTATAGTCGCTGTTATTTGTAATATTTACACACAATTGTTAAAGCGGTTCAATAAAATTTTATTAAATTTTTAAAATTTAAAATTCGATAAGTATCCACCACCAACGAAATGAGAACAGACTAAAGTGATAAGTTAGATAAACTCTGCACAGAGCAAGGCGCTAAATTAGACGCTTGTATAATGAAAAATTAGACAAAACGCAACCTACCCAAGATCTTCAAATTAAAGAACTTAGAGGAGAAATAAAAATCCTTAAGGAAAAAGTCGACGGCCAGCTCAAAGAATTTGAAGGACAATTAAGGCAGGAATTTGAAAGTAAAATTAAGCAAGTTTGAATTACAAACAGTTGCTTGAATCTCAACGAGAATTTTAAAGCATCCGACATTCGATGGCGAAATCCCATTCAATAATTTTAGCTGAATGCACTCATTTTGGTTCTTCGTGGTAAAGCAGCACATGTCTTGCAAACAGTCTCTGCAACAGAATGGAACAATAAGCGTGTCATGACTGAGTTGGAACTAATATATGGGCAGTCACACGTCAGAGAACTGTGGGAAATTCAACTTCAAAGCTAGCGGAATTACGTGAGATGCAAGACCGTATAGAAAAAATTCGCCAAATAGGCGCGTCAATCTTATGGCAATGTACCTATATATGGGCTGAACGGACTAACAGGGGATGCGTTTATCAGTGCTGTCAAGGATGACCATCTGAAACTTCATTTAAGAACCAATACAAGAGATAAAATCATGAATGAAGTATTAAAAATGGCGCTAGAGTATGAGGAAGCTAGAATAAATTTAGTTAATGACACAGTAAAATTGTGTAAGCTGGATAACGAGGATATAGCGGAGATAAAGGCAATAATAAGAGAGGAGTTAAGACAACTGACACTGATCTATTGCAACCACAGGAAATTGGAACAGTCCAGTGGTGAGCCAGGTAATATCAAAAGTCAAAGAAGATGTTTCAGATGCGGTCCGTTAGTCACTACATAGGAGAATGTACGCAACGATGGAATGATTCCATAGCGGGGCAGACTGATTCCCGAGATAAGCAACAGGAAACTGGCAATAGGAACAGACACCGGGAATAAAGAAAAGCATAAAGAGTTCAAGATTGATTTTAGCTCGGATAATGCAAGTCAGCATAAATAGAGGTTTATCAAATAGAGCAAATATTCTTGAAAAAGGCTCAGTGAAAGCGTTCAGCGTTGATTGCTAAGAAGAGGTCGATCCAGAAGGCTGCGACGAAGAGTCATGCAAAGGTGACACACATTGGTGATCAGAACGAGAAATAGTAAAATAACGTAGCTGAACAACGACGCCGAATGTGCAAAGATCGATTCGCAGTATAGAAAGCAACAGCACGCGAACAGCAGATATAAATCAGAAAAACTTGTCTGCCAAAAATTTCCGAATACATCTAATCAGTAGACGGTACTACATGTAATGTCATCTGTCTGTCAAATAATTTGATTGAGTCAAATTTTCAGTATGCCTTGAGCCTGCCTGTTTGTTTTGACGTAATTCCGGTCTATAAAAATTAACATTGTTATATGTCGTGCAATGTGCGAAGCTAATTGTCTAATAAAACTGATTATAGCTGGGTTTGCGGCTTTCATGGGTTGTGTCCTTATAAGCATGGGAGTTATAATCCGTAAGGAACATACTCTTTTGTCTGGTATGGTGGTTATGGCCGAAGTTCCCACACCAACACTTTCCGTCATTTTAATAGGAATTTTAATATTGATACTGTCAGTGATAAACCTAATAACATTCATACAAAATACTTTAATAGGCAGATTCATTTATTGTTTCTTCACAATTACATTAATAGTATATTTTGCAACTACGACAATTATATTGTTTAGAGAACGGCAGACATTCATAGACAAAGCTGAATTAGTTTTTGGTCGAGTTTGGAAAAATGAAGATCAGCTTACACTGGATGCATTGAGTGACAAGGTAATTTTCTCACTGTTTTGACGAACATTCCATTTTCTAATGAAATTTATTTTTGGGCGCAGTTTCATTGCTGTGGAAAGATCTACTATACTGACTATGAGGGGAAAGACTTACCACCATCGTGTTGTGAATTCACTGTTGACAATCAATGCCCACTGATAAATGCTTATAAAAGAGGTTGCCTGGAAAAATTCAAAGATTATGTTAATACTAGGATAGATTGGATTGGCTACATTGGAATTTCTACAGCGCTTGTATTATCAGTACTTTTACTGGACTCGCATATAGGCACATTTCGTCGTTTTTGAAATAAATGTGACTAAATTTGTTATGGTTGTTGATTTTATTTGCCTTTGTCCCGGAATTAAGTTCAATCCGATGAAATACACAGAGATTAACGTCTCAAACGAAGCAATAACTGGAGCTGAAAAATTTAAATGGACGAAGCTTAATTTGATTCCAATTTTTTACTAAATTTTCGATTGCCTAAATTGATGGTAAGTTCACACCAGTCGCTTATAGATGGCACTGATTTTTAAATATAATTTTCTAATTAGCTTAAAATTTATCAATTTTCAAAATATTTCTAATTGACGGTTCATGATAATAATTTCATAATAATTTCGGTTCATAATTTACAGTTTAGAAAAAATATCGTTCAAAACAGCCAAAAAGCAGAATAATCGATCATAAAGCACCGTGAATTGTCTTCAAGTACGAGAAATCTTGTTTGGCACCAGAAACGTGGTCGAATGAGCATTCCAACGCTCTGTTGGTGCATGTTTAGGCGATATAAATCAGAGATTTCGCATAACACACCAAAATAAAAAAACAGTAGATTGGGGAATCAGGCCAAAAAAGACAAGGCTTTTCCTTCGGCTGTGAAAGTGATGGCGACTCATTTTTGGGACAGTCAAGGAGTTCGATTATCTTAATCGATTATCTTCTAAAAGCAAAAACAATTACAGGAAGATACTACGCAGCATTACTTGACCTGGTGAAAGCAGAAATTGCGGAAAAACGGCCACATTTGCAGAAAAAAAATCTTACTCCACCATGACAATGCGCCGTCTTACACCTCAGCAGTTGCCATGTCAAAAATCCACGAATTTGACTAGTCCTTATAAATTCACCAAATTTAGCGACTTTGTTTTTATTCCATAATTCAATATTTGTTGGAAATATTGAGATTTTCGTGAGAAATGAGGGGGCCATCACCTATGGCCATGAATTTATTACAACAGCTCAAACGCACAAAACCGATCAAAATGCATCGAATTGCCAACCTCCCTCTACAAAAAATGTGTTGCTCAGAATTTAATATAACAGTCCACGCCCACAAAAGTGTTGAACTACATTTCTGTACAAGAAATTGGTAACAACGAATTTAGTTTAACAGTCCACAACCACAAAAGTCGACCATAAAGCATCGAATTGCTATTCTTAGTTGGAAAAAATTAATTGCCCAGTTGTCGGCAAACTGTTGTTGGATTCTGACGCACAACTGATCTTCATTAGTATAGGAATTTGTATTGAAACATCAGCTTCCCCAAGAGAAAATGTTTCAGAAGAAAGTGGAGGGATTGATTCGTCGGTGGTGGAGGCACTTGGATTCAACTTCATGGAATGGTGTCAAATTATGTACTTCGCGGGGCTACAAGTATTTGTACTGCCATCAATTACTATCGTATTACTCCATCGAAGCCATCACCACAATTAACAGGTATACATTCGATCTTCGTCTAAAATATCCTGCTTTTATAAAGTTGAAGCCGAACAATATTTCGATTTGCCGACGGTCGGTATTAACTATTAAAGAACCAAGAGAGATACACCCAGCCATGCGAGCCATGCATAGCTGTTTTATGTTTTTCCATTTATTCAGATCACATAAATTTGTGTTTACCACCGACGATTCGAAAATATTTCGCCAGATATTTGTACACCCTGAAGAATACAACTACAAGCTGATATACTGGCGAAATAACCCCCGTTAGGGGGTCTCTCCCTGCGATGCATTTCGGAATGATGTGTTGGGCCTAGGCCACCTGGAACGGAACTTGGCCAATTCTTAACCGATTATGATGGGATTGGATATCTCAAGGTCTTATAAGGCATCATATTCCTTGTTCCCGTGAACAGTATTTAAGGTCGTTGTTGTTAAGAATGAATTGTCACCTTTGGTGGCAAAGTGGTTAGCGTGCTTGCTCCAGAGACCGGAGGTCCCGGGTTCGATTCCCGGTAGTGACAAGGAAAAAATTTCACGGCTGGATCAATGAATTAATCACTCATTGTCCGAAATGAAAATATGATTATGAAACCTGATTTGAGGTGACCAAATCCCTTGATGGAATATAGCGCCAGAGAGAGAGAGAAAGAGAGAGAGTTGATAAGAATATTATAAATTTATCAGAGCCCTTTGTGTAGGGTTCACCACGTGATTTTTTGTGAGAGTAGGTAGTTGGCCTGCCGCTCAACCCACTAATTCCATGAGTGGATCACGTACTGGTGATAGATGTTAAGACATCTAGCCTTACCATGAACATGTTAACATCATGAGCCGATACCTTTAAGAAAGACGGCTGCTTATCGACAATTTATCAATATAGCTGACGAAGAGGGAAATCTCGAAACTAGTACGAAATAAAAAATTATCACATAAAGAATGAGTAATGCTCAATTTTTTTAAATTTAAAATTAAATCTAATGATAAAAGTGCACAAATATAATGGAAAATAATAATGTTATTATTGTTTTGTAAATTGAATATTGACGGATATTCAATAACCGGAAAAAAATAAATATCATTCAACTTGATCTGTTTATTAAAATAAATAAAAAATATATATACATATACGTACTTTCTAGGACCTTGAGATCTGCAGAACCTTTCGAACCAAGCGGAAATTAAAACTTTAGAGGTATTTGCAATGCCAGAGCATAAATCCTCTAACGAGTACAGTAGTTTATCATTTTATAATCCCATATTTATCCAACGTGCCGAATTTCATGATTATCGGTTAAGTAATAGCCGTATTCTAGGTGACCGTACTAAGAAAGTTCTTCTAGAAATCATTAATGAATCTTGCCATTAAACAAATCCAATCCCATCGTAATCGGTTAAAAACTGAATGAGTTCCGTCCAAGGTGACCATATTCAACAAACATCTTCCATAAATCTTTAAGAATCCCATTTTCCATTTTTATACCCAATCCCATCATAATCAGCAACCGAAAAATGGAAAACAAAAAATTGTCCGTTAAATAGAGAGGGTCCGTTAAATCGAGGTCTGTTAAGTCCAGCGTCCGTTAAATCAGAATCCGTTAAATCGAGAGTTTACTGTATTATAGTTTTTTAGATACATATACCGCATTTATGCAATATAATTAAGATATTTTGTAGTATTATTATTGCAAGGACTTTTTCATAATTCATTTTTTGACTATAAATCATCTTAGCTCTTTAAATAAAGAGAATATCAAACGGAACACTTGGACGCAAATTAAATCCCAAGCAAAAATTTGATCGCTCCATATTAAACAACTTGAAAATTATTCCCCTATAATCGTTTGCTTCTTCTAGGAGCAAAATTTTGTCAACACTCTAAAAAATAACATGATAGGGTATCAAGTTTTGATACTCGTCGATATCAAAATTAAGCTCTTCTAACGGATTAGTAACGGATTAGCATCCCGTTACGTATTGGCACCCCAAACTCAACCATCATGTAAAGTAAATTTCTTCAGTTATTTACCTTCCAGATTATTTCTCACAAAACATGAAAATGGTTCCGGAAAGAATTGTATAATTCTTAAGTTCGATATTCTTAAATGTTTGTGAATTAGCTTACTCTTTTTTCACATTTTTCGTCCGTTAACTGAATAGATAATATTCATCATTTTTTAAAACATTCATTTACGAAAATCAAAATTCTTGTGTTTACTTGTTCATGAGAAAATAGAAATCATAAAGTCGTGAAGCAAAAATATTCACACTATTTCGATTTTGATTTTTTCGTGAATAATATAAATTCTTGTTCATCTGTTTTGTGACAAATGAAATTCTTTTGAACGAATTTTTTGATGTCTGCTTAAAGTGCCTATTCCATGGAAAAATTTTACTGACTGTAATTTTTTACTGCAAAAACGAAAACAAAAAAATAGTTAAAATTCCATAAGAGTGACAAAGAAAACAAATATCTTTTATTTCATTTTTATAGCAAAATTTATGGTTTAATTTTGACAGTTACATTTTGACATAATTTAAAATTTTCATAAAAGTTGTAATTTCGTTTCGTTCGTTTCAAACAAAAAAAAAATTGTAAACGCCATTAATATTATAATTAATTTATAATTTTTATTAATATCACCATGGATTTGGAAGATTTGGATTATTTAGATCCACTAAACATAATGAATTTAAGAAATGTGGAAAATAAGACCAAAAAGAAATGTAAATGTTGGGTACGCCTTTATTATTTAGAGCGGGATCGAACCGGGGGATACAATTGTATTTTTAACGAGTTGCGGCAAGATCCAAAATTATTTTTTAATTATACCCGCATGAGCGTCAACGAATTTGACGAGTTACTGGCGATGGTTGGGCCCCTGATTTTGATCGATTACCCGGTAATGTTTGTAATTTGTGCGGACGCTGAATATTCATCGTACTCTTCACCATAGCTGGCAAAAAAATTTGTATCGGGGATTTGCCGCTGTCGTCCAGTTGCGATACTTGTTCAACCCGGATATTTTCCAATACGATAATTTTTTTTACTCGGTGCTGTAATTATATAAATAGATTAATACAAAATTCTCACGTATCTAATAATTTATTATTATGTAGTTTAATATAAAATTATTTGTATTTTATAACAAGTATTTAGATTTTTTTTGTATATTTGAACACCTAAAAAAACGTTAAAAACACTTATATTCACTAATGTAAACAAAACTCGAATTTTAGGTATCGAAATAAAAAAACAAACTGACATTTGACTATAAAAATGGCGAACGATTTATTTTGTGTGAGTGTGAAAAAAATTTCTTATGTGTTGACAATGCTGCCATAAAAAGTGCTAAAGTTTACATTTTTTTATAGCACGTTATGGCAGCACACTACCACAATGATAATTATTTTCTCAGTAAAATTTTACTGACAAACATTTTTGTTTGGTACATAACCAGTAAATCTATATTTTTTTCTCGCTTTTATTTTTGCAGTCAGTAAAATTTTCCCATGGAATAGACACTTAAAACAGTGAAAATCTCAGTGTGCTGGATACGTCCATTAGTTCACATTTTTACTTTAAACACATTTCGGGGAAGCACATAATAACAAAATTATTGCTGGGAATAACCGAATTTTATATTGTGTTGATTTTAATTTTACTTGTTCGATGTAGTTCCTGAGTTTATGCGTCGATTGTTCACTATACATGGCAAAATTGGCAAGGAGACTGGCGACATATTTCGAATTATTCTACAAAGTATGCAGATGGGCATGCAATTGGGTAATAAGATTGAATTCAAAATTCGTAATATCCGATTTCGAAAAGGCGAGCGTTAATATGTTAACACATTTTTAAAGGCTGCTTGTTTTTCTTTGGGAGATCATCTGGGGACAGGTACAGAAACCAGGCTATGTTGTGAATTCGGCAATAACGAAAAGTTTAGCCTCCAGATCAGAATGTTAAAATGTTTAGCTTTTTTGCCGGTGGAAGACGTACTAGGATATCACAAGGAACTAAAACGAAAAGTCGACCCTGATGCTCGACGTATCGGCAAGTAGTTCAAGATAAACTATTTAACTGGAAATCCTCAAAAAACATTAAATATACCATCGAAACTGCAGTACTCTCCAAATTTCTGGTGTGTGTGGGTTACTTCTCAAGCAAACTTACCTAGGACACAAAATTCTGTTGAAGGATGGCATCGAAGGCTAAAGGTGGTAGTAGGTAATTCACATATCGGCGTTTATCAACATATATCGGCATTGGAGAAAGAGTTTATATTGGGTAAAAGGAAAATTGCACAATTGAGGGCGGGAGTATCAAAAGCAAAAACGAAAATTTCAAATAAGAAAATTTTCCATATAATAAACTATCGAGATAATTAAAGAAAAGTGGATTATTTTCAAAATATTGCCTATAATCTTGACAAAAAATACTAATCTTATAGGGTCGTATCGACAGACGAAGTTAAAATCGCAACTACGACTAAAGCCATTCTTTTATTATTTTTGGACAAAGTTGAAACGTCAAAATGAAGCCGGGATTAAAATCGTAGATATCGAGGGTTTTAATCGTGGTTACAACGGACGTTTGCCACCGAATTTCCAGTCCGAATTTCAATCATAATTTTTTTAATACATACATAGCACAACATTATCAATTGTCAAATACCTAATTTATTTGTTTTGTTTCATTCAACCCTATTCCCAGTGAGTTAATTTACTGACACACCCTACTGAGATGTGACTTTTACACACATGCAAAAATTTAATGAAAATAATACAACTTTTTTAATTTTGAGAGCTAAATTCATTTATTCAATTCAAATTCCACTAATATATATTATTAAAATTATTTGTTTTGGTAGTGTATGCATATTACAATTTTTTCTGACTGTTCTTAGCAAATATTGTGATTGACCATACCACAAATCTGGGGCCTAACTATTGAATTCGGCGTTCATTTTTGAAAGGCTATCGTTTTTTTATAGTAGACAAAAGAAGCGAAAAATAAAACTGTAAGAAATTTGTTATGTTCTTTTCTCTTTTGAGTTAGCCATCCAAAATAAACGTCGAATTCAAGAGCTAGCCCCTGAGTTGTCACGCGACTTATATTATTAGGACATTATGTAACATTGACGATGAACAGCTGTTTTTGAACCCGAATCGGTTAAAACTACAGTCTCTGTATTGCCTTAAACCTTCCCGATTACCGCAATTGTGCCCTTTGTCAATTTCATTTGGCTTCGTCGTTGTATTTGGAGAATAACTAATTTCTCAACAAACATGGTTTCTGTGTAAGTTTATTTTTTTCTTATTCCAATCTAAATATAAGTTTTGCCAGATTACCATGGCAGCTACTCCGCAAACATCCACCAAATTAAAAAATTGCACTGTTGGCCATCTATTCGATTTACGCTTTACGGAAAATGAACGTGCTAGTTAATCCAGAGTATCAACTCCACCCTTAATACAATTGTAGTACAATATAATCGACGACTTATTTCTGTAGTTTTCATCTAATTCGTCATCATGATGCACAGATGAAATTAACAAAACTTCTCGGATTTTTTTCTGGACATAGCTAACCAACGTCATATTTTTTGAAACCAGAACATACTTGTTTCTACTACATTCCAATTGTGTGAAAGAAACTATTTTGGAATGTTTGCTTTATTTTTACGGAGAGTTCCAGCACCCCTTAGTCCCATTGATAGCAATTTTTGGGAGCTCACAACTTGTAAAGAAGTTATCAGACGTAATATTTCGATTAGATCTCTCAAAGGATTAGCACAAATGACTGACGATTTTATGGCCCAAATTTTTCCTCATTCTGGCCCTTCTTGTTCTAAGTAAAGAATACCATAAAGTGGATAATGGTAGTTTCTATTACAGATCCAAAAAATCTTCATTCCTTTTTTGTCTGGCTTCGACGGGATATACTGACGGAAGGCTACTCGGCCTCTAAATGGTACTAATGGTTCATCAATGGTTAGGTTACCAGGCAAATAATGACAGCAAGTTTTTGATTTTGTTTGGGATCTAAACTCTTCGAAAAGGAGCAAATTTATTTTTGCAGAAAATGAGAAAAATATTTTCATAAATTATCGTCCATTCAAACTTATAAGTTCATGTAAATTTTGTGATACGCGTATAATTACATGGTGTGTATAAAAGACACATTTCAGTAGGATATGCTGAAAATTAATTGAAAAGGCTATATCTCAAGTAGGAATATTTGAAAAAAAAATAAATAAATAAATGGTTTTTGAATACAAAACACTTTTTTTGAGGAATACAATATAGGTTCAGAATATAATATAAATAAAATATTTTGTGAGTATCGTCAATTTAAACTTGAAATTTGTCTAAAAGTTACTTGCTTATAGGAATAGGAAAAAACTATTATTTCGTTCGCATCACAATGCTAGTGTTATTAAACTTAAAAATAAAGATATGAGTGCTTATCAATATCTACTCGTATATCCCGATTTTTTCATGGTTCTCTGTCGCACACGATTCTTACGTACACAATTGTGATCGTGGGCCGGAAAAGAGATATTGTATTCTATTTTTTTTAAATGAAATTTCTGGTTTCATCATCATCGTCGTCTGATAACTTAGATTTTTTAGAAAACATAAAACAGCGCAGTTTATAATAATTAATTTTAAAATAATTGGTTTTGTTTTGACAGAATTTTTTTTTATGTTGGTTTCTTGTTTTCGAAAAGTTGAACTTTTAGTTGCGTTTAAAAATAACAATAAATTTGCGAATTAATTCACGATTTTAGCCGTGTTTAAAAATACAGTTTCTGAACATCAATTTCGAAAAAATCACGACTACGGCTAAAAGCCATAGTCACGTCTGTCGATACGACCCTTAGAAAACAGGGCTTTTTAAAAACCGGGCGTTTTTTGTTAAAAAAACAGGCTTTTGAAAACCAGGCTTTTGGAAACCGAGGCCTTTTGAAAATCCAGGCTTTTATACAACGAAGCTTTTGAAAACCAAGATTTAGAGGGGAACACCTTTCGTTACAACATTTTCTTTGCATAACCATTAAAAATTAATTTGGGTTTCCATTCGTCGAAACAATTTTCACTTTATAATTTTTTAATCAAACTGTTTACCACTTTTTATTCTAAATCACATGTTTAAGAAAATACTAGAAAAAACGTTGATGATGTAATTACTTAAGTAACTAGAATTACAAGCGGGAAGTACAAATCTGCACAATAGAGTTTTCTCGATTATTCGATTTGTTATATGTTCTATTATTAAAAAAAAAAAAAAAAAATTTAATTAATGCAAATGCACGCAAGCTGTGATATGACATTTCAAACCAGAAGATTCTTTCCATTCTATGTTTCTGAATGAAAACAAATATGTTTCAACTCAACGAAAACTCTTCCAAAATTCAGTTATTCCTCGCAATAATATTATTATGTGCTTCCCCGAAATGGGGGATATGTATGTTTTCAACGTAATTTTCATATTGTGTACTTCCCCGTTGTACATTCATAAATCCCTGCAAATCAAACACTTTGGTTCCTCGAAAATGATATAAAATAGGAAAAATATTCATTAGTAATTTTTCATCATACATATCTTTAGAAAACCTGTTTTTTCAGGTTTTCCGGCCCGAATTAATAAGAATAAATCAGTTTTCAAAAGAACAGGATTTTGAATACCAGGCTTTAGAAAACCAGGCATTTGAAACCAGGTTTTTTAAACCAGGCTTCTGAAAAGCACACTTACCTACCATACCCTCTTAGAAAACCGGGATATTTAAAAACCAGGCATTTTTTATACTGTTAAAGTTAGCCGAAAGTTTCCAGTCGAAAGATAATGCAGATAGTATCTTTAATACAGCAAAAATCAGTCATGAACTCGAATTTAGGATCGGGTTATATCAACCTTGTTAAAGTTAGCCGAAAGTTGCCAGCCGAACGATAATGCAGATAGTATATTGACTATTTGTTAAACTCTCGTTATACTCTCGCTCCTATCGATTTTTTATAAACTGAAATAATTTCTCCTTCACCCGAATGATATAACCTGATGCTAAATTCGTAAGTTCGTGACTGATTTTCGCTGTATTCAAGACACTATCTGCATTATCTTTCGGCTGGAAACTTTCGGCTAACTTTAACAGTACGTTATATCATTCGGGTGAAGGGAAAATTATCTCAGTTTATATTAATTTAAAAATCGATAGGAGCGATTATAAAGAGAGTTTAACTTTCGGCTGAAACAGTCAAGACACTATCTGCATTATCTTACGGATGGCAACTGTCGGCTAACTTTAACAAGGTCATTTTTTTGTTAAAAAACCAGGTTTTTGAAAACCAGAATTTTGCAACCCAGGCTTTTACAAAACCAGGCCTCATGAAAAATCCAGGCTTTTGTACAACTAAACTTTTAAAAATCAAGATTTAGAAAGAAACCATGCCACAAATGATAAAAAAATCAAGTTTTGGAAATATAATTTTTTTTTTAATGTAATTTTGGATGGGGGCTGCCCCCAAACCCCCGCTTTTCCAGAATTTATACAATTCTTCAAGTGTCAAATTTTAAGTAGAAAAAAATTGAAAAGAGTTCATAATTTTTCTGGAAAATTGGAGAATTTCCCCGGAAAAATTACTTGTATTGTCCAAAAACTGTTAAGATACAATCCTAATATCAAAATTTATATAGGATATATGACGAAAACTCAGTTTTCTAAATCCCGGTTTTCAAAATCCCGGTTTTGAAAATCACGGTTTTGTATAAAAAAAACACGAATTTTAGGAAATGCCCATTTGAATTTTAAAAAATTGGCATGTGGGAAAATGGAGTCTGAAATGATTTTTGAAAACCGGGACTTTGAAAACCGAAATTTTGAAAACCGTGATTTCCTAGTAAAACCATATTTATAAAAATTACACATTTGTATGTATTTTGAATAAAATAATACGCATTTTTTTAAGTGAAAATTATTGCAGAAAATGGGTTAATTTTCCGGAAAAATTTAACTTCCCCCTCCTAAAAACTGTTGATAAACAATCCTGCATTTAAAAATTTCAAAAAATTATACTCCTTACCTAATTTTCTCGATGTATACGTAAAGTAAACTTTAACCGAAAACAATTATTTGACGAAAATTAAATAACTTACCCAGCATCATACAGTGACCGGCCATGACATTACAGCACCTCAAAGCGCTCATTGACTTCATTGTGAAGTATCGTGTCTTCGGAGATTTACGATGTTGGATATACTCTGCTGAGTGGAAAAAAAGAAGACCATCTCATGTGCATATTCTCCTGTAGATGGTCGAAAAAAAAGACCGGATGAAATTGGCGCCATCATGACAACAAACTATGTGGCGATCACAAGTAGAAATCACCGTGCACGATCGAAAACAAATGCAACGACGGTTACCCTCTGTAACGTCGTAGCTCTACGGAGGATAACAGTAGAACGATAACGTTGAAAGTTCAAAATAACGACGTGGTAGTCGATAAATTCTGGATTGTTCCGTATTCGCTACTGGTTTCCAAAACATTCAGAGTGCATCGCAATATTGAGTACTGCAATTCTGTCAAGTCCATCTACGTTTACAAGTGCGTACATCATGATGCCAACGATATGAAGTTTCTCAATGTCAGATGGGAGGATATGTCAGCAGCAATGAGGCGGTTTGGATAATCTTTTCGTTCTCAATACACGAACGTGAACCATTTAACTGACAACCACCGTAAACCACTTAACTGTGTACTTGGAGAAAGGACAACGAGTTTATTTCACTGCAACAAACGCAGTACAGAGAGCTGAACGCGTTCAAGCGACCACTCGCGGCAACGCTATCAAAAATCTTCGCGAATGCTCAATTGATCCATTTGCTAGAACACTCCTTTACTGATGTCGAAATATTCCACATGGAACGCATCATCAAAAAAATTCCAACATCGAAAAGACGTTCCTAAATACGTGAATGCGTTTATTCGTCCGATGCGTTGAGGCGAGCAATATTTAAATAAAATCAGCATTGGCGAAAGTACACAGAATTGCAACATAATCATACGGGATGAGTTTACAAACTGGGATGGCGCACAAACGAGCATTGAAGGAAGTCGATTGAATGTTGAAAGATTTGCTCAATAATCTTTGGAGGTACGATGATCCTGCTGGCCGGCGATTTTCGCTAAACAAAGTCAACGAATTTGTGGAGATACGTGAAAACTCTTAAGTTCAGACAACGTTCTTAAATATTGGTGCAAATTACAAAAACCATAATTGGTTGAGCGAACGAGCCATTTTGGCAGCGAAAAATAGGGACGTAGACGATATGAATATAAAAATTCAAAGTCAAACCGCTGGCCAATTGCATTCGTTTATGCCGCTCGATTCCATTACAGATCCAGATGAAGTCATCAATTATCCAATTGAATTCCTGATTTCTGTGGATTTACCAAGAATGCGGGTGCATAATTTGAAGCTCAAGTTTGGTTTGGTGCAATGATGTTACGCAACCTGATTGAACAACGTGATTGAATCAACATTAATTATAGTTTGCGTTACTGTACCATTCATCCGATTGCGATGAAACGTTGATGAGGGATTTTGTGCACACTCGCGAATGTTTCTGAGTTGGTAAAATTAGGGCTGGACCGCTGGGTCTAGGGACCGAGTTAAAATATTTTTCTATTACTGTAATTTTGGATGTTTCCGGTGATGCTTCCCATGCTGAATTTAGTACCTGATGAATTCTTCTCATATACGATTGCAAGTACAGTGACGTCGAGAATTTGTC